>VXBP01010571.1:694554-1121485 GCA_013400115.1 Rhinopomastus cyanomelas | reverse complement strand
CCCCCCCCCCCGACTCTCTCCCTTGTTACTGAAAAGCTGGTTATTACCTGTGAGGATTTTTTGTTTACCATCCTCTGGAAACCAAGCGTCTTGACTCTCATGGGCAAGAGCTGAGTATTAACTCACAAGATTTCTGTGCTGTCTCATTATTTATCTGTTTCATGCAGGACTATGTGCTTTGATTCTTTGGGGATACAGCAATTACTTATTTTTTTATGCCAGAGAGTGATAATGCTACTCTGCAACCTTGGCTTTACCCATCTACTCAGATCATATTAATTTGCATTTTCATATTTACTTGCCTCTTCCAATCTGTTACTGTGTAAATGTTGGCTGGAGGGAGCTTTTTAAGGTGAGTAGATCCTGTTCAGTTTCCACAGATAAATATGGTTTCCTTTACATCTATATAAATGGGCCAAGGAACTTTGTTCATCCATCTCCTCAGTTGTTTCCCTGAGGGCAGAGGACTCTTCCATTCTGTTGTATCGCAGTTGCTGCTTGACATGAAGCTTCCACGTGCCCTTACTCTGTTTCCTCATGGGATATTTAGAACCCCTCTGGCCATGTTCCTGTGTGACTTGATCTAGGTGATCCTGCTGTGGCAGGGGGTTGGAGTAGATGATCTTTTGAGGTCCCTTCCAGTCCCTAGCATTCAGTGCTTCTGTGGTATCGTGGTGATGTGCAGCCAGCCAAGAAACAGCTTACTCAAGCTAAGAAGGGCCTTGCTCCCTACTGAAGCTGGCAGCAGTATTTTTGCTTCCAGGTGTACAACAGGGACTTGTGTTCTGACAGGCTAGATTTCACAAGGAGAAAACTGCATTTTGAGTTGTAAACAATTAAGGGTTAATTCAGGATATGGACTTGCCAGCAAAACAGGACCTTGTCTAGAGAACAGGTATGTGTTGGTGCTGCCTGGGTCAACATGCTAAGGGAACTTGAGGAGTGTTCAAAATGACTGAATTAAGGGCAGTCACCACGACCGACTTCAGGAACTTGTAGCCCATCTCATACAAAATTGACCTTACACATCTGTAAGGTTGATAAGCCTGCTGCACAGCAGGCAGAATTGTGCTGTTAGAGCAGGTGTTTATTTTCTCTTTAATTTCACAGTTTCTAGGGTTGTTAATATTCTCTCATCAACAGATAAACAGTGTCAGCGATGGTCAAGTTAATCAGGCCAGCGTTAAAAAAACATTGATGAATTATGCTGATTTTTAAAGGATTCCTTTGGCATTAATCATGTAATGAAAAACACTGAGAAACAGGGGGACTGGATTTTCTTAGATGGGCACAGTTGGCTTCTTGGTGACTCTGTTCATCTAAATCCTGAGTAAAAGAAAGATTAGAGCCCTAATAAGAGCTCTGGAGATTTGTTAACTGTGTAAGCACAAAGGGTATTGAGATCATTGCAGGCTTAAGAAAAGTCATGTTTACAGTGGCAGGTTCAGAGGCTCAGGACAAATAGTACCCTAAGAAGTATTAAGCTGGTTGCGTGACATTCATACTTACATTGTGGATGGGCTTTAAGGAAAATAAATAAGGAAGCTCTTTGCCCCTGCTGCTGTTTGCCCTCTGCTGCTCCCTTTCCTTATTAACCATTTGCAGTTATGTTTAGATGAATCACAGAATCATTCAGGCTGGAAAAGACCCTTGGAATCAACTCCAAATATCAGCCCTACTCTACAGAGTTCACCCTTAAACCAGGTGCCTCAACACCACATGTCACTGATCTTTAAACATTTCCAGGGATGGTGACTCAGTCCCCTCCCTGGGCAGCCAGTTCCAGTGCCTGACCACCCTTTCTGTGAAAACATTTTTCCAGTTGTCCAGCCTAACTGTTGTAGTTTGAACCCATTCCTGAGAGAGGTTCTCCTCTCCCTCTACTCTGCCTTGATGCAACCACATCTGGACTATTGTGTCCAGTTCTGGGCTGCTCAGTTCCAGAAAGACACAGAGCTGCTGGAGAGAGTCCAGCGCAGAGCCATGAGGATGATGAAGGGAACTGAAGGGAACAGAACACCTCCCTGATGAGGAAAGGCTGAGTGAGCTTTCAGAAACAGAGACTGAGGGGTGACCTCAGTAATGTTGATAAATACATGAAGGGTGGGTGTCAGGAGGATGAAGCCAGGCTCTGCTCAGGGGCATCTAATGATAGGACAAGGGGCAGTGGGTGTCGGCTGGAACACAGGAGGTTCCACATCAATATGAGATGGTGCTTTTTCTGAGTGAGGGTGACAGAGCCCTGGCAGGGGCTGCCCAGGGAGTTGTGGAGTCTCCTTCTCTGGAGACATTTAGAACCTGCCTGGACATGTTCCTGTGTGACTTGTTCTAAGTGATCCTGCTGTGGGCAGGGGGATTGGACTGCATGATCTTTCAAGGTCCCTTCCAATCCCTAATGTTCTGTGATTCTGTGAAAGGTTTCATGTTCTTTCCTACCAGTAAAGGTACTGGAAACTGATTCTGTGGTTCTGTCAGTAATTGCTTGTGAGAAGAGACCACCACCAACCTCTCCACGGCGTCCTTTCAGGTATTTGTAGAGAGCAATGAGGTCTCCCCTCAGCCTCCTTTCATTCCTCGAATGAAATGTTTTCTGGCTGATGATTGGGATTATGTTTGAGGTAGTGACAGCTGGGAGAGGATTCCAAGTTGTGACTTCTGCAAATCAAGCTACCAAAGGTGTTTTAGGATGGGCTGCTTCAAAAGCATCACCCCTCAACACCAGTCACCTCATCAGATGTGCCTTTCAGAAAGTAAATATTGCTGGCAAAACCATAGAGATAAAAAGATGATTGTTTTCTAAGAAGCCTTTGGTAATTGTATGAAAATCATCAATTCCGTTCAGCTTTGCAGAACAGATCTTCAGTCAGAAGCAGGGAGCAAACTGAGGCCGGTGATGCCGTGTGTCTGAGTGAGCAGTAACTGATTGCTGCGCCCAAGTGAAAATTGTTAGCTCTTACACGCTGATTAAGTAGCGTGGATGTGTCTCTGCATGGTGATTAGTTAGAAGCAGCAAATGGTGGGGTTTCTCCAGGTCCTCCAGTATCGATATCTGTTTACTGGTGATATTGTTATTAGTAACAACACTGAGATACGGCGACACTCTAATTAAATTCAGGCAGTTCAGGTGTAAAACTCAAAATTGATTCAGCAGTCTCCCGGTGAGAAGATTATAGTTCTTTGTTACCCGGCGGGACGGAGCGTGCTATAATTCTGGTGCCAAGTGTGTGAGGATGAACTATTTTATGACAGTTTGGCTTTAAGGGAAACTATAACTCTGCCTATATCGTGGGAAGGAGATTGCGCTCACAAGTCCTTTCGGAATCGACACGCAAACCTTATAAACGCTTGGGCCTCCGAGCCATGTTCAGCTCTGTGGATGGCTGCTGTTGTGTGGTGATGAATCTAATGTTGATTTCTCAAGGCATTTTTATCGCTAATTTCTATTACAGGGAAAAGAGGAGATGCTTTTATATATATGTATTTTTTTTCTCATTAGCTTATTAGTAGTCAGAGTATGTAAAATCCTAATAAAGCTCCTTTAAAGGTTTTGCTTGCACATTATCTCTAGTGCCCTGTGGATATACGAGGAAGAATTGCCTGTTAAATTGTGTACTTGTAAAGTCAGCTCGGAGTAACAAGGTTTCAACAATAAGTTTACACTCTAAATGAGGAGATACAAACCCTGCAGGATTTGATACAGATATGTTTATGTTTTTTCTGGGACTATGTGGTTGAGACCCAAGTGTCACTGAACTTTTAGCCACTAGCAGTGAGCTCAAGGACATTTAAAGAGCTAGGGACAGTTCTGATTACTGTTTTGCAGGTGGAGAAACTGAAGCTTTTGGGGATAGAATCATGGAATCATTCAGTTTGGAAAAGACCCTTGGGGTCAGTGAGTTTCTATTATCTGTAAATCACAGAGTCACACAATGTCAGGGGTTGGAAGGGACCCCCAAAGATCATAGAGTGCAACCCCTCTGCCAGAGCAGGACCAAAACCAGGGCAGATCACTCAGAAATGCATCCAGACAGGGCTGGGAAGTCTCCAGAGGAGACTCAACAACCTCTCTGGGCAGCCTGTGCCAGGGCTCTGTCACCCTGACACTAAAGAAGTTTTTCCTCATGTTGAGGTTAAATGTCCTGTGTTTGAGCTTGAATCCATTGCCCCTTGTCCTGTCCTAGGGCACAAGTGAAAAGAGGTTGTCCCTGACTTCTGTTTCCAAGCCCTCATGGATTTATAGACATTATTGAGATCCCCTCTCGGTCTCCTCACCAGACTAAAAACCCCAGGTCTCTCAGCCTTTCTGTGTAAGGCAGGAATTCCAGTCCCTTCATCATCCCTGTAGCCCTCCATTGGAACTCTCCAATAAATCTCTGTCCCTCTTGAATTGGAGAGCCCAGAACTGGGTACAGTACTGCAGATGAGGTCTCATCATGGCAGAGCAGAGGGGCAGGAGAGCTCTTCCCTCGAGCATGCCATGCTGACTGCAAGATGCCTGACTGGGAATGCTGACAGCTGTGTACAACAGGGCAGGGATTCATATTTGTGTGGCTGAACACACAACACAAACATCACCTTATTTCAGGATAGAACAGTGGGTTCAGTGACTGGTAATTTGTGTGTCCTAGGCAGAGGATGTGTGAGGAATCGACCCCGTCATGCAGATGTGAATCAGCATCTGGAGCCCTTTCCATCACCTGTAGGATTCAGGATCTTCCTTCAGCTGCTCTTCTGCTCTGTGATGTTGCTTGTACACAGTATAAAGGAAAAGCTTCCATTTTTCAGTGTGTTTGAGGAGGTCTAACAAGACCGCACATTCTGTCCTCTGCTTAAACTGCTGTTACTAACTAGCTGATAATTGCCTCTAACAAGATGCTTAGGAGTCGCAGGGGAGAAAAACAAGACTGTAATTTTAACCTGATTGACTGCAGCACTTAAACATTTGCTGAAAATTCTTGCTTGCCCTGTTGTCTTCTCCTGTTAGATGAGGAATTGCTCTACTGTAGCACCTACTGTAGCACTTAGTTGCTTTTTGGTCTGTTTTTTTTTCTTTGAAATGTACTGAACTGCAGCACGCTTCTCTTGGCAGTCGAACGTTCGGAATGTAACGGAGCCAGTCCCTTTATGCGTTTGTGTTACTGGGATTTCCTCTAAAATAGCATCTGCTGGCCACGTTAACTAGGGATGTAATTCTTCCCTGTACTGGGCAGTGGTGAGGCCTGACCTTAAGTACAGTTTGGCTCTCACAAAAACACTTGTATCGTCAGTACTGCTCACACCCAGAGAGCTGTGTTGAAAGCTTTCTGTTTCAGGAAGGTGGTAGTTCTTGAACTGCTGGAGCTTTTACCTTGCTAGAGTATTTCCAATTTCAGTGAAGCCGCCTTGGCTTTGCAGCGAAATGAGAGCTGGAGTCTCAATTCTCACTTTAATTAGCAGAAACCAGCTAACTTGTTTTGTTGGTTTTTTTCCTTTAGTACTCTTTTTCAAGATAAAATACTCACTAGATTATTTTTTTCTAAATGAAAAGTTGATGGCTTTTTTTAGATAGTGTAAGGAAAGCAGAATTGTTAGTGTGAGGTGAAAATGAGGATGACTAATGGGACTTCGATGGTCTGAGTACACTGCAGCCTTGTGTTCCATCAAGCCTTCGTCATCTTGCCAGCCCCTCCCTGGATTCGCTCTGGCTTGTCTGGGGGTGTCTAACTGTCCCAAACTGGCATCTCAGAGGATGCTCTCTCGAGGGCTGGGTGGAGGGGAGGTGTCACTGCCTCACATTGTTGACTGTTAGCAGAGCACAGAATGTGTTTGGCCTTAGTACAAGGGCAGTCTTTTGTTTCTTGTTCAAATCGTTTCCATCATGACTCCCCTCCCCGCCCTGATTTCGTCCTAGTCCTTTGCTGTGAAGCTGCTCACTAGACAGCCTAAGGCTATTCTGCAGGTGTTTCAGAGAGGATTTGCATCCTAAATGCAAGGATTCTCATGTGCTGTGATTAAATTTCATGGGATTCCTGTCAGTGCCTATTTCCAATCCGCCAGGCTCTGTCTGAGCAGCAGCCCTACCCACCTGTGTATTGACTGCTCACCCCAGTACGGCTGCAGACTTGCTGGGGATGTGTTCAGGTCCATCATTCCAGTCATGAATAAAGATGGCAAATAGTCTTGCTGTGCAGTAGTGGGGGAGGCACTCAATTTGTAGGATAACTCTGCTTCTAAGAGCATTAAAACATATGGAAGCTCTCAAGACTTGCTTTGTGTGAAATCACAGAACATTAGGGATTGGAAGGGACCTGGAAAGATCGATCATCTAGTCCAGTCCCCCCGCCACAGCAGGATCTCCTAGATCCAGTTGCACAGCAACACATCCAGGCAGGTTTTAAATGTCTCCAGAGAAGAAGACTCCACAACCCCCCTGGGTAGCCCTTCCAGTGCTCTGTCATCCTCACTGGGAAGAAGTTCCTTCTCATATTGATGTGGAACCTCCTGTGTTCCAGCTCCCACCCCTTGTCCTATCATTAGATGCCCCTGAGCAGAGGCTGGCTTCATCCTCCTGACACCCACCCTTCACATATTTATAAACATAAAAGGAGGTTTCAGCTCCTGCAAGCCATGGAGGATGGCAGGGGGTGTTCTGTGTCAGGTCAATCGAAACCATAACAGTATCAGTCTATGAATTGCTGGTACTTGAGTATCTGGAATGAATAAAACAGATCAAGTGTGTGACCCCTGTAAAATGTGGGTTGCGATCCTCACCGGCATCAGGGTTGCACTTTTGTGGAGCTGTGCTGCCCCTTAGGGATCCTTAGAGGAAATTGTACGTCTTAGAGCACCAGGGGAAATGTAGGGGCTGGTACAAAGATGTGCTGTGTGAGACACAAGTTCCTTGGGGTGTTGACTGTTGGTCAGGAGACTCCTCATAGTGGCCGTGTGAAGTGCTGCTGGAATCTCTGTTGCTGATCCGATGCGGGGAAGCATCCTTCTGGTGTGTAGGCTGGAAAAGCTTCATCTGCACGCTTGCACTTGAAAAATGACTTGTTTAAAGTCGCTCTGCTTCTGGCTGTCATTTGTACACAAGCAGTGGAAACGAGGAGCTTTAAAATTTCAGAGATGGTGTCAAAAAGGAACACTAAGTACGTCTGAGGGTTCCTGGTTTACTCTGTAATTCTAGCTATCTAATAGAAATTGTTCTCCTTGTGGGTGGATGTGTCAAAACAGCACAAGTGAAAAATCCCTACCAGTATTATCACAACATGTGTAACTCCTTTTGAAAGGTGATGTATTGACTCAGCAGTGGGTTTATCCTAAGATTTGGAAGAATAGAACTATATCCTGTTTAAATGTAACATGAAATCGCGTCCTGTTCCGCTGCTATAGTGGTGAGTGCCGTCTGGGCTTCTTGATTTGTTGTCAGTGATGCTCTCTGCCTAGTCTGCTACAGATAAGCCTCCCCAAACCTTATTTCTTCAGTGTCCCTGATCTTATTTCTGTTACCTGTTACCATTTGTTGTTCTCTGCTGAGCCGGGCAACCCTCCCTATTTCTGCTCTAACCCTGCAAGACCCCAGCTAATGCATTCGTTCCTCTAACAATTCTTTTAAGGCCGAACAAACCGCTGCAGCAGCCTGCTAGACCCCTCAGATGGCTCGAGAGGTGTGATTTGTCGTGGTGTTTTCAAGCCATCCTGTGAGTTGCAGAACATGAGGGGTTGGAAGGGGCCTTGAAAGATCACCTAGTACTGTGCCCACAGTAGAATAAATTGTGCATTATCTTGCCCTGCTTAGTTGTTTCTACAGCATTTAGACTTTTACAGGTGCAAGTATGAACAATACTAAACTTACGTCATATAAAAATATTGAACTGTTTAAGGCCAGCCTGGCTGTGGTCCCTAGTGCCCTGGGCCGGCCCCTGTGGTGATGTTAGGTCCTGGGTGTATAAGTAGTGTATTATCAGAGTGATTAGCTCTTATGGCACAGTCAGAGTACAGGAGAGAGAAATGCGGTGCTCTCTGGTCTAAGGAGTTGTTTCCTCCTGTGGTCGTTTGTCGCCCGTGTCAATTGCTGTGAAACATGATTCCATCTTCCAATATTATTCCATTAGAGCTACCTTTTTCCTGATTCTTTCTGGTAAAGAAAAAGCTGTCACAGTGTGGTTGATTTGAAAAAATGCCCTTCTCACATACTTTATGTTGCATAGACTTTCTGCTCAAGTATCTATCAGTGTGTCCTTTATGCATTGATTGCGCACAGATTTCATTCTGTATTTGAAATGTACTTTGTCTTCCCTCTCTAGCCCAGTGTATATGTTGTAGCTGCTGCTTCTGCATCAGAGAGTCCTTGGGAAAAGGATGGTTGAAGTGGGGCAGGGGTCTATCTCTTCTTCCAAGTAGTAAGTGTCTGTCACAGCATCCTTGCAGCCAGGCTGAGGCAGTGTGGTCTGGATGATCGGGTGGTGAGGTGGGTGGTGAGGTCGATCATGAACTGGCTGCAGGGTAGAAGCCAGAGAATAGTGGTCAATGGGACAGACTAGTTGGAGGCCTGGATCTAGTTCTTCTACACTCAGGACAGGAGGAATTGTTGAGAAGGTGTGACCTGTGAAGTAAAATGGCAGATGGACATGGCAGCATTTGTTTATTCAAAGGGATTTTTTAATGCAGAGCTTGTTCCTTCAAAGGGAATTGTAAATCAACCAACATACTAACACCCCCCTCCCCCCCGCCCCCATAATTTATCATTTGATAATTTGAAGACAGGCAGCAGAAGAGCCCTGACTTGCAAAATTGGATTAGGAGGTTTTGCAGAACCTTTTACAACCAATTGCAGGTAAAAATGTAACGTGTTTCACTGCTCATTACTTTGCTGTCTCCTCCAGGGAGGAAAATAATGAACGTAAATAGAAAAAAAAGTTGCTGAATTAGAGGTGCATGAACAAGAATTCATGGGAGAGAATGCATTTAGGTCTGGACAGCACTGCTCAATCTCTAATCCACTGCTTGCTAGCCTCTTCTGTCCCTGGTAGGTGAGCAGCTTGTGGGTGATCTGCCCCTCACCGCTTCTGTGAGGTGTAGGAGTGGTGTCCAGGTGAGTTAGTGAATTCTGTCACCTGGTGATTGCTGAGGTACCTCTGGGGTTACTGCTTGGGTGACGTTTGGCCCTCTGAAAGGGATGTAGGGAAGGAATCCCCTACCATCTCTTTACTTGTCCCCCGTGTTTCCTGTGGTGGGACCTTCTCAGTCTCTTATACTGCAAGAACTGTTTTGTACACAAACTTGAGAGCGCTTTTACAGCAGCCTTGACACAGTGGACTCCCGGCTTCACTCCTGCTGCTCCGTCCTCTTACCCTCAACTAGCCTTGTTGGTCTGGGCTAATATGGGAGGCATCCCATCCCTTGGGAGCCCCACCATCCAATCCTGGGAGGGGGACTACACTTAACCTGTCCCTTGGTGGGGGATACACTGTCATAGAATTGTAGAGCAATTTGGGCTGGAAGAGACCTTCCAAATCATCAAGTCCAACCCTTTCCCAGCCCTGTCAGCACCACTAAACCCTGTCCCCCAGTGCAGCATCTACCCTTCTCTTCAACACCTAGCAGTTAGAGTTGAGCGTGGAGTGGTGGCAGAGTGCTGGCTGCCCCTGGATGTGCTCAGCGCGCTCAGCCGCTCCCATTTGTTTGGGTTGCTTTTGGGGGAAGATGTCAGGAGGAGGAAGCGCAGACAAGTCATAATAGCAGCCGTCTAACCTCAAGACAGTTTCTTTCATCTATCAGTTGTTTAATTAAGCGTCAAGGACAGAGGAACAAAACGGCAGAAACGATAGCGTTTTTCCCACGTGGGATCTACCAGAGTCTGTGTTTAGAAAAGTCCTCCGGTCCCAGATGTACCTGCGTGTGTGTCACCAGCCACGGTCAGCCCCGGGGCCCTGCCACGGCAGGCGCAGGGCAAAGGAGAGGATTTCAGGCAAGGTGCTCTGGCAGCCCTGTGCCTGCGCACTGACACCGGGGGTGTAATAGCTATTTTAGAGAAATGTTTCTTGACGGGCAGAGTGTGATCATGCTCTGATGCAGTGGGGAAATGTGTGCTGTTTCTCATGAGCCAGCTTTTCAAAACATCTCCGCTGAAATTAAATTTTTGATTTGCTGCTAACGGATACAGAAAGAGGAAAATGGCTCTTCTTGCAAACAAAAGTCAGAAAATTACATTTAAAATTGTAATGTCCCTAAAGGAAAAGAGATCCGCGTTGTGTTCTTCACGGGGGTGTGTCTCAGCGTGGTACCAGGTCTTGGTGGTGCAGTCGCTCTCTTGCGGGTGTCGTTGCCTCTGAACAAGGTCGCACTGCATCACTGGGGGGGGAAAATAGTGGCATCTCCGTGCCTGGACATAAGTCTTAGGGAAAAGGGCATGCGTGGACTATGTGTGAGCAGGGTAGATAGAAAGAGATTTGGGTTCTCGGGTAGTGTGGCACTGAAAAATGCTCCCCCTGTCACAGGCAGTGTGGAAAAACCCTTATATGTGTGAGGAAAAGTGGGGCTCAGTGAGTTGATGGGTTCAGAAATAAGCCTCTCTAAAACAGGACTTTCTAGCTTCCCTTGACAAAGAAGCATTTGGCTCTCAGTAGGAAAAAAAGATTGGTGTTCCAGCAGTAGGTAAGCCATGTGGCTAGTGGGGTGGTGGGTCACTACTGTGGAAGGTACCTATGTGGAAACAGCTATGGCTGCTGAAATGTGTGGCTTTTCTGCATTTCTTTGCGTGTGGTTGGCTAATTAACAACTTGCACTGGTTATGGTGAGGGAGTTTATGGATAAGTGAATTAATACTTCATTTCTATTAGAGGACAACATGATTGATGTGCTAATTGCACGGATACTTGTTCTCAGTATTCTACTTGAGTATATACAGATAGGCAGGCTAGTTGCACGAGGTAGCCCTGGTGATACACATACACAAACACACTGAGGGGCCCTGAACTGGAAACAGGGTTCAGCTGTGGTATCACCAGGGCAGAGTAGAGGTGGAGGAGAACCTGTCTCAACCGCCTCCATTCTGTTCAACCCCAGGATGCCACTGGCCTTCTTACAAGAGCAAGACGTACTCGTTTTCAGGTTCCTAAACTATATTCTTCTCCCCTAGTTTTGGGGATTTTTTTGGTGTAGGGCTTGGACAAGGACTAGAGTATCTCCTCACTGTAGATGAGAGAGCTGGGAATAGGGGCTCCTAAGTGCATAGTGCTGTGTCAATATCAACTGCTCTTGTGCGCAAGTGATAAGTACACAGGGCAGCGGTTAAGTGTGAGGATGTAATTAATCTTTCTGACACCAAAATAAATTGCTCCGGTTTGTTGTTCAGCTTGGTTCTGTGAAGCTAATTGTGTGCATAAAGTTCCGCGTGTAACTTGAGTGTTTGGCTTTGTTAGAGTCAGAACCTAAAGTGTAGTACAGTATGGTATTTTAAAATACCACAGAGCTCAGGTTCTGTATCCCCCTTAATTAGCCTTGTTGTCAGTTCATGCGCGTCTGGAACACTGGAATCTGTGCAAAGTGCCCCGATGCTTCTATTCAGTATGTGTAGGCTTTAACATTACGGCGTAAAGTGACAAACACGCAGCTAGACAAAGCGGACCGTGCCCTCCTTGCCCATCCCACCCATATCTGCTGGGGCATACGTGTCTGCTGCACACACATCATCTGGTTATGTATTTCTGACAGGGGTTTGAGAGACCGCATCTGGAATATAGTGTCCAGTTTCAGGAGATAGGACATTGGGTACTGTTTCGTTTTGCACTGCTGCAAGATACGTGACGCTGATCAGTGGCATTTACAGAGGAGGCATCAAGCACATTAAGCAACTGTTTGGATGGTGCTATGTGCTGGGAGGCTAAGTCAGTCCAAATTCTCCTGAACTTTGGTTTTATTTTTTTTCTTAAGTAATTCTACCTGCATGTCCCATTAAATGAACAATGGATTTCTATTGATTACAGTTGTTTTAAGCATCTGGCTGCAGGGGTTCAAGCATGAACACTGCAAAACTCTATCCCCGTTACCTGCAAAGGAAAACAGTATTTTGGTGTGTAAAAAAGTCTCTTGAGATTGGAGATTCCTGTGGCTACAGGCACGAATATGGCTTTGAAACCATATTTCATGCTGACACTTAGGAGCTATAATAAGGCTGATGAATAAAAATATAGGGTCTCCCTTAAAATGTGTTGTTTACTTCAATTTTTTTTCAGCCAGCAATGGGGCCTTGTGGCCAAGAAAGCCAACGGCATCCTCGGGTGGATTAGAAGGTAGGTGGTTAGCAGCTAGAGAGAGGTTCTCCTGCCCTTCTACTCTACCCTGCTGAGACTACATTTGGAATCTCCTTGTCTGGGGATCCTGCTTTTATGGGGGAATTGGACTGGATGACCTCTTGAGGTCTCTTCCAATCCCTAGCATTCTGTGGTTTATGTATTTTTTTCCTATTTCTAGTCTTTTAGAATAGAAATAACACTATCTGGTGAATGTTGCTGTTAGTTTGTGGGGGTTTTATATTAGCAAAGAATCAATATTCCTATTAAGATCGAAGTTAATATGATGCGAAGTAATCTGCCAAAGTGGAGTAATTAATGTTATTAAAAATAGTCCGTGTAATTTCTGATTTAACGGCGATTTACAGTCTTCTGTTTCTGCTTGTGTAACGTTTGAGCCAAGTCTTTTGTGTTGGGTTTTTTTCCTCGAAGCAATCTGCTTTAAAGCAGTTATACAGGGAGCGTTATTTAGTGCCTCAGGATTGCACTAAACTAATCTAAGACAGGCCTCATTAGTTTCCTTACTACATAGAATAAAAAAACTGCCATTGTTGGTCTTTAAACTGCGTTTTGCACTTCCCCAATTACCATATTGATGTTTCTTTGCTATGACAGATACGCGATAGACTTGGGCTGTGGCCTCTACTTCCTAGATGTCCTTAAATTTACAGTAATACTGAGCTTGCAGTTGGTGTGATGGGTGGGTTCAGTTGGCAGTGGATATTGATCCCATGTAAATGTTACTATACGGATGTCAAAGTTGGAGTGTGTGAGCTCCAAGTAAAGCTGATCGAGAATTGGCTTTCGGGCTGTCTTGGTACAGAAGGGTTATTTTTAGCAGTGCACAATATTCCAGTGCTTGGAGTGTAGAGGAACTGGGGTTTGTACCTCAGAAAAACCCGGCTCAACTTGCGTAATATCTGGAGAAGAAATTGTAGATCATAATCACAGAATGGCTGGGGCTGGTGCAGTCCTAGTTCACAGAATGATTGAGGCTGGAGAAGCCCTCTGAGCTCATCCAGCCCGGCCCAGGACCTAACATCACCATATCAGCCACACTGGGGCACTAAGGGCCACAGCCAGGCTCTTCTTCAACACCTCCAGGGATGGGACTCCGCCAGTGCCCAGGGCAGTCCATTCCAGGCTCTGATCACCCTTTCCAAGGGGAAGGGCTTCCTAACATCCAACCTAACCCTCCCCTGGCAGCTTCAGGCCCTGACCTCCGTGTGGTTGCTGGTTGCCTGAGAGAAGACACTATCGGGAGATGCTGGAACAGGTTGCCCAAGGAAGTTCAGGCTGCCCCCTCTCAGGTTGGCTGGGGCCCTGAGTAACTGGCTTTAGTGAAAGTGTCCCTGCCTCTGCAGGGGGCTTGGAACCAGATGATCTTTCAGGTCCCTCCCAACCCTGGCCATTCGATGATAGGAGTCACACTGCTGTAAAACACATAGAGGTTTGGTTTTGTTGTGGGGCGAGTTGTTTTCTTTTTTAATCTCTAAGAGCATTTTGGGCTGTGTCTTCAGCACTTTTTTGTTCATGTGTGTCCCAGAACAACTGAGACTCTCACTTCTTATATCCCAAGTTCTTTTCCACTGCACGTGCTGCAAAGTTGAAGAGAATATTGAGAGCTGTTTCTTTCTCAAAGTTTGTTTTTCGGTGTTGAAGAGCTCTGCTTTCTTTTCTCATGATGTCTGTGGACAGCAAATGGCAGAGTGGGCCGAGGATCTGCCAGCTGTGCCAGCACTGCATAGCAAATACTGTAGGCATGACGTGGTCTCAGAGGGCTTTGCTTTGCCCAGCAGGGCACTATTTTTCTCCAAGTGACTGTGCATCATTGCATAGCAGAGCCAGGAACTGCAAACAGACACCAGCGCTCGATTTTCCTCAAACAGCATTACACTGTTCCAGTCTCACAGAACAGATCAGGGGTTCTCTACCTCAGTTAAGAATTCTCTCTCTGATATACTGAAGAGAATAGGATATGAAGCTGGAGAGTGACGCTGGCCTGGTTTTAAAGTAAAGTTTAGCAAAAAGCAGGAGGATAATTAACTGCTGCAACAACTTAGCAGAGCAAACGGTGCCTGTTCTTACGTTTAAGGTTGTAGAAGCTGTGTCGTGTGCATTTCTGAAGGGTAAGTTTTAGTACAAACCAGCATAATGGCTTGGGCACAGGAGCATCTTGGTTGAACTCCACAGCCTGTGTTTCAGCTTGAGAATTTGCTTAGGAAATCAGTTCTGTTCTGCATTTTTATTAGCAGCGAGGGTGATGGAATACAGACTAGCTTATAAAATATGCAGATGACACTGAGCTATGAGGAGTTGCAAATACCTTTCTGTATCAGATCAGAATTCAAAATAAACTTGGCAAATTGGAGAGATGGCCTGAAATCGGCAAGATGAAATTCAATAAAGTCAAGTGCCATATGATATACGTAGGAAAAAGGATCCCGATAAATACGAGACAGGGAATGCATGTCAAGAGGGGGAAGTGTGTGCCGGTGCCTGCAGTGCAATGCTGCTGCAAACCCAGCAGGTGGGATTCTGGAATGTGTGAAGAGGGATGTGGGATCTGAAATGTCGGGTGATTACTCCACCTTAGGCCATTGAGGTCTGAGTTGACCTGCTGTACCCAAGGTTGATCGTGGCCTTTAAAAAGTTTAGAGAACTGCATCAATTAGGGAACTCCTTCGCTGGGAGAAACAGAGACTGAGAGGTGACGTTGTTAATGTTATAGTGATGAAGGAAGTGGATAACCTCCCTTGTGAGGGAAGGCTGAAGGACCTGGGTCTCTTGAGCTGGGAGGAGACTGAGGGGTGACCTCATGAATGTTGATAAATATGTGAAGGGTGGGTGTCAGGAGGATGGAGCCAGGCTCTGCTCAGGGGCATCTAATGATAGGACAAGGGGCAGTGGGTGTCAGCTGGAACACAGGAGATTCCACATCAATATGAGAAAGAACTTCTTCACAGTGAGTATGGTAGAGCACCAGAAGGGGCTGTCCAGGGAGTTTCTGGAGCCTCCTTCTCTGGAGATGTTTAAAACCCACCTGGAGATGTTCATGTGCATCTGAATCTAGGTGATCCTGCTGTGGCAGGGGGATTGGACTAGATGGTCTTTCAAGGTCCCTTCCAGTCCCTAATGTTCTGTGATTCTGTGACCATTTAGGAGCCAAAATCCATTTCTCTCTCATACATACGTGCGCAGTTGCGAAGATTCAGAGGAACAGCATGATTTACAGTAAGGAACTTTGCTTCTTAGTCCTAACTGTGAAGGAACTATTTCTTTGTGTAACTGTCTTCCCACAAGATCTTCCATTAATTCTGTTGATGTGAACATTCTTCAGCATGACGCTACTGAACTTAAGCACAGAGTGCAATACCCTTCCCTGACTTCAACTGTGAGAAAGCAAAACAGGAGGGAAGACTAACCTTGAAAAGTTAATGCTTTGTTTTCTTATTAAATTTAGAAATGTGAGTTGACAGTTTGATGCTCTAATTGCAAATTATCTTTTTAAACACTTTCTTTTATCACTGTTGATTAATTTAAGAGGATTTACCAACTGGCAGGTTCCAAGTAGTTCTTCACTCCAAACTCTTGTACACCACAGTGCTGCTCCTAATCAGCTGTGAAGAAGCTGCTGTGCAGCAGAAGACTGGGAATCACTAACTAGACAATGAAAACTAATTCAAACCAGGCCACAGGTAGAAGCTTTTGCAAAAGCAATCTGTATCTTCTCAAGTTGGTCAAGCTAAAATTACCCTCTGGGACAGCAGTTGTCTTTTATTACAAAGGAGGACGAGCAATTATCTCAGTACCCAACGCGTACCTAATGCACAGGTCGAAAACCAGCCTACAATCGTGTATTGAACAGGGAGAGTTTTCCATGCGGATTTGCCTGCATGGCCTTTCCCTTTGCTCCTCTGTGCTTGTGAAGTGGTTGACAACCACGTGTGCAGTGTGAAAATGTAAGGCTGCCCAGTGGGCTAGTGGAGTCTCCTTCTGTGGAGACGTTTAAAACCTGCCTGGACATGTTCCTGTGCAACTGGATCTGGGGGATCCTGCTGTGATGGGGGGATTGGACTAGATGGTCTTTTGAAGTCCCTTCCAACCTCTAACGGTGTGTGATTTTGTTTGTGCATGATCTAACCCTGGTTCTCTGTTGCCTCTTTGCTGATGCTCTAGATGGTTGTCCTGGAGCTGTGATCTCTTTCAGAATTGACTTCAGCTTGCTGCAGATCTCAGCAAATCCTGTTTCCATGCAGTTTTAAATGCTGTACTTTCTCAGGAAGGACACTCTCACAGGATTGTTAAAGGTGGTAGTTAGTGACGGAACCAGAAGGAAGGGCTTCAAGGTCCTCCAGGGGAAGTTTAGATTGGACATCAGTGGTCAGGCACTGGAATATGCTGCCCAGGGTGGTGGTTGAGTCTCCATCTCTGGATCAGTTTAAAAGACGTTTAGATGTGGTGTTGGGGGATCTGGTTGCGGAGTGAACTTGTAGAGTAGGATTGATGGTTGCACTCAATGATCCCAAGGGTCTTTTCCAGCCTGAATGATTCTATGATAGTAAAATATTAGGTACGTGGTTATTGGCACTATGAATCATGGTATAAATCATGTCAAGTGCAGAAGTACAGCTTCCACTCCAGCAGGATGAGATGTCAGTGTTTCACCATTTTAATTGCATCTACTTATTTGTTGCTATTTTCAGCCTCTCTTTTTTTGGCCTAATTACTTCTCAGACTATCCTGGGTACCTAATAGTTGACTAAGCTTGGCAAATTGATTCAGATACCTATTTAATAAGAGCTTGTGAACAACTGGAATCACTCCCAAGTTAGTTGTTTTTGTTAAAAGCACCCTTAGCCTTATGAACTATTTGATCTGCTGATTTTTCAATTCCTGGCTTTGTTATCACAGTATCACAGAACATTAGGGATTAGAAGAGACCTTGAAAGATCATCCAGTACCCCACCACAGCAGGATCACCTAGATCCAGTCACACAGAAACATCTCCAGGTGGGTTTGAAATGTTTCCAGAGGAGGAGACTCCACAACCCCCCTGGGCAGCCCCTTCCAGTGCTCTGTCACCCTCACCAGGAAGAAGTTCTTTCTCATATTCATGTGGAACCTCCTCTATTCCAGCTGACACCCATTACTCCTTCTCCTGTCATTAGATGCCACTGAGAAGATCCTGGCTCCATCCCCCTGGCACCCACCCTTCACATATTTATCAACATTAATGAGCTCACCCCTCAGTCTCCTTTTCTCCAAGCTCAAGATACCCAGCTCCCTCAGCCTTTCCTCAGCAGGGAGATGCTCCCCTCCCTTCATCATCCTTGTGGCTCTGTGCTGGACTGTCTCCAGCAGAGATTCTTTTGGACTCGATGATCTTTCGAGGCCGGTTGCTTTTGGTTTAAGGTAGGTGAGAAATGTCTAACAGCTGACAATGTAAACTGAGTGGGTTTTATTTTTTCTTGGCCAGCAGTAATTATCAACAACCTTGTAAGCAAAAGGAAGGAATGAGTAAGTAACCGTTCTCTAAGAAGTGATTTAGACGGACGCCGGTTGTTATTTCCAAGCATTCCAGATAAAAGGCTCCACTAGGCTGCAGAGGTTCACAGTACACCAGGCTATAACAATTTGCATGTTATTATACAGGTTCTAGAAGAATTCTTTCTCTGATCTGATTAAGGATTCTGTCTTGAAAAGGACTGCGTGTGTTTATAAGTTAATATGCTGTGAAATCATCAGAACTCTTGGCAGCTTGTAATTCGGGAATGTGCCTGTATCTTCAAAGGACTGAGACAGGTTGCATGCAGATCATCAGGCTAGTTTTTAATTTTCCTAAGATTTGATGTAGAGACAAACTTTCTTCTTAAGAAGAAAATTCTTTTAGCCCAGCATGCAGATCTAAAGCGGGGATTGATCAGAAAGGGGGCTGGTTAGCAGATCGAGAGAGGTTCTCCTCTCCCTCTGCTCTGCCTTGGTGAGACCACACCTGGAATGTAGTTTTCAGTTTTGGGCCCCTCAATTCCAGAAGGACACAGAGCTGCTGGAGAGAGCGGAGCCATGAAGATGATGAAGGGAATAGAACATCTCCCTGATGAGGAAAAGGCTGAGGGAGCTGGGTCTCTTGAGCTTGGAGAAAAGGAGCCTGAGGGGTGACCCCATTAATGTTGGTAAATATGTAGAGGGTTGGTGTCAGGAGGATGGAGCCAGGCTCTGCTCGGGGGCATCTAATGATGGGACAGGGGGAAGTGGGTGTGAGCTGGAATAGAGGAGGTTCCACATCAATATGAGAAAGAAATTCTTCATGGTGAGGGTGACAGAGCACTGGAAGGGGCTGGGGTTGTGGACTCCTCCTCTGGAGATCTTTAAAGCCTCCCTGGATATCTTCCTGTGTGACTGGATCCTGCTGTGGCAGAGGGACTGGTCTAGGTGATCTCTTGAGGTCCCTTCCAATCCCTAATATTCTGTTGTTCTCTGAAGTCCTAGGTGTGTTACAACGCTCAGCTAATACAAATTAATGTGTTTGGATAATTGCACACAAAGTGGATAAACAGCAGATGATCAGAGGCACAGCATCACAAAATGACCCTGATTAATTTATCACTGCGGCTCTGCCTGTATCTGTGAGTTTCAACCCTGGTTCAAGTATAATTTTCTTTCCTCTGGGTGGCATTTAAAGTTGTATGGGTTGTTTACTTTGTGTGAGGAGACCTGGTTTTGAGGAGTTAGCACATGAATTTAACCTGCATCTTCCTAAGACCTGTTGCTAATGCTGTGCAGCTGAGGTGGAAGGCTTTGTGTGCGTGGTGATCAGAGTGCAGTGCATAAGCCAGCACTGTGAGTTGTTTGGCCTTTTACAGATACAGCCTGAATTTTCTGGAAGCCTGTTTTGCAGTTATTTTTTCAAGGTGTAAAAATACCTGCTGAGCAGCCTAGTAGGTGAACTTCAGGTGTGTTAAGATCAGAGCAAGTTTTCTGTCTCCAGAATCCTGAGTCACAGGAGCTTGGGAAGCAGCCAGAAGTTTCACTGGACAAGATAGAGATTTTTAAGCATTTCTGTGAGTGACATCTGTCGCTGACATAAATGAAACAAAACACAGAAGCTTTGTGCTGTGGGTCTTTTACCCTCCTTAAGTTCTTTTTGTGTGGGGTTGGTCTTTTATTTTCTGCTTTATCCTTCTTAATTCTGTTCAGCTCTTGTTTTCTCTTCTGACAGCTTTCTTTCCCCACTTCCATTTAGTCATGAAAAGACAGACTTTAAGACCTCAAACAGGAATGCAGATCTTTTCAGTTGTGCTTCCTTCACATAATAAAAACCTGAATTAAATATCACGGGTCATAATTATTGCTGAAACGCTCTGTCAGGGAAGACTGGGTGACTCAAGCCAGGACACCAAGGTGGTGGAATAGCTGTATTAGACAGGTGTTGTTGAAAGACGATGTCTTAGGATAAGTTGTAGCAGGCAAAATGAATTATTGGGCTTTTGTGATGTGTGTCTTTTTAAATTTTTTTTGGGTTCATCTTAGATGAGGGCTGAACACCCACCCAGCCACTTGCTCACACCCCTTCAGAGCAGGGCAGGAGGAGAAGGTAGGAGAAACCATGTGGCTCCAGACAAAAAGACCAAAGAGATTCTGCTTGGGGAAAGTTAATCTCATTTATTGACAATTAAAATAGATTTAGGTAGTGAGAAACAAAGGCAGACATGAAAGAGCACCTTTCCTTACCCCCCTCCTCAGCTTTACTCCTTCCCTGCAGACCCTTGACCCTCCTGTGAGGGGCAGGGTGGTACGGGCAGCATTTTCTCTCTGTTCCTCCTTTCTCCTCATACGTTTCCTCTGCTGCATTGTGGGCTCTCCCCATGGCTGCAGACCTTCTGGAAGAGTCTGCACCAGCATGGGTTCTCCACAGGCCACAATTCCTGCCAGGAACACCTGCTTGGCATGGGCTGGCTGCACAGGGTGGGAACAGCATGGCACCAGGGCAGGTTTTCTCTGACCTTGGTGTTTCTCGCTGGGTATTTTGCTCCTCTCCTCTCTCTGCCCAAGAATGTGTTTTCTGCACATTCTTTAGTGTTTTCCTAGAGGTGCCGCTATTTTGTTTTCCCAGAGGTACCACCAGTGTCACAGGCAGGCTCCGCCATTTTGTGCAGAGGCTCTGTGGTGGAGCTGCTGCAGGGCAGGAACAACATGGCACCAAAGCAGGTTTCCTCTGATCTTGATGTTTCTCACTGGGTTATTTTACCCCCCTCCTCTCTCTGCCCAGCGTTTTCTGCACATTCTTTAATATGTTTTCCCAGAGGTGCCACCAGTGTCACAGGAGAGAGCTGTCATTTTGTGCAGAGGCTCTGTGGTGGAGCTCCTGCAGGGCATAACATGGCAGGGAACAACATGGCACCAAAGCAGGTTTTCTCTGACCTTGGTGTTTCTCACTGGGTTGTTTTAGCCCTTTCCTCTCTCTGCCCAACATTTTCTGCACGTTCTCTAATATGTTTTCCCAGAGGTGCAGCCATTTTTTATTTTCCCGCCTAGAGGTGCCGCCATTTTGTGTCACAGGAGAGAGCCGCCATTTTGTGCAGAGGCTCTGTGGTGGAGCTGCTGCAGGGCGGGAACAACATGACACCGGAGCAGGTTTTCTCTGGCCTTGGTGTTTCTCACTGGATTGTTTTATCCCTCTCCACTCTCTGCCCAACTTTTTCTGCACCTTCTTTAATATATTTTCCCAGAGGTACCACCAGTCTCACAGACGGGCTCTGCCATTTTGTGCAGAGGGTCTGTGGTGGAGCCTGTGTGAACCGGCTGGGCCCAGCACAGGCCAGGCCGCAGTCCTCCTGACGGCAGCCATTGCTGCAGTCCCCCTGCTGCCAGCACCTCCTTGTTTACACCCTGTACAGAATACTTTGGGTTTTTTTTGTTTTTTCCTTATTCTTTCACCCACCTCACCTCCATTTTATGTAGATTAGGAGGAAAGTAAGAGATCTACACCAGAAGTCCCTGTGAACAGAGGGATTAACTATATGTTTTTGTGTCGGTCCATTTCTGCTCATGAAGAGATCCTGAAGGGATTTTCATCACTTTTGTGAGGTAATAATTGTCCTTTTTACTGATCTGAATGTTTTCTGTGTGGTCTTCTACCTCTTTGCCTGTCAGAATTGTGAAGAATTGTGTGTTATGTCTTGGCCTTCAAAACCGGCTCAGCTCTTCCATAAGCTCTAAACTGTGTGTCTTGTTTTGGGTCTTTTCTTCTTTTGAAGATTATATAAAACATGTCTATTCTTACAATACTTATAAATACATAATATTATTTATCTAGAGCTGTTGTCTTTTAAATTATACCTGAAATATGAGAAATTATACCTGAACTAACACCTGATATGTTAAAGTGAATGTTTCTTATATGCTTTTATTTACAGAAGGGAATTTAAATCTTATTATACTTAAACTCTCATAAATATGAACATGCTTAGAGAAATATTTATTAAAACCATGGTAATAATAATGAATCTCAAGCCAGTCTTTTGTTTTAAGTATTTGGGCCTCTTGCTTGAAGAAAGAGATTAAGGAGCTGTAGCAGATCCACATGAGCGAGACTGGGGAAGGGACTGGAGGGAAACTCTGGTGAGGAGAGGCTGAGGGTGAGATTGGATGTTAGGAAGCCCTTCCTCATGGAAAGGTTGATCAGATCCTGGAATGATCTTCCCAGGGCAGTAGTGGAGTCCCCATCCCTGGAGATGTTTGGGGACAGAGTGGCTGTAGCCTTTAGTGCCATAGTGTGGCCGATGTGGTGATATGGGGTCCTGGGCTGGTCTGGCTGAGCTCAGAGGTCTTTTCCAGCGTCAGTGATTCTGTGATTCCACCTGTCTGTCTAAGTAGATTAATCTCTAGGTAGATCTAGCCTGATGGCAGAGGAAGAAATACCTACAATTTTGCAACAGTTTAGGTTACAAAAATGGGTTTTTCAGCTGTTTACAAACTCCTCTAAATCTAACTGCTCAGACCAAATTTCCGTGTCCTGCATGCTGTGAGTAAAGCTGACTTTGTGTAAGAAAATGTTAGGTGAAGTGTTTCTGTGACCAAGAAAGATGTAGGTTTTGTTTTTTGCGATCTTTCTGGAGATTTTGGAATAAGAAGTGCAGCCTAAGTGCTTTCTGGTTTGAAAGCAGTTGCTGGCATTAACAACAATGCGCTTTGCCAGTATCCGGCAACGCAAATGAGTTTGATCGAATAATGACATTCTAAAAATTGTGTCTTGCAAGCAATGTTCATACAATACTGTATTAAAGCCTGGCAGCCCAATGGTGTCTATACTGAGAACATCCTTCTGTGTGTAACTCCTATATGTGAAACCACAGAAAATTTTTACTTACTTCTGCCACAGAGCAGCTGTGTGAGACTGGATACAGAAACACTGAATCTCTTTGGTTGGAACAGACCTTTAAGCTCATCATGTCCAACCTTTGACCCAGCACTGACAGGGCACCACTAAAACATGTACCAGGTCCACACAGAGTCCACTGCTGGACTGTCTCCAGAAGTTCTGTGTCCTCCTTGAACTGAGGGGCCCAGAACTGGACAACAATATTCCAGTCCATTTTCCTAATTGTGATTGAAGTCATCTACTAGGTAGTATGTGCTGAGATGGTAAAGATCAGGCTAATGCTGGCAGCTGGCTCTTGGTTCCAGTGTATCAGAGACCTTATTGCCAGGAAGTTTTCCTTCATATCTCACCGAAACCTCCCCGGCCTCTTTGCCATGTTATTAAACTGTTTGTATTAAAACAAGTTACGGTGGTTGCACAGGCAGCTTTGGGTTTAACACTTTGTAACTTGAAGGGCGATTTTTGTATGTGTGAAGCAACCAAATGCCTGAGATGGAAAGTGTTTTGCATCTGGAGACACCATATTTTTATTCATGGCTCAGTCAAAATAAATTAAAATAATCAATGATTGTTTTGAAAGCAAATTACTGGGAGCACTATATATCCACCATGGCAAATGCTGGAGAGATGAGAATGTCTTCTAATGCCAGAACGAGTTGTGTACACATGAGTATTTATACACTCAACAGCAGCAAATCTCTGAGAGTGCTTTTTTCTTTTTTTCTTTTCTCTTGGCTTAGTCTCCTCTGATCCCACTTCTATCCCAGAGGAGGAGGAGGAGAAAACTAATGTTCCTATCACACATGTTCCATTATTGATTTCCATTCCAATCTACCCAAAGTCTTCTGTGCTGGAAATAATTAGACCCTGTGAACAGAGATGAAGCAAAAATCTATACAATGCTGGATTGCCAGAAATGAAGACAAGGGAGCCTAATTAATGTTGCATATAGAACAGCTTTTGGATGAATGGGCTTCCCTTTCTCAGAAGCAGCTCAACAGTGGTTATGTCACAAATTTGCTGTTAATTAAATAGTGTTCACTGTGTGCCTGTAAAAGTGGCACAGAGAAAAAAAACATTGGACAGCAGCGGCGTTTTACAAGAGCTCTGCAATTAAGAGAACAGCCTATGAAAAATAAACTTGTGGGCTTCATCCTGGCACCAAGATATTTTCTTCTATGTGAAATTCACTTTCTGGGGTGTCTCAGACCTCTTCAGGAACATTTAGTGACTTGAGGGGTGTGTTGTGAGGGCTGAGGACAGGAAAACCTTTCCATCCATAGGAAGCTGCAGTCAGGCCAATTGGATAAGAGCTGCTCAGATCTGAAGCAAGTCAGGAGATTCATGTTTCTTGGAGTTAAAGCTGGACTGAAAGTGGGTGTCAGGAGGATGGAGCAAGGCTATGCTCTGTTTCATCTAATGATAGGACAAGGGGCAGTGGGTGTCAGATGGAACAGAGGAGGTTCCACATCAATATGAGAAGGAACTTCACAGTGAGGGTGACAGAGCACTGGAAGGGGCTGCACAGGGGGTTGTGGAGTCTCCTTCTCTGGAGATGTTTCAAACCCACCTGGAGATGTTCCTGTGTGACTGGATCTAGGTGATCCTGCTGTGTCAGGGGGATTGGGCTAGATGATCTTTGGAGGTCCCTTTCAATCCCTAATGTTCTGTGAGTCTGTGATTCTGTGATGTAATTTAGACTATGCAGCACATCTTGGGAATGCAGAAGGCAGGTATTTAGGAAGAATGTAGGAGATAGAACTGATGGACTGTCCTGTCTAATAGCAGTAATACCAGAAGGGAAGAACTGGAGAGTATCTGAAATACCATGTAGGCTTACATTTTTATCTTAACATGTTATTTACTTGTTTTCTCCAAATAACACGAACATTGTTGCCCAAACAGAAAAATCCAGTCTTTTACTTGCATTATAGACATGTCCACACTGGTGACTAATCTTTCTGCAGTCAGTGCTTTTGCAGTGGGCATCCTCTTCTCCCCGTTTTCATGCTTTCTGAATTCACCTTATATTTTCTTTTTTCCTTACTACTACCAGTGGGATTTAGAATGTTATTGCTGTCGAGTAAACAATACTCCTTTGCTGCTCTTGCCTCATCCTAGATCCATGCCAGTGAGGAATGTCCTGTGTTTTAAAGGCTGAGATAAGAGTGCATGTAACTTTATTTTTATAGTTATTAGCCCACAAAATGTTCTGTGAAGCTGGTCTGGTTATTAGCAGTCCCCAGAAGAGCAGTGCTACGTGTGCCTATGCATGCTGTGGAGAACAGCAGTGGAATTTTTGCTGTGTCTGAGGTCTCCAGTCCAGTAGAGATTCTGGGATGGCTGTTCTTGTCGTCTAATTTGCAGGCCACTGGCATGTTCTTCGTTCAGCATTTAATTCCCTCCTTTTATCTGTATTGCCTCTTTGCTTTTCTAGGTATCTGTTGTGGCCAGCCTAAGTGATATGATTGCGCTCTGTGCATCTCTGGAGAATTTAAATAGCATCATTCCCCCTTCTCTTTTCTCCCTATAAAATGCAAAGGGAGTTTTTCTTTTGTAATACAGAAAACAGATTTTTTTTTTCCCTTTGCTTAGAAACTAGAGAATGAGTCAAACTCTGTCTTCCTGGTCAAGCAGAAGAAGTTAGCTGATGAATTTGTAGGAATCCTCATGTACTGTGCACTAAACTGCAAGGATAGATGTGTTTTCTGATGAAAATCTAATTGCTACAAATATATGTTTAGCACAGATTCGATAGAGGGAATTACTTTTCTCGATAGAAGAGAAGCTGTAGTTCTGGTTTAGGAATTTCATGAAGTAATTTACAGGAGAAGGTCCTATTAAGCGGGTTTTTGCAATACTGCGCCTTCAAAGAGCTCTTTTGTTTCCCATTTTGCTGCTTAGCATTGTCTTTCTACTCTCATTCTGTTTTAATAAGTGTTTTTGTCTGCAAATTCCATCTCTGATGTGCGGCTGAAATAGATGCACACGTAGGTTATGATTCCTCTCCCTATTGTTGCATTTGGATTCTGAACTCCAGATTTACTCTATTTAAATAGTCTATTCCTAGGACTTAAGTCAACTCCTAGATACTTTTGGATGGTCAACAAATACTGAAACATTACAGTAATTTAACTCAATGAAATCTATATGACATGCACTACTTGTTATCTTTCCAGCAGATGTGTTTTCTTCCCTGGATCTATTTTAGGCTGTGCTGCCGTTGCCAAATCAAAAATAAACTGAGTTTTCAGTATAGGGGTGTGATAAGTGTATCATTTCCATTACATCGAAGTGTGCTACGTAATAAAAAGGTGAAAACATAGAACACATTCTGACTATAGAATTGAAATGGATTTTCTGACCTAATCCCAGTGAATAGGTGCTAAAGTGATGGCAAAGGCTGTAGCTCCTGGACTGTAATTATCAGCTGAGTTATTTCTCAGTGGTAAGAGATTTAGTCCTGTGGGCGCAATGAAGGGGAAAGAAAAAGGCAAAGTCCTTCTGTCCTTTTTTACTTTGTGCTTTTGAAGGTATTTTGGGTGTGGGGACAAAGTGATTCACATAGGTATGGCTTGTTCATATGTTACCTTCTGGCCTGTTTATAAGAACATAACTTGATGAAGTAGGTCTAGGTGATCTGCTGTGGCGGGGGGTTTAGACTAAATGATATTTTGAGGTCCCTTCCAATCCTTGATGTTTTGTGATTTTTGTGGTTTAAGAACTTGTGTTAATCAACTTCAAGAGGGTGTGTGAACAGTCCTAGTTGCACAAAATTCAGTCCTGTTTGTCATTGAGTAGCAGAAACTCATCTACACAGCATCTGTTTTAGAATCTTATATGCTCAGGTGACTTATTCTGTTCCTCCAGAATCAGAGTCCCCTGTAGCTGTTGCCCGGAGTTAAATGAATTGCACTGCTGCAAAATTCATGTAAAGCAGAACGGATACATAATATAATCCCCCTTTCTTTTCTCCTGTAGCTTGGCTTTACATCCCTGACAAGACATGATAGCCACTGGCAACAATGACCACTTCTGGAAGATGTGAGCTTTACGTGGTGGGAACATCATCGTGACAGGTGAAGGTCACACTGATTGGCTTTCAGGCTGCTGCTTCCAACCAAGGTTAGTGCAAACAGTCCCCTGAACTAGTACTAATCCCAGCTGGGGAGTACTTGTTTGCTCTTTCTTTGTTCACTGGCCTGCTTTGATGACTTTCTATTCTCAGTTGTAACCCTGTGCTCTCTGCTGAATTTCAAAACGTGTAGATAAATGTTCCTCTGGCTTTCAGGGTGTTGACATAAGATTGATTGCTTTTAGTATTTTCTACATCTTAAACTTCGTCCACGTGCCAGTGCACGTAACAAGGAGTAATAAGCTTTTTAGGCCTTGCTGTATTCATTTCCTGCATGTTCATGCACTATAACAAACATGGCTCTGTTATTAATAATACCGAGAAGGTGATTTTTTTTGTGTTAGGCGTTTTTTGTTGTATGACTAAGAGGATTTGAGTTTACCCAGAGAAGAAAGAATGAGAGCTTTCCTCCTTTATAGAGATTTGAAGCTAAATTAATAAACGAAAGGGAAGGTTAAAAGTAAGAAATAAGTATTTAAGTTATAAGGGTCGTGGAAACAGGCCAAACGTGAAGTAGATGTCTTGGTCATTCTGCTGAAAAATAGAATCACGTTTACTCTCTCAAATAGATTTCAATTTGTTAAGTGTGAGCCTTTACATGTGAAAGTGATTTTGCATGAGATTTGTGAGGCTGCAGCTGTAATAGAGTTCTTTACTGTTAATATAGTAAAGGTCTGACAGGCTACTAGCCTGAGATTCACTTAGAGTATTATTAAACCTCTAACCTTCTTTTTTCATTGTATTTACTTTATCAAGCAATATTAGTTCTTTCCTCCATGAGAAGGAAAAGATTCCTATTTAATTCTGTGGTTCTTCCTGGTTTCTGATACTGTAATGAGTTAGCTAATGCACACATAATCCTCTAAACACAAAATCTCTTCCTTCTCTTCAAAACCTCCAGAACACAAAGTTGTGCTTTATGGGATGAACTAAACACGCACTCACTCTTTTTCTCCCGGGAAACAGGTATTTTCTTAAGATGCTAATATTTCACAATGTTCTCGTTTATTCATTCATATACCCTCAGAGATAATTGGGTACGTTCAAAAGAGACTAGTATTTGACTTAAGTAATTCCATAATAATATGGCAGGAGAGAAATGGACAGCTCAGCTCTCAGTTGAACACAGTAGGAAAATTTTCGTATTAGTGGGTGACGGGTTACTCAGAGTTGGAGAAGCGTACTGGACGTCCTGAGTCTAAGTTGCAGATAAACAGAGTGCTGCCTTACCTCTTACCTGCTATGAATATAAAGCACATCACAGGAGAAGAAAAAGAAATACAATTAGAAGAGCATGTTATCGTTTATAAAGCTGCCGGGCATGCTAATCAGATTTCGATAATGCATTGTTACCATGACACCCACTGACTCAGAGACTCAAAACTATTTTCTCATTAGTCTTTGACCAGAATACAGTTATTTCAATAGGCTTTCCTATTTCTCATTCAATTATTGAAATTAAAATGAGTTGAGGTACATCATCATTCTCTCACAAGTCTAAATTGACTCCTGCTGAATGCTCTGGAGTGATTCAAAAGGCAGTGCTGTTAAAATATTGTCTTCTGTTGCTGGATAAAACAGATATAATGTGCTAGAATACATTTAATCATACTTACTTTTCCTTTTTTTTTAAGAAGCAGACTTAAATATCAGGTGCTCTGGCAGTAAAACCAGTTAAATGAAAATGGAAAGTTCTCATAGAATTTTTCTGGAATTTAATGTAAATAGTTTCTAGTTTTGATCCTGTTTTAAGAGAAGGGTAGAAATTGCATTGGAAATCATCTGAAGCTATACCAGGGGAGGTTCAGGTTTGATGTCAGGAAGTCTCTTCCAACCTGGCATTGTTCTGTGATTCTGTGACTATTTAAAATTATGTTCATCCTAAAGGTGAAAAGAATTTTTTGTTTTCATTCTGCAATTGTTTTTGCTTAAAAACACATCTCCTTCACATCTGAGGATAGTAGAGCGAGATGAGAGTGGTTGGTTTGCTAAAGCTTTGGCAGAGTATTTTTTTTCCTCTACGTTGCACCCAATGCCCTTTGATCTGTACAAAGGGTCTTAGTCCCCTGTGGCCTTTTCCTGTGTGGCAGTGGCCCTTGGGACAACACATGAAGGGTAGCAGACTAGATCTGTGCATGCGAGGAGGGCATCTCTGTTGTGATGTTCCCTGCAGATCTGAGAGCAGAATTTTGCCTTAAGCCTTTACATAAAAGTCAAACTTCAAACAAGTGCTGTCATCTACTGAATGCAGCAGCTGGAAGAAGGATGCTTCCTTTCTGAAGCTCAGGTGACAACCGGTCAAACTTCAAACTCAAACACTACTGTTACTATGGTCTGGCTGAATAGTACCTTGCAGATAAATTAGCTGTTCAAAGTTCCTGGCACTTCTGAAAAATTCAGGAATATTTTCCAATTCATATGCATGAAGGTGTGAGGGAGTCAGAGTGACTCCTGCCACAGTTGTCAGCGTGGGCTACATCTTAAAAACCTGGATATCTGGGGCAAACTTAAGGATACCAGAGAATAGAAGACACATAACTGCATCTTCTCAAAATAAGACAAGGATGTTAATGCTGCACCTTTAAGAACTTTTACTATAATTACACTAAGATATTTTGTGGCATGTACTAGGTTTATTTATCTTTATTGCAAACCTTCCTGGGTGGCTAAAGAATGAAGCACAGCAGAGGTGTTTGTTAAATCTGATAAAATCGTGGCAAGCAGTAAAATACTGTACTCTTGCTCTGTGTGTGCGCTGGCATAACGCGTAATGTCCTTAATGTATTCACGAAGATTAATCAAATCAACTCTTCTAAAGTGCTTCTAGCCCTTCGCATGCAAACATTGTTTGAGTCTGTGGAATACAAAGAATTTCTGAACTGAAGGGAAACACAAACTGTAGGTTTTTAAAGCTATTTAAAACATGCACTGAAAATGGTCAAATTGTCGGCTCCCATGTAATGTCTTGTTCACCTGAGACAGAAGCGGAATTGCTTGTGTTCTTTCTGTTCCTATTTCAGCTCTCTCAGATACTGGAGAGAGAAATCAAAGCCTTTGTTGATGTGTTGGTTATACCAGAAAGCACTACAGCAGTTACGCTGAACAGTGTGGATTTTCTTCATGTTATGTTGCTATTGGAAAACTGAAGGGGTGGGTATTGTCTCCTTAGGAAATTAGGGAAGAAAGGAGATAGGTAACTACATTCAGGTATCAAGCGTCTTGAAAATAAAGGTAGTTAATGTCTGACATCTTAGAAAAGGTTGCCAGTGAGGGGATGCAAGAGGTGTTGGGCTAAAGCAAAAATCCATGTTTTGAAAGAACAGAAGCAGCCGTTTGTTGTATCTCTTGAAGGTGAGGGAGGTGATATTAATCTGCTGGACATTTGTGCATGAGTGGATGAAGACGGCATTCTTGTACAAGAGAGAGGGTGCAGAATGAGTTAGAAAAATATATAGAGGGTGGATATGTGTACTGAGAGGGGTTAACAGGGCGGGGAATAAGACAAGAGGTCATGGTTTGATGCTGGAAAAGGGCAGATTTAGCCTGGACATGAGGAAGAAGTTCTTTAATCTGAGGATGGTGGATCTCTGGAAAATGCTGAGAGAGGTGGTAGTGGAGGCCCCATCCCTGGAGAGGTTTGAGGTCAGGTTGCACGGGGCTCTGGGCAGTCTGGTCTGGTCAGTGATGGCCCTGGTTTTTGTCCCTTCAAACCCTGTCGCTCTATAATAGCAACTACAAGTTGAATCCACATAAGAAGCTTTTAGGATAATTCATCAGAGCAGACTATGGAGGGATAGTGATGTTGACGCTCCTCAAGTGATAGGGGGGTTACAAGTAGTCAGCAATTTATGATAGTCAGCTCATTTCTGAGCCCTAGGTCTGCAGAAAGTTCTGAACACTTGTCTGTAAAACCAAGATCTCTTCTAGCCAAAAGCTGTGAAGTCTGCCCTTTGCTTGAGCTTTGCTCTGTTGCTAGAGAAAATTCAAGGCTTGACATTGCAAACAGAGGATGCAGTTTGGAAAATCCAGTGGGATGCTCAGAACCTCTTCCAGGCTTAAAATCTGCAGTGCTGTGGGTGACTGAGCACTGTGCCAAACTCTTGAGTCTAAGTCAAAAATGTTGCTGGCAATACTGAAATGAGAGAAAGGGGCCAGGAAGGTGAAACCTTCTCAAAGTGTCAAGGAGCAGTGACTGATAAATAGGAAATTGTGAAAGTAGAGCTGTTGGAGTGAAAGTGATACCCTCATCGTACAAAAATTTTAAGGTTTAAAAAGGTAAATTACTGAGTAGAACTCAAGTCAGAATAGAGTTAGAAGCTTAAATGAAGTCTCACTCAAGCAAGACCCTATTTTATTTATGTGATTTAACTTTTTTAAATCATGTCCTCGCTTGAGCTTGTGAAGAAATTACCCAGACATTATTTTCTGTGTCAAAAAGGATAGACTGCAAAGACTTATGTAATGGTGATTGAGGAATGGAAGGAGAGCGTAGACAGTCATCTGAGGTGTAATGCAGGAGTGGGGAAAAACTCAAGAGGGAAGTCATTCATGGAAAGGAGAGGCAGACTGGGTTTCAAAACAGCCCTGATCAGTTGTTCAGAAGTAACAAGCAGACTCAGACCCTGCTTCTTGCTCACGGTGTCTCAGAGGACTTGTGCTTGGAGAAGGAGGGAAATGCTGAGGACAAAAAGACTGGACTTGACAGCTTGGCAGGTGCATGTACAACTTCATAATTTCAGAGTCTTACAGCTGGAGAGCCCACAGTGCTCCGATTGTCAACGGTGAGCTACAAGCAGGCAGCTGGCTTCTTTTCTCATCCCCCACCTTTACAGCTCTTGGCCCCTTGAAAACTGAACTGATGAGGAGATTCCTGTCACTGGGCAATGCTGATGCCTCAGTGCATGCCAATCTTCTTGCCAGTGTTAATATTCTTATGTATCCATGTGTGGTGAGGAACTCTGCAGGGTAAGAAGAGAGTCAATCTCACAGTAACAATAAATGTCTGCTTTCTTTGTTGGTTACATATTGCAAATAATATGTTTTAAATAACTAAAACTGTACATGGCCCATGAAGCCTCAGCAAATGAAAAGCACTTGATGACATATTGACTGACTGAGTTCTTTAGGCACAACAACAGGATCATTTACAAATGTCTACTGACATCAAATATATTCCTCGTCATACTTCAGTAATTCCTAATGCCAGGCTTAGATTTATTTTTGCTTCTATGAAAAGAAGCAGGAACTTTCTATTAAGCCATTTTGTTTAATGTGCTGACTTTCAAATATTGATGCTATTTGGTTATTTGGTGAAAACAGGGAGACTTCCAGATCAAACAGTTATGATTCCAAGGCCTGCAACATGTTTCTACAAGCTAATGTGTGTTAGTTTTAGATGGTGTTACAGTTTTTCTGTATAGAAGAAGTACTTTAAGTTCTGTGATTTGACTGTGCTTCTAGAGACCTTCACATACACTTTTGGGGTTTTCAATAAAATCTGCCCACGTGAAGAAAGGTTTGGAGTCACTGATTTTAAAGTGGATCCAACCATCCCATACAGCCGCTGCTGGGTCAACAGTCGTGTGAAGGTATGACAGAACATTGGGGATTAGAAGGGACCTCAAAAGATCGTCCAGTCCAATCCCCCTGCCACAGCAGGACCCCCTAGATCCAGTCGCACAGGAACATGGCCGGGGGGTTATAAAAGACTCCAGAGAAGGAGACTCCACAACCTCTCTGGACAGCCCCTTCCAGGGGCTCTCACTGTCACCCTCACTGCGAAGAAGTTCCTTCTCATATTGAAGTGGAATCTCTTTTATGTTCTGGTTTACACCCATTGCTCTTTGTCCTATCATTGAATGCCTCTGAGTAGAGCCTGGCTCCATCCTGCAGGCACCCACCCTGTCCATATTTGTAAACTCCTCACTCTCCTTTTTTTCCAAGCTCAAGAGGCCCAACTCCCTCAGCCTTTCCTCATCGGGGAGATGTTCCGCTCCCTTAAATGGAACAAGGTAAACACCATTTCTGTTAACATGAAGCAGGTTCTTTGAGATGGCAAGGAAGAAACAGACTGAGAGCCTCCATGTTCAGATGAAGAGTAAACAGGTCAGGCAAGATGTTATGTCTATCTGGGAGACTCGGATGGAGAAAGAAAACAGTATTTACCCTTTCAATCTGGCCACTGAGCCAACCAGACTTAAACATCTCTCGGGGATTGCTAGTGATGTATAGTCTGTAACCAGTGACATTCAGAAGACTTTTTCTGCTGGCTTTTGAGTCATAAATGCTAAGTTCCATCCACATTATACATTGCAGGAGACTGATACCTTATAGCCACTCACTTGGCTTTAAGCATTAACATAAGAAGAAGTTTGTAAGACTCGTGTTAATCAGAAAAGTTGCTGCTGGCAGTGGAGTAGAGTTATTCTGATTTGTGCATTGAAATAGAGACTTGTAAACCTAATTCGGAGTTTTCTGCAGAAACAGATGGAGTTTTTTACTACTTTTATTACTACTGACAGCTATTAAAGAAATACAGGATAGTCTGCTATGTTTTACTTAGGAGTTCTGAATAGCATTTGTATTGAAAAGTCATAACAATTTAATTTATTAGAAAATCTTATATTCTACAGTTCAACAAAGCCTCTAGTTACAAGATTATGTCTTAAACTTGACAATGGTTGGAAACTTCCTTTCAGAGGTGCGATTAATTTTCAGTCATCTAACTGGCTTTATGTAACACATCGTGTTTAGCAGGCTAGACGTTTTGTTAAGATGCTTTCTGAAACTGAGCTTCATGTGGGAAATCCAAAGAAAAAACTTCCATCTACTTATTCTGGAAAGAAAAGGCTATTTCCAAAGTCTTTCAGGCAGGTCCGCAGAGTACAGTATTAATTGCTTACTTGGTATTTTCAAGTATAGCAACATTTTAATTTCAAAAGTAGCATTTGTTTATTTCAGAATCTTTGGCAAGCTTCATGGTTTTTATATAATAAAACAGCCTTCATGTAGCATCGCTCTCTCTGAGGCCTGCAAAGCTTGCTGGTTTTACTTCACAAATATGTTTGAGTGGGTGGGCATTAGATTTCCTTTGGGATTCTCAGTCTCATTATTTCTATCAATAAAAAGCCTCTTCTGGACAAAGGAATAAATCACATATAAATGAAATATGAGAGATTACATGAGAAGCTTGCTTTTGCGTAGTCTAATCCAATATCTTTGGCCAAATGTCTCAATGTCAGAGGCTTTATAAGTATTCTACAGGATCAGTCTGGCAAAGAGAAATCAATAACCAGGTAATGGATTTGATTAAAATTTTTCCCCTTCCACCCACTCCCACAAGCCAAATGTTTCTACCCATACTAATGTCTTCTGGCACCTGTAACTGTTGGTTATTCTCCGTGGGTTTTAGGGTAGGTACATATAAAAAAATACATGTTTTATTTCAGAGGACTGTGTGTTAACTGTTAGCGAGCATCTATTTTAAGAAAGAGCAATGTCCATATCTCTGGTTGTTTTCCTTTAGACAGAGATGAGTTCTGCAACGTGCTTTTGGAAAATGCAGGATGGTAACTGTAACTCTGCTACCCATTTAGATCCTATTCTCCTGCGCAGAAGTCACCTTTTCTCTGCTACTCCTGCCGTGCTGAGGAGCTTTTTCTTACACAGGCCAGGGAAACCCAGCAGATCTCCAAAACTCTGGAGAGTCTTTTTGCTGCCAAATCATTAGGTGTCTCCTTTACTCCAGTCTTTCTGATACTGTGGAGTCTCCTTCTCTAGAGATGTTTAAAACCTATTTGGATATGTTACTGTGTGACTGGATCTAAGGGATCCTGCTGTGGTGGGGAGACTAGACTGCATGATCTTTCGAGGTCCCTTCCAATCCCTAATGTTCTGTGATTCTGTCTTTGAGATGGTTGTATCAGCAGACCACAGGCCACAATAAACATTTGACTTTAGAAGCATTAATGATTAGACCACGTGTGTGCTGCAAGGATCTCACCTCTCATTTAGAGTAGGTTTCCTTATCAACAGGAAGACAAATGTTGCTGCTGTATGCAGATGGAAGTTGAGTCACAGCTGATCTAACTGGCTTCACCTTTTCTGTTTTCCCATATATCCTTCGCTTACCAGAACTGTCCTTGAGAGCTATTCTAAACTGGAAATACCTTGCTGGACAAAACGCAACTTCTTTCTTTTATATTAGGAACGTTGAGTCCATCATTATATTGATTTTAAAAAGCAAGTAGTCTAGAGTTCCAGAGTATGGTTACTGAATAGGCTTCACTTTTCATCCAAAATGACCGTGCTTTAATGAAAAAATATGTCTGGCTTCTGCTTCTTGGCTGGTGGAAATATTGACCACTCCAACTTAGAGCAATTCACTAATAATATCTCCATTACAATAATTCAGCAAACAGCGGGAGAGAGAAACGCTGATGGCGGTTGAAGAGAGGAAAGGCTGACAGAAGAAGCAGGTATCCTATTGAGCAATTCAAATGAATATTTGAAATAATTACAGGAAGAAAATATATTGTAATAAAATGCTGCCCTGTGATGAATGTACTCTCTAGTTAGTTTCACAGGTGGCTTTATGCACTGAAGTCAAAGTTGATGGTTGAAGGCTTATTGAAGGGTTTTTTTTGTGTGAAACTATTAAATTTCAGGAAACTTTTCCGATAGTTAAGATAAGCCATGGCCTATCATTTTGAAGCCCACACATTTTATATCACAGCCATTTTGTTGATTGTCTTGTCATGTATTCTCTGCTGGCTAGCACACATGGCTCAGATTTTAAAAAGCTCTAGTACAAGTAGGAGCTGGCTGAAAGGTGGCTAGAGTGTGACTGTGGGGTTTTTTAAGTACTTTGCTGTAGCCTTTAGGGCATTATTGTTACTGAAACCAGGTAAGGTCTCTTGCATTTTATAAATGTGTGATAGTGTGCTCACACCAATTGTTTCCTTTCATTGCATTTGAAAATGTTGTGAAGAGCATAGTTGCTTATCTCATTTGATATTGTTATGGTTTTCTGTGTCTCTATAATTGCTGAGTGTTTTCTCATGTTAAATCTTAACAATTCTTCCCAGTCTTGAACAGATATTCTCTCAAATGAAATTGAATCCTTAACCATCATTTTTCAAAATTTTTTTCAAAGGCTTGGTATGTCTTTAGCATAGAAAAAAGGAGGCTGAGGAGTGATTCCATTAATGTTTATGATGTTTATAAATATGGAAAGGGGGTGGGTGTCGGGAGAATGGAGCCAGGCTCTGCTCAGTGGCACCCAATGATAGGGCAAGGGGCAACAGGTGTCAGCTGCAGTATAGGAGGTTCCACATAGATAGAAGGAACCTCTTCCCAGTGAGGGTGACAGAGCACTGGAACAGGTTGTGGAGTCTCCTTCTCTGGAGACATTGAAAACTTGCCTGGACATATTCCTGTGTGGCTGGATCTAGGGGATTTTGCTGTGGCAGGAGGATTGAACTGGATGACCTTTCCAGGTCCTTCCAATCCCATTTTGGTCAAATTGAATAATTCAGTCACCCACAGAATCTCTTCAGGAGTTCTTACATGGCTTCTGTTTCTTTTGTCTGAACTTTACAATCTTTTTATTTGTTTTTGAGATTAACTAAGCCCATTTGTGCTGATTGTGTTGCCCCTCCATCACAAATAGGAAACATTGCTTTAAAGCTGCTTTCAAGTTGTCGCTGTGCCCACGGGATGAAGTATTTGACCTTAAATACATTTAAATTCCTAGCAGGAATAAAAAGAAAGCTAGTGTTTGCACAGTAGCATTTAATTTTGCATCCAGTTACCTTGTCTTGGTGATACATCACTGAAATTTTACACTTGTCTGTGAGGTTGTTTTCAATGTGCTTGTCAGTGAGATAGTTTTCAACAGTACTGAATGCTTTGCTTGTCGAAAAGTGATCTCATTGTTCTTAAACTATTTCCTTGTGTTCTACAGTCTCTTGTTACCTGAATTTTAATTGCAGAGGGATTGGATTAGGTAATCTTTAAAGTTCCCTTTCAACCCAGAGAATTCTGTGATTCTTTTCCCAAACATCACACAGATTTGCAGTTTCTGGTGGTTCTGATATAGCTGCTGACTGAGAGTCACCTGAAGGAATTTAATTTTTTGGATGTTCGTTTGTCTAGGCTGTGAGAAAAAGACGTTCACTGTTCTGGCTTCAGATTTGGGCTAGTTTAGATTTTCTTGTTGATTCTGTCTTTGAGAATGGGGAGTTGAAATTACAGAGCTAGCTGCCACCTTGCTTGGGTTGGTGTTGCTAGACTGGTCTTGTGTTTCTGCTGAATGTGTCGCTCATTCTATTCAGAGTTGTTATACACTGCAAAACATACACACTTCAAAACATCTCCTTTAATAGAACCTCTTGTGTTATGTTGCTTTGTGCGCAATTATAATCTTGATGCCTTTAACATCTTGGTTCATTATTGTTTCTTCTGTGCAATAAAGGCAATTGTTTTTTTCCCTGAAGTCTGCTGCAAGGGTTCTAGTGGAGTAGCTAAGGAGATATCTGTGTTGGTTATATTGCTAAAATGTGCATTTTCTAAAGTGTAGCTGTTAAAATAACAAACATTAGTGTTAGAGTTGACTAGAGAATGGCAATTCAATTGTGGCAATGTCTAAGACAGTTGAACTGGAAATAAACCCCAAACACGTAGAACATTTGCAAAAATTGAATTGCACTGAAATGTCCCTTTTCAAGGTAGGAGGCTTAGGTTTTATATAAATATAACTGATTTATTTTTTAAAAACTATTTCAGAAGGTGAAGGGGGCTTTTTCATCAACTGTGGCTTAGTTGATTTTCTGGCTTGAAATATTTAGATAGAGATTGAATCCTTGTGTTGCCTGATGCTGCAGGGTTTTGCTGTGCTGGTGCCAGTGCAGTGGCTAGCTGCTGTGGAAGGGAGAAGATCCTGATCCCTTCCTCCTTGGTTTGTATCCAGCCACTCACTTCCAGTCCCCTGACTTGCACAGCTCTGATGCACAGTGAGCCTGTTTGGAGAATCACAGAACACTAGGGCATGGAAGTGACCTCGAAAGATCTTCCAGTCCAATCCCCCTGGCACAGCAGGATCACCTAGATCCTGTTGCACAGGAACCTATCCAGGTGGGTTTTAAACATATCCAGAGAAGGAGACTCCACAACCCCCATAGGCAGCCCCTTCCAGTGCACTGTCACCCTCACTGTGAAGAAGTTCTTTCTCAGATTGTTGCAGAACCTCCTCTGTTTCAGTTCACACCCATTTCTTCTTGTCTTATCATTGGATGCCACTGAGCATAGCCTGGCTCCATCCTCCTGACACCCACCCTTCACATATTTAAAGACTTTAATGAAGTCACCCCTCAGTCTCCTTTTCTCCAAGCTGAAGAGACCCAGCTCCCTCAGCCTTTCCTCATCAGGGAGATGATGTTCTCCCTTCATGATCTTCATAGCTCTGCACTTGCTTTAGCCCTGGATACTCTGCAATTTCATTGTAAGCCTGTAGCATTTCCTCACTTTTTTTGTTTTCTTTAGTGCGTGGGTTGTTTGTTTGTTTTTTTTTTTTGAAAAGATGGTTTGGGATTGATCCACTGAGATTTTGGATTTCTTGGCTTGAATCTTGTTTCAAGGAGTAGCCTCAGTGTTACTGATTCCAGTTGAATCACTTCAATAATCATCTTTAGTGTGCGATAAAGTTTAACCATTGAAATAAGGAGAACTTGTCTTGAGTGCAAACTCCAGGTAGGAATTGTACTACCACTGAATTCTTGTAGCTGTGTATTCTCTGTGAAGCTGTATTGTTGCCATAGTTTGGATAACTGTGGGTACAAGACAGTTGCATTAGCACAAGTAGCAGAGTGACCAACTGGCTGTGAATGAGTGTCAGGATTTGCTACACCGTTTAAGATCACGAATGTGGAAGCATGTTCTTAGCTCGTTGTATGTACTTGTAGGACTGGAGAATGGAAAGCAAGAAGGCTACAGTATATGTGTGTGCAATTGACATCACTATCACTTTTTGAGAGCTACTGTGGTTTCAAGGGTTTGGGATTTTTTGGTTTTTCCCCTTTCTTAAGCAGTTAAGTGTTTCAGGCTGCATGGCCTCATGGATAACACCTTGGTTTTCATACAAAGCCTTTCTAGGAAAGAGGGGAAGTTTTATATTAATTTTGCTGTGCTGCTTTCTCTTGTACCAACCCAGGATTCTGTTCATGTTCAGCATTTCCATTCTCCTCTACTCTCAGACATCAAATTGATATCGATTCCTGTCTCCATTAACTAATTCCCTGCCTTTGGTTATGCTCTTATCCCCTGGGCATGGCTCAGTAAGATCATCAGTTACCCAAAATGCAAACACTTGGTGAGTGCACTGTCCTCTGTGTTTTCTTGGGCTTTGCTGTCAAGATCATTACACAGAGTGAGTTAAATATTCTTCCAGGTGCCTGGGAAATGTTCAAATCCCAGTGCAGAACTTCTCACAGCCTGTGAAATCTCTGTGCACTCACTGAACTCTCTGCGCATATGAATGTGCAGCTTAAAAATGATGCTTTATACAAACATGCAAATGAGATAAATGGCTGTGGTTCATTAATGGCTATTGATTGAGATTAGACACCACTGGACAACCATTTGTGGGCGATAATGGATTCAAAATGACTGATACACAACTTTGCGTTTCAGAGAAGCTGTGACATGGGATTATCATTGTTAATATGGGTCATAAATCTGTTCGGTACATGGAATTCATGTATCTGAACCTCTTCCAAACGACTTCAGCAGCGCTTCGTTAAAATTTGAGGGTTTGGAGTCATTCCAGTGGAGGAAAAATGACCCAGGCTGGATGGGATGGGTGTTGAGATTAAGTAGCGCACAGTAATAACAGGCTGTTTAATGTATGTTATGAGTATTGATTGGTGTGATGCATGGTTTTATGTGGGCTGAATACAGTAATTTATTTTTTTAAACGTAACAGTGTAGAGGAGGATTCTAACTTGCGTTGGCATTGTTTTAGGGAAACTATTGGAATGGAACAGAATAGATACAGCTTCTGGAAGATGTTTAAAACATGCCTGGATGTGTTCTTGTGTGACTTGGTCTAGGTGGTCTTTCTCGGGCAGGGGGATTGGACTGTATGATCTTTCAAGATCCCTTCCAGTCCCTACTGTTGTGTGATTCTGGAGTTTTGCAATGTTGGCACTTTAATTTCAAGCAAAACAATTATTTACCATGAAGTTAATGGAACAAAATTATTTGGCACTATCCTAAAGCAAGATGGCACAACTGAACCTAGAGGTGGACCAGTTTGTTTTCAGCATAAGCAGGCTTCATAACTGTTGGAGGTACCATTTGCAAAGCTCACACAACTCCCTGCCTCACACAAGATGCCCAAATGAGCTTGGTAAACAGATGTAGAATTGTGGTGTGGAATGCTGGTCATGCACTTGCAGAAAGCTTTCAGGAGAGACATCTTTTGCTTTTTTATTAAAAAAGATCAAACTTTAGTTAAAAAGCTAGTTATTGATTGTTCTTTAAATCTGGCGTAGGGGTCTGCATTGTCTGTTGCCTGCTGTCCTGCTGACATGCATTTTGCTGCATCTCATCTGCAAGTATTGCAGTTAGTTTGTATTTTATCTTCTCTTTTTCATTCCTTACCTGGCATGCTTCCAGAGGCCCCTAAAAGGCAATTTTATATTGACTGAAAACTGCCTTCTACCAGGTGCCTAAATTATTTTACAGTCTCATTTAACTGCTTCTAATTACATGACATTGAAAGACAGCTAGCTCATTTTTCCCACGTTACAAAGACCAGCCTGCAGTGAATGGTAACACACTCGGTATATTTGGGGGGATACCAAGCTAATTTTAGCAAATTGGTGGATCTGATGTTGCCAGTCTGACCGGTCTGTGTAGGTTATAACCTGCTTTGGAGCAATCTGCTACCTTGTGGACACAATCTTAACATTCCTGAATGTAGCGTGGATGAAAACCTTGAAATGAAAGAGTACTTGTGCACTTGGACAGACAAGCTGATGAGAGCAATGGGAAAGGGGCCAGGCGAAACAGGATTTCTGTCTGTGCCATCAGTATCTGTTCAGAGAGGGATAAACACTTTAAAGCATGGAAGACTGGCTGAGTTGAAATTTGCTTATAAATGACTTATATTTGCTGTCTGAAAATTCATATAGAGTGTACTGGGGCTGTTTTTGATAGTAGGAGCATGTTGTATTTCAATTACTGCAGATGTGAACTGTCGCTTTTGAAGTGTAATGTAGCCTCAAGGAAGTCTTAATAGAGAAAGTGAAGTTCATTAAAACAAAAGATTAGTACTTTTACGATGCCTAGCCGCAGTGCCTGCCTTATCTAGAAGCAGTGACGAGTGGTGCCATGCCAAAGGATGGCTTTTTTATTTCCACCCTTGATGGGAGACCCAGCTGTCAGCCAAGCAGAATGGCAGGGGGAGACAGTTACCCTGTCTTGGGTCAATATATAACCATGAAATATGATAAAAAGATGTAGCAATTAGGTAATGTAGAATGAAAAACTACCTCAAGTTTTGCACTTAGCGTACAACACATTGACCGCTTTCCGAAGGTTTTCAGCCAATAGCCTCATGTCACAGAGTTTTTTGCAGTATTTCTCTTCTCAGACAACAAGCCAGGTGTACCTATCTACCATCTGCTGGTTACTGCCATGCTTCCTGGCTTTGAAACTTCTTCATTGGTTTGTAGCATGTCAGTTTATGATTGATTTTGCATTTTGGGGATTTAATTTAATTTTTTTTCCTCAGCTTTGATGATAAATGAGCAAAAGAGAAGGTATTTTTGTATTTCTACCGCTGAATATTCAGGCATTCACCTTGTGTATAAATGACATTTCATGTCCATTAATAAAACAGGAGTAAACTCAAGCTTAAAATTACTCTGAAGAATGCAGCCTATTATAATTACTACATTAGATGTGCCTTAGACTCATAGTCCATGAGGATAATTAAAGCAACACCAAAACCCAACCATAGATACAAAAAAAGCTGGTGGTTTTAATAAGAAATGTCACTGTAAATAATTAATGTGGCTCAGAGTTCCAGTAACAAAGAAGTGAACTGTATCTCACGTCTGTTTGAAGGTTACAAAATCCATTAGAAACAAAATCTTTGCTACTGAGTGTTTTGTTCAAATACAGACTGAGACTTAACACAAGGATGGCTGCACATGCCAAATTCTTCTGAACCTTCATCCAGTCCCCAGCAGTCAGTACCAGTGGATGCCTAGGAATGGGTAAGAATAGGAAAGATGTTAATGAGGTTTTGTCTTTAGTACCTGCCTGCAATCTTTAAATAAAGGGTTCTTGAGCCAGATGCAGTCCTGGTGCAATCCTAGTTCACAGAATTACTGAGCCTAGAAAAGACTTCTGAGCTCATCCAGCCCAGACCAGGACCTAACGTCACCCTGTTGGCAAGACCAGGGCACTAAGAGCCAAATCTAGCCTGTCCGTAAACACCGCCAGGGATGGGGCTCCGCCACTGCCCTGGGCAGTCCGTTCCAGGGGCTGATCATCCTTAGGAAGGGTTTCCTAACATCCAACCTAACCTTCCCCCGGTGCAGCTTCAGGCCCTACCCTCTCACCCTGGCACTAGTTGCCTGGGAGTAGAGCCTGAACCCCACTTGACTATGATCTCCCCTCTCCTCTTCTCCAGTCTCCCTCCTAGCTCCCTCGGCCTTTCCTCATCAGACTTTCCCTGCCTCGTTGCTCCTCTGGACCTGCTCCAGCCCCTCACCAGTGCCTGCTAGAGGGGGAGAATTACATCCCTAGTCCTGCTGGGCACAGTATCCAGGCCAGGATGCCATTGGCCTACCTGGGCACCCTGCTGGCTCCTATTCAGCTGGTTGTCACCCGGTGCTGCCAGGTCTCTCTGCAAGGCTGCTCTCCAGCCCCTCATTCCCCAATCTGTGTTTGCAGTGGCTGTTGTGGCCAAAGTGTAGGACCTTGCCCTTGGCCCTGTTAAACCTTATCCCATTGGCCTCAGCCCATTGACCCAGCTTGTCCAGATCTCTCTGCAGCATCTTCCTACCCTCTAGCAGATCAACACTTTACTCCAACTTGTTGTCATCCACGAATTTACTGAAAGTAGACTGGATCCCCTCATCTAGGTCATCAATAAAGATGCGGAATAGTTGTGTTCTGCTTCCAGAGCTTTGTTGTATCCTTCCTTGAACTCATAAACAGTCGCTCAATATCAGCCTTTGTCAGGGAACTGTGCCAGTCTCCTGTCTGATGTAGAAAAAAATCCCATTGTCTTTTCAATATTTTTCATGGGAATTTTTAAAGTAGTATGTTGACTCTAATCCTTTTTTTAAACAAATCCAAGCCAAATTTCACCTTCTCTGGTGAAAAGAAAGGGAGGTTCTGTGGCAAAAACAAGCCATGAGGTGTAAGGCAGGACAATAAAGAAGAGTTACTTGAGTGCCCAGCTGAAGCAATGTTTGGTATCAGTATTAGCTGGAAGAGAGACAGATTTAAATACAGCTCTCAGCCACATGTGGGACCCCCTAGTAGGAACAGACTTTGCTAGCTGTCTGGATCATTTTTTTTTCCTACCTTGTTTCCAAGGAAGGTGAAACTTACACAGATATATCCTCTGCCTGTAACCACTTCCACCTCAGCTTTTTCTGCATGTGTACCTTACACCCTCTCTCATGCTCTCTCCAGTAACTTTTAACCTGCAGGCTCCTTCTGACAGAGTTTAGAAGACAGAAGTCCAAAGGATCAATCTTTGATCTTGTTTGTTTAATCAGTAGCTGGGACAGTGGGGTGAAGAGGCCAAAGATACCTTTATAGGCATTCAGGCTTCATTATTTCTGATTTTCATGAAATAGCTTGGGTTTTTCTAGACGCTTCCTTCCTGGATCTTTCCTCTTTGGCCTAGAATAAAATGTCAGCAAAATTAGCCTAACCTTCAGCAGTATTTGCAGTTCTTCCCTTGGGCTTTGTTGTGTTTAGGGTCTACCTGCACTGGCTCTGCAAATAGTGTAGTTGCTTCTAGAATTACATGAATAGAGCTAAATAAAAGAGACATCATTTTTCCAATTAAGTCCTTGCAATATTGATTTTAAAGCATTTTCTAATTGCTGTTGTAGAAGACTGTTAATCCTGCTACATTTTAGACTGTGTTTAAACTTTGTCGTTGAGTTGCTGAGAATTAATGCTGTACAGTTAAGCTCCAGTCAGATGCTGCCCATTGCTGCAGCTCTTTTAGGACACAAATCTTGAACATAAGTTGTGTTTGCTTTGGTGCATTCCTCTAAGAACTATCATTTGCCAGTGCTGTGCATAAGGCTTTGCTTGCTACCTTTTCATTTTAGACTGTAGTTGTCTCAGGAGAGGAGCTGCTGCTTAGTTTGTCTGCAGGACGTTGGGCATGTCCATGGTGTTACATAAATAATCCATAAAAATGCCATTAGCCCAGACATTCATTTAATGCCACACAGGACACAGTAATAATGTTGTTGTCTGATTCACAGCACTGGCCCTCACAACTGCTAAAAATAACCTTCCTGCCATTAACTTTTGAGATATGTTGGACAGAGAAGTCTATTATTTACTGAATAAACTGCAGAGTGGGATGTTTTCTCTTTAGCCCAGTACTCAGGCTGAAGCTGACCAAGAATGCTCAGTGGTTATGAAGAGGGATGTCCCAGGCAGCTGGATCTAATGATCCACATGGCTTTATCATTTATTTTGGCTGATGCAAAAAGACAGTCCTTGTGAATTTTGAAGGATGGGATCTGCAGTCCAGCTTGGCAGCTGATGTAGCGAAGCAGAACTTGCAAGCATTATGTTCCACAGCATCTTCAGAGGCAAACTGAGTAATCCCCATAGCATAGCTCGAGGTTCAGACCTGTCATACAGAAATATTTGAATGAGGGGCAGTACTTGAAGTTGCTGTGATTGGTATGTTTATGTCTGATACATTTACAGAACAACCCTGCTGATTTAGCTGTTGCCTTCATTTGACTGTTATTCTAGAAATCTCTACTGGTACATCTACAACTCAGTACATGTTAACAGAGAGGCATCTTGTAATGAGAGCAGTGAAGCTGGAAGAAGGAGAAACGTGTAATGAAAGGAAATTTGTGTATTTTTAACCTGGAGAAGAGGAGACAAAGGAGAGATGTTAGGAAGCCCTTCCTCATGGGAGGGGTGATCAGCCCCTGGAACAGGCTGTGGAGGGCAGTGGTGGAGTCCCTGGCTGTGTTTAAGGACAGACTGGATGTGGCACTTAGTGCCATGGTGTAGGTTGTGGTGATGTTAGGTCCTGTGGTCTGTTGGAAGTCTAAATAGAAAACCCTAAAACTGACCAAGCACGACCACACAAGCACCTATCTGAGTGGATCCGCAGAGCACCGTACACAAACATACTGCTGCTTTCTTTACACAACACTACTAGCATCAGATGTTTAAAGTTGGCAAATTTATTTCATATCTGTGAAAGTGTTTCAAGTGACAGAAACAGTGACAGATTTATGTTGCTCTTGTCTCCTAATATGTTGTCGGGTTCTTTGATTTGTTTGGTAAGAAAGAATTAAAGTGTTTTATTAGCCTCTGAATTAAAGATACACACGCTGCACAGGATTACTTGGAGCTTTCTCTGTTGGCAATCAATCTTAAATTCAAATGGAGATTATGTATGGAGCTGCTGATAATTAAGGCTGAGTATCTAATGTCATATTTCCATATGTCTGTAATATAAAAATCAGTCTGCATTTCTCTGGGAAATCAATCATATGGGAGAGGACTGTGTGGATATCTCAGATTGTTTAATTGACAGCCTAAATCTTTAAAAACATTTACTTTTCCTGATTTTTATTGGTTTTTTTCCCCACACATAATATCTGTACAGGGCAATAATGTAGTAAAATAGCAGTTGCAGCTGAGGATAACAAAACATTTCCTCAGAATACGGGGGGTTTCCTTATATTTCCTAGGGCCCAAACCCTGCTGTAAATAAGAAAAAGTATTTCTTTATTGATCAGCTATTAAGTAGATAGTAGCAGCATCATGATTTAGATGCCTGGCTTGGCTTGACATGGCACTTTTTTCATAATGTGTGTGTCTGGGTTGAATACTAGTGTGCAGCAGAGAGTTCATGACCAATCCACCCAAACCCGATGCTAAAAACAGCTCTGACAGCCATCATTCCTATAAGCGGCAGTTTGCTCTTCCCAGAAATGCCGATATTAAATTCATGCATGCGTACCTGCAGATCCTCAACTGGTGTAACCCCCCTTTTCTTTAAAGAAGGCAAGAACAACCCCAGGTACCAGTATATGTTGGAGACTGACCTGTTGGAGAGCAGCATAGAAGAAAGGGACTTGAGGATCCTGGTGGACAGCAGGGTAGGCAGGAGCCAGCAGCGGGCCCTTTTGGCCAAGAAGGCCATTGGCATCCTGGGATGAATTAGAAGGGGAGTGGTTAGTAGATCCAGAGAGGTTCCCCTCGCCCTCTACTCTGCCCTGGTGAGACCACATCTGGAATTGTGTGTCCAGTTCTGGGCCCCTCAGTTCCAGAAGGACACAGAACTTCTGGAGAGAGTCCAGCACAGAGCCACAAAGATGATGAAGGAAGTGGAACATCTCTGTGATGAGGAAAGGCTGAGGGAGCTGGGTCACTTGAGGTTACAGAAGAGGAGACTGAAGGGTGACCTCATTAAGGCTGATAAATATGTGAAAGGTGGGTGTTAGTAGGATGGAGCCAGGCTCTACTCAGAGACATCTAATGATAGGATAAGGGGCACCGTGTATAAGCTGGAACACAGGAGGTTCCACATAAATAGGAAAAGGAAATTATTCGTGGTGAGGGTGACAGAGCACTGGAGGGAGCTGCCCGGCAATATTGTGGAGTCTCCTTCTCTGCAGATGTTTAAAAGCCGTCTGGCCATGTTCCTGTGTGACTGGATCTAGGGAATCCTGCCCTGGCAGGAGGATTGGACTGGATGATCTTTTGAGGTCCTTTCTCGTTCTGTGAAGTGAAGCTTTTTTAGTGATCGTGGAATATTAGGGAGGTTGCTTGCAGTCCCCACTGAGTCTCCAGGTTCCCTCCATTCTGAGTACTTTTGCCCTTACTGGCACTGTCAGTGTGTCACTCATAACTTTTTCCTGCACAAGTCACCCTTTTGTTTCCAATCTCCACTTTTTGTCTCTCTTGATGTGTAAGGAGTGCTAAACCTCATCTGTAACTCTTTCCCCTGCCACAGACTGCCAAATTGAATCCATTTGAACTACGTTCCTGTTCATATCTGTTTTCTGAATGAATTTCATCACTGCCTGAATGGTGTGTTGTTAACATTCAGCCCAAGAAACTGGTTCTTCTTGTAGCGTTTGGAGGATTATCTATTTAAAAATGCATAAGCAATAAATCTCTCCTTGTGATCCACAACAGTGGCAGTGCACACTGCCCTCTGAATCAATTATAGATTTCATCAGTCCCACTTTATACCTACTGCTAAATTTGTTTTAAAATAGCTCTTATTTCATATTTCCATAAGGGGTCTGATAATTTATCATTTTGCTGTTTTTTATCTGTCTGCAGAAGTGAGATCTAGCTTGAGTTATTAAAAGTACATGTGTTTCATTAATAAAAGCACATTTATTTCTAGCAGCTAACAAAATTAGGGTCTTCTCAGAACCCATACTTAGGCTTCTAGCTTTTATGCTTTGGTACGTGTGAGAAAAACTTCAGAATTATTCCTGTGCTCTGTTAAAGTTTCTGAGAGATTAATGTCTCAAAGCTTTGTCTTAGGCATGAGGGTGTAACTGCCTTAATGAGAATTACAATGATATTTTGGCAAGTTCCCTCTTTACATCTGTCAGGTAGACAATTCACATATTTAAAGCTGTCTTAGAAGGTATTTCTAGAGGAAAAACTTGCTGGACATCTGCCAGAAAAAAGTAATTAAAAATAACTTGACACCATCCCCCTAAGAATTATTTTTTTCCTTTGCTTTTATTTTGTTTTCACTCCAACATGACCAGAATGTCTTGAGCAAATCCTTAGGATGGAGTATTGCAGCAGTTCTTAGGATGAACCCTTGAGCTGTTTTCTCTTCCAACATTTTTATATCAAAGATTTACAGGAAGGATTTCTACCGCCTGTGATAGCATTTTTCCCAGTGTTCAAATAAAAACAGAGTTTAGTGGATCCTGAAGGCAGGGCAAGACCGTCTTACTGACGTGAGGAGATAACACAGGGATTGGTCTGAAAACCCAAGGTTAAAATATGTTTGGCCTGTGCTTTTGTGTGTTATCTCCAAACTGTTTTCTTTCCTGAGTGATTTTTTTTGCCTTTTTTAAGGAAACACATAGAAAACCTTCATTATTCCTGGTGTGATTTGGGAAGGCTGCATTACATTAAAAATAGTTTAAAAGAGTTTGGGATGATGGGGTTGTAAATCGGTGGTCTAAATTTTATACTCGGAAGCCTGGTACGAATTAGATGCAGAAGCAGAATTGCTGCATTCATAGATATGTTTGTTATTGTGAACCACTGGGAGGTGTCAGCATAGCCCTGGAAATTAATTCCCAGAAATCTTTCAGAGTTCTTCGAAGGGCTTGCTGAGTGCTTGATCGAGGGAGATGCCTAAATCAGTGTAGTTGGATTTTCTGTAAGTTCTTCTTCAGGTCATTTGACAGAAATTCTCAAAGAAGCAAAACTGTCCTGAATAAAAAGGAAATGTATCTTGTCAGTTTAAAAAGTGTTGAAAGGATAAGAATAAAACAACAGAACATTAGGGATTGGGAGAGACCCTGTAAGATCATCCAGTCCAATCCCACTGCCCACAGCAGGATCACCTAGATCCAATTGCACAGGAACATGGCCAGGAGAGTTTTAAACGTCCCCAGAGAAGGCGACTCTGCAATTCCCCTGGGCACCCTTACAGTGAAGAAGTTCCTTCTCATATTGATGTGGAACTTCCCCTGTTCCAGCTTACACCCTTGTCCTATTATTAGATGACATTGAGCAGAGCCTTGCTCCATCTTCCTGACACCCACCCTTTTTTTTGTTATCAAGGGGTCACCCCTTAGTCTACTTTTTTCCAAGCACAAGAGACCCAGCTCCCTCAGCCTTTCCTCATAAGGGAGGTGTTCCACTCCAATGCTTCACATCTTTGTGGCTCTGCGCTGGACTCTCTCCAGCAGTTCTGTGTCCTTTGGAAGTGAGGGGCCTGGAAATGGTAGAGCAGAGAAATTGTTGAGTTCCAGAGGGCTAAGTGCTGGCACCCAAGTTAAAATGAACTGGGAAATTAAAGACATGGATAAGTTTTCCAATTACAGCAATAGAAATGTGGGTTCCCTGAGAAGAACTGTCAGAAACGCAACAGTCGTAACAGTTGACTCAACAGCAAGTGGCAGATGACTCAATGCAGATGAATGCAAAGTAATGCACATAAAAGAAATGTTTCTAATTACACATAAATAAGAATGATCCTGAACTAGTTATTTGTATTTCTTGGGAAAGACATTCTGGAGCCACTATAGACATTTTTCTGGAAATGTCTTTGTAATAGCACTCAGAACACCAATAGAATTTAAAGAATGTAGGATAAACCAGGAGCCCCCCATTGTATCCTTTCCTTGGGTACCTGTTTTTGCTGTTTCAGCTCAAAATGCTGAGGAAAATGGTAAAAAATGGTAAATGTGACATCTTGTATGAGGAATGAGTCAATGATGTAGTCTCCTTCTCTGGAGACTTCACAGTAGGTTCCACATCAATCGGAGAAGGAACTTCTTCCTGGTGAGGGTGGCAGAGCACTGGAAGGGGCTGCCCAGGGGGTTTGTGGAGTCTCCTTTTGAGATGTTTAAAACCTGCCTGGATATGTTCCTGTGTGACTGGATCTAGGTGGTCCTGCTGTGGTGAGGGGATTGGAATAGATCTTTGGAGGTCCCTCCCAATCCCTAATGTTTTGTGATTCTGTGAGTAGGAGCCTTCAGCTCAGCAGGTAACATCAAATAGGACCCTATAATACCAACATTGCTTGAGAGATGGTAAATGTGTAGTCAGTGTTTACTTTTAATCACAATATTAGAATTACAAGCATCAGATGAAATGAAATAAGGTGTTTAAGACCTCAAAATAGTTTTTCACACAATGCATAATTAAATCTAGGGATTCATTGACACAAAAGATTGTGGGTGCCAAAGGTTTGCATATGTTCAAAAATTAATTAGTCGTGGAAAAGCCCCCCCCTCCATGGATGCTTGTTAAGCAAGGAGCTGACAAAGCTGCTGTGTCAAAGAAGTGCTGTGCCACAGGCTGACGAGGTTTAATAGGAGAACCATTCTACATACTTTTTCCTATTATTTTCTTTTTATTAAGGATCTGCTAGTTGTATAACATGCTACTGAACCAGATGGATGTTTGGTCTGAAGCTGTATGTTCACGCTTAAATTAGTGCTGCAGTAGTTTATATCTGAAGATTTGTCCAAAATAATACGAGTTGTACCCTGCATATTTCATTTATATAACGTATCAACGACCCAAGAGATAGTGAGTGTGTTGAAGTGTTTATACTGAGTCAGAAGAGCCTTGCAGTGCTTAAATAATAATTTATATGTAGAAAATTGTATGTATGGAAGTAAGAAAATAGTCTTCCCTAAAGCCATTTTATTGTGTTTTGAAAGTAGTACTCTGGGCATAAGTTATTTTACTGATAAACTCATAAATAGGCTGCAAAAAGTAGGAGTTCAAGTTTTGGAACTCTCATTTACTTTCCTGTGGAAGATGCTGCCTTCATATCTCATTTTCTTTTGATAGTGTATTTGAAACATGGCCTCTTCTTCTATGATGTGTCAGAAAACTGTGTAAAAACATGAATTGTTTCAAACTGAAAGTCAACAATTGCTACTTAAAGTCAGCAATAGCCTTTCTAAACCACTACAGCTATGTGACGTGTCAAAATGGGGATGCCTCTGACTTTAGAAGGACATGCCCAGGCTGTGTGGGGCTGCTCATGCCTTCCTGTGGAGATTTTGTAGCTACAACGAGGTAGGTTTAGATTTGACATTAGGAAAAATGTTTTCACAAAAAGGGTGGTCAGGCACTGGGATGGGCTGCCCTGGGAGGTGATTGAGTCGTCATCTCTGGATGTGTTTAAAGATTGTTTGGATGAGGTGTGGAGGGGTCTGGTTTAGGGGTGAACTTGTAAGGTAGAGTAGATACTTGGATTCAGTGATCCCAGGGGTCTTTTCCAACCAGAGTGATTCTGGGTGTGATTCTGCCTTCATGAACAACTCAAGTAAAATATGGGACATTAACAGGTATGGAGCTACTGGAGAATCTTTACTAGCTGATTGATGGTTTTAACTAATAACCATTGCTTTACGTTTTAGCCTGATGAGAGAGAAGGTTCTAGAATCAATTTGTGAACTTCACTCTAAGAACATAAATTAAAGGGAGTGGTGTGAAAAAACAGGCTCCCATGTGATTTACTAGATAAAGGCAGCTTTACTAAATAGAAAGTGGGGAAGGACTTCATTTCACATAGTGCTGAAAAAGGTATTTGCTTTAATTTGGCATCTCTCTTTCATTCTGTGACATTAGCCTTTTTATGGTCAGAGCTTTGTCGAACTTATGTACGTGTAATCTAAATAAGTAACTGAACAGAAATGTAAGTACTGTTAGGAGAAAGGGACTGGTGGTCAACAGGATGACCAGGAGCCAGCAATGGGCCCTTGTGGCAAAGAAGGCCGATGGCATCTTGGGGTGGATTAGAAGAGGGGTGGTTAGTAGATCCAGAGAGGCTCTCCTCCCCCTCTACTCTGCCCTGGTGAGACCACATCTGGAATTTTGGGGGTGGAAAAAAAAAGTTGTGGGCCCTGCAGTTTCAGAACAACACACAGCTGCTGGAGAGAGTCCAGTGCAGAGCTGTGAAGGTGGTGAAGGGAGTGGATCATCTCCGTGATGAGGAAAGGCTGAGGGAGCTGGGTCTCTTGAGCTTGGAGGAAAGGAGACTGAGGGGTGACCCCATGAATGTTGATAAATATGTAAAGGGTGTGAAGGGTGAGTGTCAGGAGGACAGAGCTGGGCTCTTCTCAGTGGCACTCAATGATTGGATAAGGGGCAATGGGTATAATCTGGAACACAGGAGGTTCCACATAAATAGGAACTTCTTCATGGTGAGGGTGACAGAGCCCTGCCCAGGGTGGTTGTGGAGTCTCCTCCTCTGCAGATGTTTAAAACCCGCCTGGCCACGTTCCTGTGCAACTGGATCTAGGTGATCCTGCTGTGGCAGGAGGATTGCACTGGATGACCTTTTGAGGTCCCTTCCAAATCCTAGATTTCTGTGATTTGCTTATTGTGTTTGCAGCTCATGAGTAAACCATGTACTTGGAGGTTGGATAAGTGGAAACTTATTCACTATTATCTTTTGGCTAGGCAACTGCAGGTTAATAAATCAATATATTCCTCTTTATTTTCTCTATTATCAAGGCAAATGCACTTTCATAAAGGTGCTTCTAGACTATTAGTATACTTCTGCTTGCCAATTAATTATTACTTTCTCAACTTTTTCTTGTTATATTTGAGATGACATATGTTGATTCATTTACACATTAATGGAATGGATTTGTCTCTTTTTTTCCCCCCAAACTGTTCCCTGTAGACTCCTGAATGATTACTGATACCACTGTACTGAGTCTGATTTTTAACAACTGAATGTCATTAGTCTGCAGGCAGGTCTACCGTCTCATAGGTGTTTTCCCTGGTTCTTTATTACCTGGTCCTAATGGATTTTTCCATTTCCTCTCAGTCTTTGCATGTGAATGAGGAGAAATCCTCCTTCAAGTTTGGGAAAGAAGCTTCACTGAAAAACCAGGAGGACTTAATTATGTTGTTCCCTTTTCCTAGATGACCCCCTAGTCTGCTGTGGCTGCAGAGAACCCTGAAACTGAGACCTAGAGACCTGTTTTAGGAGTGTGTTTGGTGAAAAGGGACTGCTGAGGAGTTTTTGTTGTAACAGTGAAGTAATTCTCTTACAACCATGTGTGAGTTGAGGTTTTTCAATATGTTGTAATTCAGCCAGGGGTTTTTTTTGAGAGATATCAGATTTTCAGTCTTCCTTTCAAATGGTGAATTGAAGGAGCTTTAGATAATAGCAGAAACACTGTTTTCGAAATGGGATGAGCAACCTTTACTTTTATTAATTAATCCAGATTATTTTGGCTAAGCTGAGACCAGCTACAGGTATTCAATTTTCATAAAATCACAGACAAAGACATTAAAGTTTGTCAAAGTTTAAGACAACTAAGAAGTGAGTTTGATAACAGAAACTGTCAGCCTTCTGATAGCAGATGATGCTTCCACCATTACTGTCAGTAATCAGAGCGGATGGTCAGTATTTTGCTTTGGAACGCCGGAATTCTATTGTGTTGCTGCCTCTTTTCATACCCTGTTTTATGATTATAATACTTTTATTATCCTTCATGGCATATTCTTGACCTTAGAGAAATAGTACTAAGAATAACTTTAATTTTATGTCAGGATGGTTATGAATTTGCATAGACAAAGGTTTTGTTTCGACTTTTTAAAATATCTTCTCCACCAAGGAAGCTTTTATAGTCAGAGGAATCGCAGCAAACCTTCATCATCAACCCATGCCTCCCACTCATGCTCATTACCAACTCTCATCTCTACCTTCAGTGTTCCTGATGTGCATTTTGAATTTGAAAATAAGAGAGTAAGGAGCACAGCCATGATGTGAAAAGCAAGTTACCAGCATATAATTAATGAAACCTTAGCTGTGCAAAACAAATCTCAGTGGCTAAATGGAGAAGGAAGTGGCACAAAAATGTTGTCCAAAGGACAACTGAGTTCTGTTTACATAGTCTTTATAGCTGAGTTTGTAAGATGTGCTGTAAAAGTATAAATGTGGAACCTTCTTCAGGCTTCTTTGCAGTCTGGGCATGTGTAAGAAAACAGGAAAGCAGGGCAGGCTTTCCACAAGGGTTTTTTTCCTCTTCATGTCTTCACAGAATATGTTTGTCATCTTCAGACTTCTCCCAGCCAGTTAACACAAGCTTTGAAGAGAGGGGGCAGAGCAGAAGGTAACATAGTTGTGGTAGGATGGTAATCAGTGATCACAGTTACTTTGCTTATTCTGGTGATTTATTCTTCCCACTAATAAGGACTTAACATTTTATAAACTAGAGCTGTCTTTCTTTGTCAATATTACATGCCTGCTTTCAAGCTGAATGGTCCTGGAAAGTGGCATATTGGAGGTGAGGGAGAAGAAAGCAAGGTGATTATCAGAGCTCTTGCCAACTCTTTTCTAGAAGGGGTATTTTGTAATTGAATGCTACAGCTACATATATTTCTGTAATGAGTGGCAGTTGTCTTTATTTCCAGACCTCAAAAAGCATTTATGAGGCAGCTTTCTAGATAAACAAATGTTCTCCTTGATAACTTAGGCATTTGCCAAGTAAAGCCTTTGCTGTAGTGGGGTGATTAGACAAGATAATCTTTTGAGGTCCCTTCCAATCCCTAATGTTCTGTGATTCTGTAAAGATACAATCTGAGTTTAAAAAAGCAACCAGAAAACAAACAGAATTCCAGGCACCTTTCTTCCATGAAGACGCAGGCATATGCTGAGTCACAGTAAAGAAGTCAGTTAATCTTGTCTGAATCGCCAGGCTGGCTAATGAAACTAGTTGCTTTGTACCATCACAGCACTGCGCAGAGGCATAACTTCTCCAGATGCTTTTACGCTCAGACCCTTTGTGTTTCTTCCCTTTTCCTTTCGCAATGAACAAATTTAAAACGAAATACTTACTGTCAGATTTGTAGTTATTTCTCACCACATCAAATGTAGCTGTATTTGATATGTAACATATACATATCAAATGTATATGTTCTAGAAAATCTCGTTTGTAGAAACTCCCACAGATTGTTTCGTTTTGAAATGGAGCCAGTCTGAAAACATTTTGAATCAGAACAACTATTCTGTAAGCAGTCCCTGTCAAAATATTTCCAGATGATGCTTCTCTGACTCACTTTTCCAGTGGGACAGAAGCCATGAGCTCTTCTGGTCAGATACCACGTTTAATTGATTCCAGTAAAAGTTAAGCTACTCTGTATTTGGATAAGACAAATGTGCTCCAGGAAATTAGAAGGCAGGTAGAAGAACTCAGAAGAAATGTGGAAGGACCATCTTTGGGTAGTTTGTAATGTCTGTCCTGACAGCACAGCGGGAAATGCTTGCCATTTTGATAAAGGAGAATTTCATTTGGAATCCTCTGAGGAGTATTGGAGAGACAACCCACTATTAATCCCTCAAATCAAAATGAGACCTGTGCCCAAGTCTCTAAACTCATAATTATGCTAAAGTTCCATAACACACTTTTCAGGACCAAGAAAGTCTAATACCTAGTTGTTATAGTTCCCAGGGAGCCGATTGTAAAAATCAATCTGGAGATGTGAATTATCAGGGAAAAATTATATCCAAAGCATAGCTCTTGTGTTAAAGGGAAAATACAGATTAATCTTCGTAAAACCCAAAAAGATGACTCTTAAAGTACATAACTTAGGTAAGAATTTTAGGTCCAACTGCATATTACCTACTTAAATCATGTTGCAGAGTTTGCACAAGACAAAAGGCATGAGTAACAAATGATCACAGAATCACAGAACATTAGGAACCAGAAGAGACCTCGAAAGGTCATGCAGCCCAATCCCCCTGCCACAGCAGGATCCCCTAAATCCAGTTGCACAGGAACATATCCAGGTGGGTTTTAAATGTCTCCAGAGAACGAGACTCCACAACACCACTGGGCAGCCCCTTCCAGTGCTCTGTCACCCTCACCGTGAAGTTCCTTCTCATTTTTATGTGGAACTTTCTGTGCTCCAGCTTATACCTTTGTCCTGTCGTGAGACCCTGGCTCCATCCTCCTGACACCCACCCTTCACATATTTATCAACGTTAATGAGGTCACCCCTCAGTCTCTTTTTTTCCAAGCTAATGGGACACAGCTCCCTCAGCCTTTCCTCATCAGGAAGATGTTCCACTCCCTTCGTCATCTTCATGGCTCTGCGCTGGACTCTCTCCAGCAGATGTTTGATATGGTTTCACATTTGCAAGTCCTAAACAACTAGAGGAGTCTTCCTTAAACTGTGTGAGTGATAGGATTATTTACATGTGATGTAACTGAGCAAAGTGCCCTTTACTTGAGGCTATCTGGCAAGTCACTACTGCATCATTAGAAACCTAACTTCCCATTCATTTGCAACAGTAAAATACTGCTGAAAAGCACTGTCTTCAAACTTACTTGTGGGGTGACAAGAAAGAGGCAGAATATGGTTTTCAGAGTAACACAGATTCATGAGAAGTGTGTTTATATGATAATTACTTCTCTGTCAGTTAAAAGGCGCAGCGATAAAGCAGTGCTGGACTTGTTTGCAGCAGTATAACGATGCTCCAAGCACGCTTAGGGAAATTAAAAGCATATGCTGTTGGCGATACTGCAAAGGCTGTCAGACCTCTGCGCTTGGTGACAGACTAATCGCCATTTGGAACACAATAGGAACATGTTTCTATGGAATTACGCTGTTAACATGACGGGAATTGTGTAGCTTCTGCTGAAATATTTGTGTTAGTGGTTTGCATGGGTCTAGATAAATCAGTGTTCTCTCTGGTTTTTATTGTAGCTGTCTGTGGCAGTACATAAGAAACATATTTGAAATTTAGTTGTTAATGTGACAACATCTTCTACAATAAAAAATACTTTGAGGTTTTTTCTAAAGCATTAAAAAGAAGTGTAGGAGCTTTGCCTTCTAGTTTCTGCTACTTGAAATGTACATTGCTGATTTTGATTTAGGGAGATGGGGGGAAAATCAAGTTACTAGTTGTTTTTTTTAAAAGCTAAGGATGTGGTGCATGGAGCTGCTTCCTAAAATGTCAGAGTTCACACCTCTGCAGATATTTCTCAGTGGGCTTATCTGAACTCCCCAATCAGTTGCTTACCTTAGATTTTCTTTGGTTTTTTATGGAAAGATAGCAGAGGAAGTTGCACTCGATCTCCATCAAAGAATGTATCATTTTCTTATCTCAGCGGTTGCTCTGTTCTCATTATTCCAACATCTAGTGATGCAGTTGGAGTGGGTTTTTTATGTTCCAGGTGCCCTCTGTCAGCCCTGGGATGCACAAATTTCCTAAACTGTGTCTAGCTGGCTGAGAGATTCCTGTTGGACAGCAGGATGCTCGTTTGAACTGTTAAGATAATGTGATCTTCTGTAAGCTGGACACCTTCCTCGTCAGAATGCTTCCTGGATTTCATGACAGCTAGTTCAAGAGCGGGATGAATTAGGAAGGTAGTGTTTAGGCTTCCTTCCATCAAATCCAAACAAAACCAACTGGCAAGTCCAGGCCACTTACTCTGCTTGAATTGTGTACATTGTAGTAGGCTTAGTTTGGGTTTTCTTCCCTCTGACAATGTTCCAGTCAAATTCCTCAACTCATTTGAAAGTGTGTAAATATTATAACCATAGCTTCTGCACAATACTGTTCAGATCTTTGGCCCGCTCAGTGTCATCTAGTGATAGGACAAGGGGCAGTGGGTGTGAGGTTCCACATCAATATGAGAAGGAACTTCTTCATGGTGAGGGTGACAGAGCCCTGGCAGGGGCTGCCCGTGGAGGTTGTGGAGTCTCCTTTTGAGATGTCTAAAACCCACCTGGATGTGTTCCTGTGTGACTTGGTCTAGGTGGTCCTGCTGTGGTGGGGGGATTGGAATAGAACTTTCGAGGTCCCTTCCAATCCGTAATGTGCTGTGATTCTGTGAATTTTCTTTGAGGCAGGTCTCAGAATTTTTAGAGTAGACTTTGAAAGCTGTGGATCTTAGAGCCTCATGAGACACATGGTTTTATCTTTGAGCTGTTTACACAGCCAGTCTGATACTTGCCATGAAACTAAGGGAAATTTTTGCCTTATTCGAGGATCAGAAAACAAACCGAAAAAAGTTGGCACTTTGTCTTCTTCATCACTTCCAGCCTTCAGACTAGGGTTTGTGATGTGGATTGATAGACATCATACAAAACCCTTGTTCTAGACTGGCCAATGTCTTTCCCAGCTAGGAATTAGTTCATCTGAAAGACAATTTTCCTGCATCTGTTTACTGAACTCAGAGCCTGCAAAGGCATGTGTATCTGCAGGAAACCTATTAAATATGTATTGGAATTACCCAGTTGATGCAAAACCAATGAATTTCTTCATATTTTAGTATCTCTTTCAAACATATTTCCATCACCAAACAAAAATATTTCTGGATAATACAATTTACTGTGGAGACTGCAGCCAAATGTCATCAAAATTTGTGAATTATTGAATACAGAGCAGATAGTTGTGGGCCATTTCTGTTGCATAAAGGGCATGCCAGTTAGCTGCACAGTGTGAGCAGAGCTAAAGTTACCCTTGGATCTCTCCTCTGAAGTTCTAGGAAGAAGAGAAAAATACTGTGTGTGATCTTCTGCAGTTATGTTCTGACAATTAGAAAGCCCTTTTCACAGTTCTGGGCTTTCCTTCATATCAGGGGTTTTTTTCATAGTAACGTAGATCTGAGCACCTTGTACGTAATCCTTATCAGGTGAGCACCCACAGCTTGACAGTAATTACATACTCAGCTCCTGAAACTATGGTATACACTGTTTTCTATGCTCAGCTGAAGATTTTGTTAGCCACTTGCTAGAGATCCGTTTACTAGCAAGAAGGTATTGGACTAGATGACCTTTAAAGGTCCCTCCCAAAACCAAATGCATTCTATGGTTCTACCATCAGATGATGTCATGACTTGTAGAATTACAGATTCTATTCAGATCTTCGGGGTGCACAGAATCATAGAATCTTTTAGGTTGAAAAAGACTTTTGGGATCATTGAGTCCAACCATCAATCCTAGACTACAAGTTCACCCCTAAACCAGATCCCCAAACACTACACCTAAGCATTGTTTAAACTCATCCAGGGATGGTGACTCAACCACCACCCTGGGCAGCCCATTCCACTGCCGGACCTCTCTCCAGGAAGAATTTTTTCCTGATGCCAAACCTAACCCTCCCCTGTTGGAGCTTGAAGCTCTTCCCTCTGATTCTGTCACTAATTACCTGTGAGAAGAGACCAGCACCAACATCTCTCCAGTGCCCTTTCAGATAGTTGTAGAGAGTGATGAGGTCTCCCCTAGGCCTCTTCTTCCTCAGGTTGTTTCCATTCATGCTGAAGAGTGCGTAATTTGCTAATTAAATATTTTGAGTTCATGACTAAATACAACAAAGGACTCTAAAAGGAGGAAGCTCAACCAGTAATTCTATACTTGGTGCATGTGTTTCGCAGAATCACTGAACATTAGGGATTGGAAGGGACCTCGAATGATCATCCAGTCCAGTCCCCCTGCCACAGCAGGATCACCTAGATTAAGTTGCACAGCAACATGTCCAGGCAGGTTTTAAATGTCTCCAGAGGAGGAGACCACAACTCCCCTGGGTAGCCCAAAGCTAAACCACCTCCTCGAGCTGTTGCCAGAGGTCTGAAATGCAGCCCTTTTCCAGCTCCTTTGGAAGGAATCAGTGAATCATAGTGGCAGGAGGTAGCCTTGGGAGTTTAGTCCTTCACACTCTGTGTGTGAGACATTTTTTCCTGCTGGAAACACAGAGCCAGTCCCACAGTTTGTTGCAGTGATCAGAACAAAAATGCTAGCACCCATAGCTTAGATCAGTAGGCTAGGCTTTTCATGCCTTACTCCAGTAGCTGCCTATTAAAGAACCTAGAATGCTATTGTTTTTGTTGTGGCTCCGTGTCTAAGCACAGCAAATCCATTATTCATAATATCTTCCCAAGTTCAGAAAGCCATTGAACAGTTGCTGCGTATCTCCTTAAAGCTGCCACCTACTCAAATCCATTTTATTTGGATAAATAAAACAACTCTGCACCGAAGAAAACCAATTTGAAATCACACTTGGAAATTCATTTTCCTCCCTTAAATATTAAAGTGCTTATATTTATTGTGCTTCAGCCACATTGTGCTTTCAGAACAGGATTTGCTCATTTAATAGGTCTAACAGAATATCAGTAAATGGAGGAGGCACTGAGGGGACCTTACAGCAACCTTACAGTTGGTGAAAGGGGCTGTCAGAATGCTGGGGAAGACTGTTCACAAGGGGGTCAGACATCAGGAAAAAATCATCTAAGGGGTGTGTATCACTGGAGCAGGCTGCCCAGAGAGGTGGTGGAGGCCCCATGCCTGTAGCCATTCAAGGTCAGGCTGGATGGTGCTGTGGGCGATCTGTTCTAGTTTAGAGATCTCCCTGCCTGTTGTTAGGGAGGTTGGACTAGATGACCTTTGGAGGTCCCTTCCAGCCCTATGACTGTGTGAGTCTAAGACTTTATGGTTCTTTGTCAGTAAAATCTCATTTTTAAAAAAGTCATAAACCCCCCCAACTTGTAAAATTAGATTTTGACGAGCTCTCTGTCCTACATAGAATTTCATTGTTGCAAAACTAGACCAGCAAATGTATTCTGGTGTAAACGAATAGTGGTGTTTTCAGTTGTTCAGGATTTGGGGGTCATTTTGTGGGGGTTTTTTTTTTGAGAGCTGGGAGCTGATAGCTGAATTAAGTCAGTTTTATAAACACTGTGTGGATGTAGTTGAGCTCTCTAGATTTATTCTACTGGTCTCTCCGGTTTCAATTTTCCCCACTTGCCAGTAGTTTTACAACAGTCGATTTTTTTTGTTTTTGGAAGGAAGGCAAGGATTTTTTTTAGAAACAAGGAAAACCTAGGTCATCCTTCATGCAGTTTAATATCGACTCTTAGCAAACAGAAGAGCCCTCAGGGAGTAATTTCTTTTTCTCTAGTGAAAGAAATTTTCTCATCAGCTGCTTCCTAGTCCTGGTAAAGTCATGTCACAGAGCTCTCACCTAAACGGATGTTGGAGTGTGGGCTCCATTTTGCATGCACAGAGAATTGGGTCATTTGTGCCTGAAAGATTGACAGAAAATCGGTTGTCACTTTTCACTTTTGAAAAATCCTTTTTAAAGTTCTAATGGATTGTGTAGGCACCCAAAAGCTGTCTGAATCTGAGACTCTGCATTGTCAGGGAAGTTTGGGAGTCTCACCCGAAATTACAAAGCCGTAGGGAACGCGGTGTGAGATCTTCACAAAATGAACTCAAGAGTCGGCTTTGGCAAAGTGTTTTAGACTTTAGTGTTGCAGGAGTAGCTGCTATGTCCTGATAAAAACTTAAAGTCCTGTAAAAAGCAATTACTTATTATGTTCATTAGAAGAAATAATTGAGAAGGAATTGATCAGATCAGTCTCACAGGAAGATACTGGGATTCACCATAGTACATTAATCTCATCTTCTGGTATTAACGTATTTCAGATTTGACTTTTTGCTGTCACAGGTCTAATTTCTTGGTGTGACTAGTCAGTAGTTTTGCATGTGATGTCTTATTCTGTCTCTGTTTACATGGAACCAAGTACAAGAGTGAAATTGCATGATGAAAAAGAAGAGAATCATAGAATATAATCATAGAAGCATTCAGGTTGAAAAAGACCTATGGGATCATCGAGTCCAACCATCAACCCTGCTCTGTAAGGTCACCCCTAAACCACATACCCCAACACTACATCTAAGCATCTTTTAAAGTCATCCACAGATGAGGACTCAACCAGCACCCTGGGCAGCCCATTCCAGTGCCTGACCGCTCTTTCCGTGAAGCATTTTTTCCTTATGTCCAATCCAAACCCTCCCCCCGGTTGGAGCTTGAAGCCCTCCCTTTGGTTCTTTCACTAGTGACCTGTGAAAAGAGACTAGCAACAACATCTCTACAGTGATCTCTGTTCCTTTCAGATAGTTGTAGAGAGTGGTGAGGTCTCCCCTCAGCCTCCCCTTCCTCAATCCTCAAACTAAACACCCCCAACTCTCTCAGTCTCTCCTAATCAGATTTATTCTCCAGGCCCTTCCCCAGCTTTGTTGCCCTCCTTGCCCTCGCTCCAGCACCTTGATGTTTGCCTTGTACTAAGGTGCCCAAAACTGGACCCAAGGTGCAGCCTCACTAGTAGTGCTGAGCACAGGGGGACAATCACCTCCCTCCTCCCGCTGGACCCTCTATTGCTGATACAGGCCAGGATGTCACTGGCCACTGGGCACCTTTCTGACTGATATGTAGCCTCCTGTGAATTAGAAGCCCCAGGTCCTTTTCTGCCGGATTGCTTTCCAACCATACTGCCCCAACACTTACAAAGAATAACAGTAAGTTCTTGGATGAATTAATAGATGCCTGGATTTAGTTGTGCAGCAAAGGGAGAAGTTTTACCTGTAAAGTTTACCTGCAAGGTGTCAGCTTCCATACTGACTGTGAAAACAGAGCATCGGTTTGATGCTGATGTCAGCTGATGTGGTAATTGATGTTAACCCACTGTCACCAGGGAGGCAGGACTTTGCTTATTTGGCAGCAGAACTGCTGAGCAGAAAGCACGCTCGTACTAGTTTGGCAGTGTTTAATGTCGGCTTAAATGCTTTAGGTCTATTTTATTATTACTGAGATTGCGCTTATCTGATTAGCTAGTAGCTGTGTGCCTGCAGGGAGTAGCAGATAATTGTTTAATAAAATAAAGCTATGGTTTTCAATAAGTGATTTCTAGTGCTCCTGTCCTTAACTGTCCAACAAAAGAAAATCCCTTAGGGAAGTTTGATTTGTAGAAAGTGCTGAACAAGGGCTAGAGTCACAAAATAATATAAGCATCAGTGTGCACCTTTCTGAACCTGAGTGCACCCAGCCCTTGATTTGATGTCAGTAATTCAGGGGTAGATAACTGTGTTTTCTGTATATTGCATGGAAGACCCGGACATCTCAGAGGAAGAGAAGATTGTGTCTTAGTTCTTGTCCTAGGGACTGCAATGGCATTTTATTCAGTAACTATGAGATACAAGAGCTGACCTTGGAGAGGAACCGCTTCAGATCTTGTCACTGTGAGTGCTGTGTCCAGTGGTCTGCAGAAATGTGTTTTGTTCAGCTGGCTGAATTTATTTTCTATCCAGAGTTAGACTTGGTGAAAATCTAGACAGTTACAGCTACGAATGGATGGTTTAATACATAGATGTTGACATTCTAGAGGCTGAGAGAACAACGAAACATAGATTTAGAAATTTCAGAGGAATCACATAGAATCACAGAACATTAGTGATTGGAAAGGATTTTGAGAGATCATGTAGTCCACTCCCTCTTCCACAGCCGGATCAGCTAGATCAAGTTGCACAGGAACATGTCCAGGTGGGTTTTCAATGTCTCAGAGAAGGAGACTCCACAAGCTCTCTGGGCAGCCTCTTCCAGTGCTCTTGTCACCATTACCATGAATAAGTTCCTTCTTATATTGATGTGGAACCTCCTGTGTTCCAGCTCACACCCACCCATTGCCCCTTGTCCTATCATTAGATGACAAAATCTAGGGTTTGTACTTTGTACTGTTCTTAGCTATTGGTTTCCTGTTATGGAAATGTATGTGCTGGATTGCAAAACTTTTAATCTTAGCAGTTGTCCTCTTGGAACCGACTGAAATGGTATAAAACTATTCCTTGCCCTCCTGAAGATGACCTAGCAACGGCAACCCTATTTCTGTGGTCAGGGTGGCCATGGTGTGCTGCCAGGGTGTTTGCACTTGTTTGGCCCACCTTACAACCATGACTTGCTTTGATTCATAGTGCTTGCTCACTAGTGGTTCTGAGATAGCTGTGGAAGTACTAATTTCTGCTGCTTTTTTTAGGCCTAGATTGGCAAAATTATTTGTCTTCTGGTCCTGGATCAGCTCTACATGTAATAAAATAATTTAAAGGTGTGCTTCATTTCAGATCATAAAGGATTCTAGAATCTGATCTTGCCGTTGCAGATAGTGTTCTTCTCGTGACACTTACTTTGGGTGCACGCTCTGATGTGGCACTTAGTACCCTGGTCTGGCTGATGTGGTGATGTTAGGTGATGGGCTGGGCTGGATGAGTTGGACTGGACTGGATGATCTTTCGAGGTCCCTTCCAATCCCTAGCGTTCTGTGATTCTAGTAAAAGCTCCACTTATAGTACAGCCCCTCCTGAAAAAAGAATAGAATGTGCTAATGGGCTGCTTTCCCAGTAATACTTGTTCTTTTATGTAAATTACAAGGAATTGAGACAAAGAAGCATTTTAATCCCAAAGGTAAGGCATGAAGTTGTGCAACCTCTTTCTCTAGCATTTATAGAACACTCTTTCAAGGACTGTGATTATTTGGCTGTTACCTAATTTCACTGCAGAATAGAAAATGGACTGGAGCATTGCTTTTTGCTGGTTAATTATGGATTTATTAGTGGAGTTTTGACCGAACGTCTGTCACTATTAGACCCCGCTGAATGTGAGGTTCGAGCTATTAGACATCATTTAATGCACTGCATTGCCCTCCGTTTCTGTTCTGCGTCTGCTTTGCTGTATTTTTGGTGTTCTCAGGTGGTCTCAATTTTCCCTTCCCTGGGCATTGTTCGCCAAAGAGGCTCTTTCAAGGTATCGAAATAGGGCAAAGTAATTTTTAGAACAGCAAAATATGTAAGGAGGCAAGGTCCCTGGAGAGGAAATGAATTTCCAACGCAGCATAACAAAATAGCTTTGCTGTTCTGTTTGGGTGTTGCTGCGGACTGAGAAGCTTGTTAACAGCACAGAAACAAGTACGTGGTGGTGAGGCTGTGCTCTGCTTCTGGATCTGGCACTGCAGAATGAGAGAGGCCCATATTTTGAGTTGGAAGAAAGATTTACCTACAAGCACACAGTAATAGACTTGCTTCTGGCCCACACTGCTGCTGTGGGTAGATTTAAACCGTCATGTGATGCTTGCAGGATTGAACTACAAATTAGGTGAAATTAATCTGGGCTGGTAAACACTCGGTGAGCTTAGAACTCAGAAAATGAGATCCAAAGTTAAGGCCAGTCACAGTCAGCTGTTGCCTTTAGTTTTTTTCCTGAGATTTTTTACTGAATGGGAGGGCTTGTGATATGTGTTAAACGAAGTCTGGCTGGAGTGGGGGTTAGCTGAAGGGGCAGTTGCACCCTGTGCGCCTGTCCCATTTTTGCAGGCTGTTCCTAATGCAGGCAGGGACAGAAAAGGACTGTGACTAAAACCTAACTGTTCAAGCTGAGTTATGGCCTTTTAATTAAAAGAAGCCATTCAATCCATTTCAGAACCTCTGTGTTTTAAGAGCAGGACTGCTAAGCTCTCATGTTTCGTAATGAGGTCTAAGAAAGAGATGTGTCAGTATTTTATTGCAGACTCGTAAACTTGCTGACTCAGATGAGTAATGTTTGTTTGCTTACCTAGAAAATATTAATACAACATTTATCTCATGTTTTGAGTTCCTTCTTCCTTGGCTAAGCCTTTCAGGTTGCTAAGCCTTTGGTTTTCTTCTGGCAGCAGGAGGAGGAAAGGCAAGGATTGCACCCTTGAACTTACTAGTTAGGTCCATACAGCTTCAGAGATCAGTTTCCTTTTATATGCTCAATTTACTGTGCACTAGACCAAAAGTGTGAGCTGCCGGGCTCCTGTGGTGATAAACCTGGTTCTAATCCTGGTCCTACTGACAGCAGCAGCAGCAAACCTCATGCTGCTTTCTGTGGGAGCCGGACTTACGCAATGCGCTAGTGTGATTTAACCAGCCTTACCTGGCTGAGCACAAAGCAGCCTCTGATGTGAGTGATGACAGGAAGCTTTAGCACTTAATCCTGCTGCTGCTCACCGTGGATTAAAAAAGTGCAACGGTTACAACTACCCGAAACCACCAACATAAAGTGATTCCACATAGTTTAGTAACTCGGGAGTAACTCAGTGACCTCATACTTCATAGAGCAGTGATGACACAGCTTTTAAACTGGGGGAATTACAGATTTATTATTAGAATTATTATTCGAATCTGCTGCTGTGGTGGAGGGATTGGACTAGATGATCTTTGACATCCTTTCCAATCCCTAATATTCTGTGGTTGAGGCTGGAAAAGACTTCTGAGGTCATCAAGTCCAGCCAGTCACCTAGACCAGGGCACTAAGTGCGTCATTCAGTCTTTTCCTAAATGCCTGCAGGGATGGGAACTCCACCACCACCCTGGGCAGTCCGTTCCAGTGTCTGATCACCCTTTCCGTGAGGAAGGGCTTCCCAACATCCAACCTAACTCTCTCGGGTGCAGCTTCAGGCCCTGCCCTCTTGTCCTGTCATTCTTTGTTTTGCAGAGCGTTGAGACCACAGAGATTAAAGTGTTCCATGAGGATAGGTTACACAGAGAATGACTTCATTCATATTTTCTTTGTAAATAAAGTTTATAAAGAGCGAATAAGAAATAGTTGTATTTTCTCAAGAGGGGTAGTAGCACGTAGTTCAGCCCGACGCTTTCAAAGAGCCAGGCATTAGTTTAAGAGAAGGCACAAATGGGTGTTTGTCGTTTGGAGAGAGCTTCGTTTTCCTGGAGATCAGTAATAATTGAACAAAGTGTCTCGTATTGACAGCGCCCTCCTGGCATCTGTCTTCTCAGAGACAAATGTCTTGTTTTATGAAAGAAGTGTCCTCACATGTCAGTGTCTTATAAAATGTGTTACTTTTAGTGAAATAATGGGTCAAGAAAAAGAAATCATTGTCATAAATGATGGGAGACACTTTTCACTTGAAATACTGGTAGTTTTACATTCTTGACATGAGTAATTGGATGTGTCATATGTGAAGCTACCTAGAAATAAAGTAGAGGTCATAAAATGTAAAGACATGATAGGATGCATTTACAACAGCATAAACCAAACTGGCACTTTAATGTCTCAAGCCAGCCCATTTGCTGTCCTGGCCCAGTGATCTTGGCTGGAGAAGTTCTATACCTAATTCAAACACATTTTGGAGATAAAGCCATACAATGGGAAAGAGATAAGAGTTGTTTTTGTTAAGAGTATTCTCCTTTTAACTGCTACGTTTATATCACTAAAACAGTTTTGGAGACTGGTTGTTAACAGTATGACCTTAAACAACTTCCTCAGAAATGTTGTGTTTACCTTCATAGAAGGTGACTTTCTGGTGTAACTTAGCTTGACATGTTAGCTGCTAGTGGTGGCTGGTCAAGAGAAGAGTATTACTCTAGACATGAGAATGTGTTTAGTTCGGTGATTGTTGTGTGGGACAATTTGAGACAGTAGTTGTTGAGAGTGATAGTACACTTTGAGAGTGTTTATGTGTTTAATCTGTTCCTTCAGGTGAGTTAAAACATGGACACAAAAGTACGTGTTTAAAATCTCATTCATTTTGATTGACTGTGAGTCTGTGATAGATGCTTTCAATTACCACTTGGAATGAAATGTAATGTGTGGCTCCAGCCACAGATTAATTAACTGTGACCACCTAACTAACCATTGAAATGGTATCCCCCCCCCCCCCACGCTGCTTCTTCAGGTTTTCCAGCTGAACATGGTAAATACATGCTTTAAAAAAAGCAAACTAACAGGACATGAGACAGAGCTCATCCTGTTTCCATAGGATTGCTAGGAAATGCATGTGTTTGTAAAAACACTTTTAAATAGCCAAAGACTTGGCAATGTGTAATCTCACTTGTTGCTCTGATTTGCTGTATGGAAATGAATGCTGAGCTGGTGTGGAGCACAGTGCTCTGTGCTCTTGTATAGCCTTTAGCAATAAATATGTACCAGGCAATTGTAAAATGGGTGTGCTGGTTTGTTCTGAGCTTTCCCTCTGTCTGAAGAGTTTACAGGGTAAGAGAAATCTACTCACCGTCTGGCTTTCCTCTGAGTTACTGCAGTCGATGAAATATCTAACTAGAGCATTGTTTGGCTGCTGTTGTGCCTTGATGTAGAGAGGGAATCCTGTTAATATTCAGCTAAGACTTATGTGAACGAAAGTGTTTCATATCTTCTGTTTCCAATGCGGTTTCACTGAGAGCCTTTTGAATGTGAATGAATCGTTCTGCAATGTGATTTGCAAAAGAGAAGTCTCTAAAACTTGAGCGAGGGAAAGTTTCTCGTTGCTGTCAAGCTAGTGATACCGATAGTGGTATAATTCATTTCAGTGCCAAAGTCCAGATGTGCTGCTTCATGCCTCTCACAGTCTGTCTGTGCTTGTTTGAGCTGCTAAAAAAATTGCAACCTGGTGAGGTAGGATAAATGCTGATTTACTGATGGATGTTGTTACCTTCCCTAGATTTAAGGGAAGGGAAATTGACTTTGTAGAGAGAATGAGTACGTTAACTGATGTTTTATGTTGAAAAGATAGGGTCCCTTCAGTATGGAAAAAAGGAGACTGAGGGGTGACCTCATGAATGTTGATAAATATGTGAAAGGTGGGTGTCAGGATGGAGCCAGGCTCTGCTCAGTGTCATCCATTGATAGGACAAAGGACAACAAGTATAAGCTGGAACATAGAAGGTTCCACATCACTATGAGAAGGAACTTCTCAGTGATGGTGGCAGAGCACTGGAACAGGCTACCCAGAGTGGTTGTGGGGTCTCCTCCTCTGGAGGTGTTTAAAACCCACCTGGACATGTTCCTGTGTGATTCCATCTAGGTGATCTTGCTGTGACAGGGGGATTGGACTACATGATCCTTTGAGGCCGCTTGCAATCCCTAATGTTCTGTGATTCTGTGAATAACATAGGTAAATGGATGATGGTTGGAATCGGTGTCTGAGATGAGGTTCAAAATGCAGTCTGCAAACCCCACTGAACTCTGCTGAGCAGTGTTTCTACCATGGCATCATTTATTCAGGATCTCTTTCTTTGGCTCTAGAAGTAAGCAAGAGTACTGCAAATACCTTAACTACTGCCCACAGATGATTCCCTCTGCAGAACTAAAGTGTTCAGACATGATGAAGCTTATATCTGTGAGGCTCATAATGAGGATAAATACCAAACATTACATTATGAATGTTGCTGCAGATTTATTCTAATGTAGATAAACTTGAGCCATTGGAGGGAAATGCAAGCCTCCATGGAAAACATAGTTATGCTCTGCCCTTTGTATTATCTTCTTTTTTTGTGAAAAAGAGAACATCTAAATAAAATGTTCCCCTATCTGACCAAAATATACCTTGTATACAAGGTAGTCTTGCTGAAACTATATCTCAGCTGGAAGGAAAGATGAGTTTATTTTATGTAGCAGTTGGAAGTTCTTAGAAATATCAGTCAGTCAGTTACCAGAGTGGTAAATTAAATCTTGAGAGCCAGAGCTCACTCATCAGTACACAATGATATGGAAGTGGCAAGGAGAGAGACAGACAACTGCATCAGGTCTGGGTGTTTATGTTCTTGATGGAAAAGTACAAATCGTTTCTTTCCCTTCTGCTTCTGTCATGGTCCGTCACTTTAGTCCATTTTCACCTTGCTAAGGGATTCTGAGTGGGCCTTCCTGCTTTGGCACCTAATTAATCTCTCACAAGCCTATTCTTGCAGCCTGTCTGCCTGGAGTGGTTGGTGTCTTATGTTAGTGACTCACCAAAAAGTAGTCGATTTTTCTGTTTCTTCATTTCCATGCGTTAGTTCAACCCAAACCCGCTCGAGCTGGTTGAAGATGTCGTTCCCCCCGTGCGTTTGAAAAGGACAGACATACATCCTGTTATTACAGGACAGGAGACAGAGGGGAGACCTCATTAATGTTTAATGTGAAGGGTGGATGTCAGGTGGGTGGAGCCAGGCTCTGCTTAGTGTCACCTAATGATAGGAAAAGGGGCAATGGATGTGAGCTGGAACATAGGAGGTTCCACATAAGTATGAGAAGGAACCTCTTCACGGTGAGGGTGAAAGAGCACTGGAAGGGGCTGCCCAGTGAGGTTATGGACGTTTTAAAACCCGCCTGGACATGTTCCTCTGTGACTGGATCTAGGTGATTGTGTTGTGGCAGGGGGATTGGACTGGATGAGCTTTTGAGGTCCCTTCCAATCCCTAATGCTCTGTGATTCTGTGTGATTTTGTGACAGTATCACCTTGTTCTTCCAGGGGAACACCATCACACTCTGGTATGTTAAGTTGTCTGTGTTTCCCAAAATGCCAGGTACCCACAAAAACACGCAGTGGGATTTTGCTTGTCAGAAATTGTTCCACCCCTCAAAATCCATACTGCGTAACGGGAAGTCAGTGGTCACTTTCAGAAAATAGCATGCGTGTACGCCAAGTATATGGTCTGGGATGAAAAAGGCTCATTCTGTGGTGTAGAGCTTGACCATGAGACTGTGAAACAAAAAACTGTTTTACTGGAGTTATTTTATTGTCATATATCAAGTGATCATGAATATCAGATATCCTGTGCACTGAGCTCTAACAGCCACAATACTTTATGACTAGTTTAAAATGAGTCCTTGTGATAAAATAACACATGTAGTCTATATAACAGATAATACTGAATAGTGTAATGTATTATCTGTAATAGAAAAACATAGATTCTGTAAAATGATACCAGCAGAATCTAATATTCCTTTGAAATATATTTCCTGGATAATATTTCTAGTCGGAAACAACTTATCTCCCTTTGGTGGGGATAGGCTGGTGTTCAGCTCAGTGCAACGTATGCATTTCAGTCTGTGAGATGGAAAGGCACTGAGATAGTTCTGAGCAGTCACTTTGCTAGATCAGTGTTCAGGAGTAGTGTCCGTCAGCACCCCTTAGCTGTGTGGTCTGTACTCAGTCTGCACAACGTGATCCTCTGTGCTATTATTACTAACCCTGCCAGAGCTCCAGAGTCCTCTGGTGACATACAGGCAGGATGAAAAGAGAGGAAAAAAAATCCCATCTTTAATTCCCACTGCTGACAGCTTCCTTAATAAATATTGTAAGAAATTTCTCAGTGAAGAACCACCCAGTAATCTAATTTGCAAGCCCCAATGATATATTCAGCAGCCAGCTCAGGGGAGGTGTGTTTCTGCTGTCAGAATCACATGAGCAGGGAATAAAATCCTGAGCTCTTGCTGAGAGCTGTAATAATTTATGGTGAGGTGTCAGCTTTTATTTTTTCAAACTATTTTTGACTCAGCTGAATAGAGGATAGAACTGCTACTGACTTTCTATCGATTAGTTTTTTCCGTAGTATTCTCACCTGTCAGTGTTTTCACAGGGTATAACAATGCAAACTCTACAACTCCATGGAGTTTCATTTATGTCTAAAGAAGTTGCAGAATCAAACCCACGTCAGCATGAGTGACTCTTGCGTAAAGCCATCATGAGTGATGAACACCAGGCCATTCCAGTTGTCTCCACTGGTAATACACTTCTGTAGGAGTTCAGCTGTTCTGTTCAGTTCATGGAACTCCTGATTTGTTTGTTACCTTTATGTTGTCCTAATGAGGAATCCTTGGGCTCTTCCGTCTTTCCTCCTGCACTCCAATATAAGGAATGTTCTTCTCTGAGAAGCCAAGACGCTTTTATAAGACCACAGCTACAAAGCCAGCTTCAGGCTGTCTTATGAGAACTGATTCTCCACAACACTCATAGTGGTTATGTCTCTATTCCTTACAACTGAAAAGCTTCCCATCTTGTCTTCCATCTCTATCAGATTCATGCCCTGAGCAGAGAATGATCAGTAGCACTGTCTCAGAAATTAACTCATTAAAAAGATAAGAACACAAATAAAGTTAAGCAAAACAAAAACCTCTAGGGTGGTACTTCATAGCTGCTCGGCTGGGAGAAGATGAGATTGTTGGACATCTTCAGTCTTGAAACAGCTTCTGGAACCACATAACACTAATTCCATCTCAGCTGTGGTCAGTTCATGGTGAAGACCTTGATGCTTGGGATTTGCCTCTGTTTCATCAGATCTGCTTTGAGAACTTCAAATTAGCTACTGGTGGGGTCATCCCTAGCAAGGGACCTCTTCTTCAGGGAGAAGGCCACTTGGCCTTCTACAAAGTGGATGTGGGCTGTGCGGCACACTGAGCTGCATCAGTACAGCAGAGCAGCTGAAGGTCACTTTTGTCAGGCATCTTTTGTAGGTGCTGGCATGTGCCTTAAGTTACATAACAGAGGGAATGGGGGAAAATACCTCGGGAGAAAGACAAACTTCATAGAAGTCTAATATGTATGTATTCCTCCTCTAGAAAAGGTCCCCCCTCATGGCCCCAGAACTCTTTTCTGATTTCTCATGGAAAATATACTGTTTTCGCTGTAATGTATCACAGATACTCTGCATCTCTTCCCTTATTCTTCTTTACTTTCATTTTTGGTTTTAAGTATAAATAGATTTAATACATTGGAGAGTGCATTTGTCCCTGCTGCTTTGCAGACCAAATATGTAAATCTTGTTCAAGCAGAGTGTAAGAAAATAGAAAAAGGAATTTTTTTTCCTTTTCATCATAAAATTCTATGATTATCCTGCTGTTGTGGTAAGAGGAAATGGCCTCAAGTTGCGTCAGGGGAGGTTTAGATTGGATCTTAGGAAGAAGTTCTTTGCTGAGAGAGTGGTTGGGCACTGGACCAGGCTGCCCAGGGAGGTGATGGAGTCCCCATCTGTGGAGGAGTTTAAAAAAAATTAGTAGCTGGAGCACTTGAGGCAGTGGTCTAGGGGTTAGGGAGCTGTTGGGCCGAGGGCTGGACTTGATGACCCTGGAGATCCTTTCCAGCCATAATGATTCTATGATTCTTAAATGTGTTGGTTTATACTAGTATTTTATATCCAAATATGAATGCTTTTCGAAAAAAACATAACAAACCAAACAAAAACCCCAAACAAAAAACCAATACAGAAGTGAAAAATTCAATGGAAAATTAGATTTCTGCTTTGTTTTGTTTTCAACAAATCCTGCAAGATGTCTCAGTAATCTATTCATAGCAAATTAACATAATGATAAGAGGTTTTCTTTTATAAACTGATGGGAAAAACCTGCCCAGTTTTTGTTCCTCAGCATTGTCTTTCAGCTTTGGGTAATTTAGCTAAGAAAGACCTTTATTTGAAAAGAAACCCTGTTGACTGTGGCGCTTTATTATGTATTTGTTCTGTTGAACTGTCTCCCTGTTCAGAGGGGGATTTCAGATAGATCACTTTAAGTGCTGATATCACTGTGAAGATAGTATCTCTCCCTAAATGCTGAATGATATTAAATGTTCCCTCCAGAAAGAAGATGAATGATTTTTCTCCCATTAATTTGGAACAGAATATTTTCTCACCTCTGCAAGATCAATTAGCGTTAAGGAGTAGATTTAAGATCATTTTAATGAAACATGAAAATCATAGCCCGGTTTGTTTTCTCATAAATTAGATACGTATTACTAATCACATCTTGCTCTTCAATCATTAACTTCAGTCATCTCTTTATTGTTAAAGATAATGGATGCAGAGAACTGTAAGTCAGCGTGGTGTAAGTTGAATGGACAATGAGCTCTGGGTTTGAGGCAGAATGGAAAGTAAATCTTTGTAATTACTATGCTGAAGCTCTAATGCAGCCTTCAGACTTTGGAAGTGCACAGCATACTTTGTCCGGGTAAGATGGGGTGAGCTCCAGTGGTTGAAAAAAATTCTACAGCACACTGACTGTAAATTTAAACCAAAGATCTGTATTGCATGTAGGGAGATGACAACATGGAAGGTTGAAATGTTTTCAGATGATTACGACTCTTTTCAAACATTCTGGGAGAAAATCTGGAGCTGGTGTTAGATTTGGATAGGAACTGTCCTTGTGCCGAGCCAAACTCCCAGTAGATGAGATGTATGAGGCTGAGGCTGCAATTCATCGGTAGGAGTTCCGTGCCAGTGAAGCTGATGGCTCTCGTGCCAAGATAAGCTGCAGAATTTATTTCTCTTGATGCCAGTTTCATAGAAAGACAAGCACATTCTGGCTTTTCACCAGAATATTTTCTCACTGACACATCAGAGCGAGTATCTCTGCTCATGAATTGCAAAGTCTGTCCAGTAATAAATGTGAGAAATCCAGAAGAACACAAGACCCCAAGAGTGCAAGTTCACTGGCCTGGGTTAATTCTTCTCATGATAAGCGGTCTGCCACTCATCTGCATCTCCCTGGTCCTGATGAGCTTTCTCTTGGGGCTAGGCAGGTTTGTCTGGATAACATTTGAGCCAACTGGAATCTTGACTCTTTCTCGGACAGATACAATGCCAAGTATTTATGCGCTTAAATAATTGAGGGGAAGGAAGTACTAACATTTCTCACTTTACATGTTCAAAACTTACTATTTAGTAACTGTCTTATCTGATTTCTGATTTTTGATATGTCAGGTTCTGTAGCTGGATATTACATTTTTCAAAACATTGAGCAGGGAGTGTTGATTCAGAAGGCAGCATCCACTGGCGATGACCTAAGGAGTGTGTCCAGCAAAGATTTGTGAAGACTTAACTCATCTGGACAGTCCCATACACATCAGTGGTAGAACGCTGATAAAGTTCATTCAATGCTCTGTTTTTCTGTATGGTTTTGTGAAATACTAACCACATCTGGAATCTTGTATCCAGTTCTGGGCCCCTCAGTTCCAGAATGACACAGAACTGCTGGAGAGTGTCTGGCACAGAACCATGAAGATGATGAAGGGAGTGGAACATCTCCCTGCTGAGGAAAGGCTGAGGGAGCTGGGGCTCTTGAGCTTGGAGAAAAGGAGCTTGAGGGGTGACCCCATAGATGTTGATAAATATGTGAAGGGTGGGTGTCAGGAGGATGGAGCCAGGCTCTGCTCAGGGGCATCTAATGAGAGGACAAGGGGCAGTGGGTGTGAGCAGGAACAGAGGAGGTTCCACATCAATCTGAGAAGGAACTTCTTCCCAGTGAGGGTGACAGACCATTAGAAGGGGCTGCCCAAGGTGGGTTGTGGAATCTCCTTCTCTGGAGACATTTAAAACCCGCCTGGATGTGTTCCTTTGTGGCTGGATCCACTAGATCCAGCCACAATCTAACTTGTAGATCCTGAAATTATCTGTCTGAGAGTTGAAAGAAACAGCAGTGCAAATCCCCAGAAATTCAGGGTGGTGTAGTTTGCCCTTGTGCACCCAGTTGAAGGCATAGAGATAATTTAGGGACAGTAGCTATTTAAAGCGACTTTCTTCCCCACTTGGTCTCTCCAAAGGACTAATACTGCCATACACCAGTTGTTGAGCTCTCTGCTAAGGTTTCCAGCCATGGTGTGACATTTTAATGATGAGGGCTCAGCTGCTTCCGTGTTTCATGTGGATGTAAGATAATTACAGTGATGCTGATTTAAGCTGCAGCCTGGCAATTTTTTTCTTCATGGTATAGCCCATCTTCTCCTATGGTGTGATGTCTATGCCATGGGACAAACCTGCTGTGCTTCCTGTTGCTACTGGATTGAGCCTGAAAGCTGTTTAACTCTTAGTTGATTACATTCAGTAGAATTGTTCCAAACCAGTAATTTCCTTAGCAAACATTTTATTTTACTTCTAATGCATTTATCTTTTAGACCACTTCATTTTCACAGAATCACACAGAATCACAGAACATTAGGGATTGGAAGGGACCTTAACAGACCACCCAGTCTAAACCCTTTGCCACAGCAAGTGGCGCAGGTTGCACAGTTACATGCCCAAGTGGCTTTTAAATGTCTCCAGAGAAGGAGACATCACAACCCCCTGGGCAGCCCCTTCCAGTGCTCTGTCACCCTCGCTGGGAAGAAGTTCTTTCTCGTTTATATGGAACCTTCTGTGTTCCAACTCACGCCCACTGCCCCTTGTCCTGTCCTTGGAAGACACTGAGCAGAGCCTGGCTCCATCCTCCTGACACCCACCCTTCACATATTTATCAACATTAATGAGGTCACCCCTCAGTCTTCTTTTCTCTAAGCTCAAGAGACCCACCTCCCTCAGCCTTTCCTCACCGGGGAGATGATTTTCAGTGTTGACATTAGTCAGAATTCAGTAAGTTTCTAATTAGTAGTTACTAAAATAACCTATTTTCTGTTAATTTCAGTGAAGTCTGAGTTCCTGTTACTTGGTTTTCAACATAGATTTGTTGAGAATGTTTTTGTCAGTAACTGGAAAGTACATGGGAACACCCAGATCTTCATCTTTGCCCATCTGGCCTGGGGGGTTTTGTGCCTGTGTTCGTTTAGAGTGACCATTCCTGAGGCAAATTCAGGAATCATGTCAGAGTATGAAAGGATGAGGCATATGGACTTGATGATCTTGGAGGTCTTCTCCAGTAATTCAGTGGTTCTGTGTAAGATGGGCACAGTGCAGCCAAAGGAAAGCACATCCGGTCATCTTTACTTTTTTTTGGTCTAGCGCAGTTGATTTATCCTTGAGTAAACACTTTGGATGCCAAATTATCAGTCACACTGTCCTCAGGGTATTGGATTTGTCAGTTTTATTCGAACCCTTCTGAACTCCTGAAGAATGAGTCCAAGAGCTGAGTGTAGAGACAGGATGGGTTGTTTAAAAGTCTTTGACAAGCATTTTATGGTCCTAGTCAATCCTCTTCAGCGGCAGGTCAAAGATTGAAGTCGTCAGTATTGGAGATGAAGAGCTCTTCTGCGCACACTTTGAATCTCTTGGTGTAGCTGAATGGTTCTGCTGTGAGAGAAGGAATAAGGAATAAATCCAGACCCTGGCATGAAGTGTGACGAATGTTGTGTTCCTGATTCTCTTCTACATACTAGTAAATAATGGGTTCATATTTTAGAACTCCCTGTCTTAATACAAAAAGGAATTTGAGTCACGGTAAAATACAAAGTTGAGAACAAATAACTCTGAATATAGCTGAAGACAAAAGTGAAAAAAGAGGTTTATATTAAATCTGTTTCAGATTATTTCCTAGAGACCTAGTGCCAGCTTTTTCTTGTAAAATAATTGGAATGAAAAAGCTTGATACGGTCGCTATCATTTTAAAAAATGCTCAATCCTGACTTCCCTCAAAACAACTTTTGTGGGGAAAGGCAGATTAAAATAAAATATTTCAAGTAATGAGTGCATTGCTCTGCCATTTGGATGACCCAGATGCAATCCAGAAAATATCCATGTTCTCATTTTGCTGTGGGTTGCTTTTTACCACTTGAGAGACAGGGGAACCATTGGCCTTCAACCTGTGCTTACCAGCGGTCCCCATAGTAACACTCAGACTGGAACTAGGACTGTTTTCATTTGGTCTCCTTTACTGACTTGTTCCTGCCTTTTCTTGACTTCCTGACTTTGCTCCCAAATCAAACCAGTAAACCGTACCGTCATGTGATGTAGTAGGCTTTTTTCCTTTTTTTCCCTAGGTTTAAACTAAACTCTAAACAGTTTAGATTGTACAGGTTACCTTGTTCTGCAAAGCTCCAGGTGATTTAGTGGCTCTTAAGTGGCTATAATTCTGTTTATTAAACTGTTCCTGCTCATTGCCATGCCTGGGCCTGGGTGTCAGAGTCCTTTTGCCAGCAGGTTCCTCTGCTCTTTCTGCACAGAATGGGAAAGCTGCATTCTTGCTTAATTTCAAGTAGAAGTCTTTACAAAGATGAGATGGTTCTGATGTTAAAGCTTAATATCCAGCTTGACTCCTGATTTGTATGAAGAGTATAAGTTGTTTTCTCTTGTCAGTAATCAGATATTTAGCTACATCAAAGTAGCATCTTTTCATAATGATGTTCTCAGCCATTTATGCTGCTAGTAGAGAAGAGAGCAGTAGGGTCCTCCGCAGCCTGATGCTTTTGTTCCCGTATGTTTGTGGTTTCCCCACGTGCTTTGCCAGGGTTTCCTCCTGTAGCTAGAAGTTTGCATCCTTCAGGCTTCTCTCAGTGCAGCCCAGCCTGATTTTAACGTACTCTTGTATCGTTGCCTTTCCCATGGTTAGAGCAGCCTTCTGACTCTTCCCTAGAAAGCTGTAGCTAACTTTGAATTCCCATCTCCTGCTCAGGTCACAAACCTCCCAGCACAGCTAACTGTCCACCTCCCTCTTTCCCACCCAGCAGGTCCCTCTGTGAGGTTCTGTGCCTTGTCTCAGAGCTGCTGTTCTGGAGTCAGGCTCTCATCCCTGTGCTGTGCTTCATTCACGCTCTTCGGGATGGCCCTCTCCATAATCTAAAGATGGGCTATGAGGAGGGGGTTTGGTCTGGTCTTGGCACACTTGTTCCTAGTTCCTCAAGCCTTATCAGTTTGACACTTGCTTCTGGGCAAGACATTTTGGAGGAATGTAGTCATGTGCAACATGTGCCATACTCCAGGCAGCAGACCACACAGTTCAAAGCTCCTATGATGGCTCACATTGATGTATCACCAGTACCAACATGTGGTCAACTTGCGAGGCCAGGCAGAGAGGCTGCAAGAATGGTGGAGGGTGCTAATTCTCTGCTGGTCCAATCAGGTTTTGTTGGCTGTAAAATCTGATTGGATCAGTTTTCCATTGCTGCTGCTTGTCTTGGAAAATTAGTAGTAATTAGAGAGCTATAAATAGATAAATATAAAATATTTGCAGTGCCAGGCAGAGGAATCTACAGCCAAAGTGTGGCTGTAGATTTCAGAGAACACTTGGCCAGCTTGGCTTCTGGCATGCCGTCCCGGAAGCAGGTTCTGTCGGCGTAATGGCATTTGGCTGCATCACTGATTATTTAGAAATGAAGTGAGAGAGGCAGGCTGTGTTCCTGCCTGGGCAGCAAACAGATTGACCCGAACGTGAACTCCTTCCCAGCTGCCTGTGCACATCTATAATGTGTGTCTGTGATGTATTGCACCGCGCATTTCATTTTTACATCGCCAATGTCACTTTGAAACAAAATAGGAGTAAAGTTCTTTCAGAGGGCTTCGCAAAAGGCCTGACTGTGGAATAATATTTGCATTGACTTCTTGCTCCTAAAGCTCTAATTAAATTATTGATTATGAAGCTGGCTGCTTTCTTAATAGTGCCTAATGTAACAATTAAAGCAAAGTAAGTAATTAAACATGAAAAGATTGGTCCACGAGTACAATCTTCAGAAGGTCGTTTTCAACTTAATCGCTTTTTTTTCCGAAAGAGGCAAGAATAAAACAAATGAGTCATTAGTAAAAAAGCAATTTGGTGTGTTTATGTGGGCAATGCTGTTCCTGACAGATTATCACTGGCCACACAATACCTACATTAATTGAATATAACAGCTAAGTTTACTTAGTTGGTTTTATATTAACACCTCTCTTCCCAAATGAGGTCGCCATGGTACGTAGTGCCCATGAGCTGGCAAAGTGCCCTTATGGCCAAGAAGGCCAACGGCATCCTGGGGTGGATCAGAAAAGGAAAGGTTAGCACTTTACCCTAGTGAGACCCCATCTGGAATCTTATGTCCAGTTCTGGGCCCCTCAGTTCCAGAAGGGACACAGAGCTGCTGGAGAGAGCCCAGCACAGAGCCACAGAGATGATGGAGTGGAACATCTCCTTGCTGAGTTAAAACTGAAGAAGCCGAGTCTCTTTAGCTTAGATAAAAGGAGACTGAGGGGTGATCTCATGAATGTTGATAAATATGTGAAGGGTGGGTATCAGGAGGATGCAGCCAGGCTCTGCTCAGTGTCATCCAATGACAGGACAAGAGAGAGTAGGTGTGAGCTCAAACATAAGAGGTTCCACACAAATATGACAAGGAGTTTCTTCCCAGTGAGAGTGACAGAGCCCTGGAAGGGGCTGCCTAGGGAGGTTGTGGAGTCTCCTTCTCTACCTGGATATGTTCCTCTGCTGCTTGGTCTAGAGGATCTTGCTGTGGCAGGAGGATTGGACTGGCTGATCTTTCAAGGTCCCTTCCAATCCCTAATGTTCTGTGATTCTGTGAAGGCAGAAGCTTCAGCCAAAGAGAGCAGCAAATTTCAGTGAAACTATTAACATCATTATTTGACATCACAAAATGCTTAGAACTGCACAGAGCTTTTCTTAGCCACTTGTTTTATAGCCGTGAGACTGTCTGGGGGTATTTTTAGATGTCGATCAAAGTGGTCATGGATGTTCCTACGTGCAAAAGGTAGCACAGAAGCAAGCACAAAGGTTTTTTGCCAGGAAATTGTCGAAGCCCACTTAACACTGTTGCTTTGGACAGAACAGTAGTGAGAGGTGACACTGGAGGATTTCAGAACTGATAGAAAATTTGGCATCTACAAGAAAAGACCAGTCACTTGTAAGCAGGGTGGCATAGCCTGACACGGTTTGCCTTCTGAAGTCCTGAGTTTCGTACTGGCTGTAGTCTGCTCTGCAGGCTATTCACAAGGTTATTTGAAGTAAAATCAGTCACAGCTTTTGCCTCATCTCTGAAATGTAGCTGTCGTGCCCTGACAAGCTGGGGAAGGAAACACACTTGAGATGAAAGCTCTATAACAAATACTTTACCCTCTGCCACAGATCTTTCAGTATAAAATGTCGAGCTTGCAAATCACTGCAGAAATAGCTAATTGGTGCAATAGTTCATAGGTGTGAAGACAGCCTGTGCTGGAGCCTGGTAGAACTGTGGTTTGTGCAGCAGCATGGCTTGCTGATCAGAAACTGAGCCAAACTGCAAAGCACGGAACTGGAAATCAGCTAAGCAAACGCTTGCCGTAGTCATAGAACATGTATCCTTGTGAAATTCGTTAAACCACGGCAGGCAGGATTCAGATACACACGTGCAGCAAAGGACTGCCTGTCAGGGGGATCTAGGAGTCATCAAAAGCAGTGAGCTTTATTGTTGTTTGAGGAACTGAGCTGCTTTGAAGAGATCCTGTACGCAGGAACTGTAGAGTCTTTCACTAGACAGTAATTGCAGTGCATGCTATGGAAACACTCTGCTTCAACTCGTTTGCTCAGGAACAAATTCTGTTCTTGACAAGGCAGCAGGGGGAAAAATTACTGTGTTGTTCAGGTTATATGAGAAATAAATAAATCTGTTAGGCTGTTAAATTGAAGCCTTTGCATCTTAAATGCTCTCATTCCTTTCCACAATTAACTGTGGCATTGTCTTTCCTCACACATTAATTAAGAGAAGCAGATTTATAGACATGAACTTTTTGCAGAAGGTCCTGTGAGCGGATCAGAACGTCCGCCTCTCCCGCTGTGTCTCTGTAGTGCTGTGCCACGTTATGCCGAAGACAAACAGCGGGTAGTTCTATCTGGATTCTTCACGAGTTGTTTTCGTGTGCTGCTGAGTACAGAGCCGCTCTGCTGTCAGGCTGAACCAAGGCAATCTGGACACACAGACTCTGCTGTGCTGGGGTCTTACTTTTCACATGTGATGATTACACTAGATTGCCTAGTGGATAGTGGAAGTTTGCTGTGGTAATTCATACTTCAAAAATTACCCATATGATAGAAATTTTGTTGTACATCTTTAATATACAGAGAACTGCCAGGCAGATGCTGGTTTAGAACAGTTTTATTCTCTGATACCCCCTCAAAGCAGCACAGACAGGTGTTGTTCACACTTTATGGTCCAAGGCCAGAACGCAACTCTTTCTTTAGAACTGAGTTCAGCTCCCATGTTTATAAACACGATAAACAGTCGAGGATGTTTTATGTTAAGAGGTAGAGTGGTTGGTCTAATCTGAAACGTTTAAAACCCGCTTCAGTATGTTCCTGTGTGATCTAGGTGATCCTGCTGTGGCAGGGGGATTGGACTAGATGATCTTTGGCGATCCTTTCTAATCCCTAATGTTCTGTGATTCTGTGAAACTGATGGGAAGCTGCTGCTTCTCTTCCTCACTCAGCCAGGGATTTGCTTACGACTAGCAGGCAGATAACTTCAGTGCTTTTCCATCTCCCCTTTCACTTTTTCTTATTGATGTAAACTGCAGCATAAGGTGGGAAAAAACACATTAAAAAGTAAGATCCTTGTCATCTCACACTGTGCTGTCCTAATGACCTAAAGAAGTAATCTAAAGATGATTTAGCTGAGCTTCTAAAGTACAAATGCATTCAATTCCCTCTTTCCAGAATCTTTTTCTCCACTCGTGTCTTTCAGATCATTCTGTAGAAAAGATTCAATTGATGCAAATGACACACAGACATGGTTGCTAAAGTGCTGGAGATGGAATGAAAAATACATTAAAGTTGTCCTGAGAAGGAGCTTCAGGTGCTGTGCAGAATTGGTGTCGACACTGGGGCGCATTACCATGGGCTGTTGGAGAGGGGAAGCAATGAGGCAGCACCTGATTTGTATGTACAGTTCTGTTTCAGATTGCTCCAGTAGACTACACTGATGGGATCTCACACAGAAAGGGAGCCCCTGCTCTTTCGTTGTTCTGCAGGTGAGGTAATATTACAGGGTCCTAATCCTGTCTGTTCTGGTACCCTGAGAACTGTCCCCACTCAGGAGCAATGAATATGGTGCTAATTACATGCAGTGATTTATGTGAAGCAATTAAAAGAGATCTGTCTCCGTCACTGTGCCAGTCTGGACTTCCCTGTCAACAGGACAGTGTTCCAGTCAGTGGAGTGAATTGCTGTGTCACTCTAGTTATCAGCCAGGCTTCCTTGCCTCGCAGCATTTGCCCAGGCTCTTAATCTGTAGACCAGCTTCTCCTCAGAGCACTGTGGGATCGCTTACCAGATTTCCCCTGTGTTTTCTCCTGCTGTGTGTAACTGTACCTGCTTTGTTTCCTTAGAACAATTAGGCATACCTCAAGGGCACATGTTTATCAAAGCAGACAGCACGCAATTCCTCATGCCTACCATAAATCCCAGTCACGTGTGCCACGCTGTGCCAAATCCAATTGTGAGTGCTCTAATCCCTTCACAAATCCTGTGTTTGGATGCTTTTTGTCACACTTTCCTGGCCAGCTGAAGTCCTCCAGCTTCTTTTCAAGAGTGAGGTCTCGGAGCCCTTCTTGATTGTGAGATGATTTCAGAGTTAGAGCAGAAGAACAAGCTTCAGCAGCAGCATCATTGTCTCTCAGGTTCAGAGTTCTGGCAATAGTTTGCTGCAGCACTATGAAAATTAATTGTTTCAGGACCTAAATTGTCCTGGCACCAACATAAGAAGAGTGAGATGCTGCCAAAAAGGTACCATCAGTTGATCCCCTGAGAACTGGCTGTTCTGTATCAGTCAGTGTCGGTTTCAGGACAGAAAGGATTTGCCGGTAAACTCTGGTTTTACAGTTTATTTAGCTTTTAATTTTCTCTAAAAATAACTATGTGATTATTGCATTCTGATTTTCCTCTTCCGTGGCTCAAGCCCAGCTTTGCAGTCTCCAAGTGGATTTTGGGCCAGCGTTTTGCAAATCATAGTATTTTACATGCCAGTCCTTTACTCAGCTGATTGTTTCTTTCCCCTCGCTCTCCCTCTTCAAAAATGTTTCACTGAGAAGCAATAATCTTTCGAAAAGAACATGTTCATCACACGCAGATTGGAAAGAGTGGGACAAAACTGATGGGTGAGAAGCAAAATTTGAATGTGACAAAGCTGTTGCACATTAACTTCTCCTGTTGGTGACTGGAATAACTATCTGCGGTCCAAATTTTAAAGGCAGTACTCGGTGATGTGTGCTGGTACGATGGTGCCTCATTGCTACTTGCTATTTAAATCTCTCCTGTTTCTATGAGGTTTGTGCAAAAGCCCCACATCTTTACTGCAGCAAGAATCATGGAATCGTAGAACAGTTTTGGCTGGAAGAGACCTTCAAAATCATCAAGTCCAACCTTTTCCTAGCCTTGTCAGCACCAATAAAACCTGTCCCCCATTGCAACAACTACCCTTGTCTTAAACCCCTCCAGGGGTGGAGACTCAACCCCCTCTCTGGGCAGGCTGTTCAATGCCTGACAACCCTTTCAGGGGTTTTCAGATGTGGTCTCACCAGGACAGAGTAGAGAGATGTACAACCTCTCTCAATCTGCCAACTAACTCCCCTTCTAATCCACCCTAGGTAGGATGCCATTGGCCTTGTTGGCCGCAAGGGCACATTGCTGGCTCATGGTCGTCCTGCTGTCCACCAGGACCCCCAAGTTTCTTTCTCCTACACTGTTCTCTAACAGATCAGAATAATTTGAGTTTAGAAAAAGAAACAAAATTAATAGGAAATCCAAGGTGCTTTGAGGAAAAAAATAGCTATGTTCTGGGGAAAAAACTGTGTAAGACATTTAAATAATTGTAGTTTAGGGGCCGGGTGCTTTGTGAATTTGATTCCATCTAAAAACCTTGCCTTTCCAAATGTGGAAAATGGATTTTGTGAGATCTGCTCTGGGTCGGTAGAGTATTCACATTTTGGGTTCCCTTTTAATCATGCTATTAAAAATTAGCCCTGCATCAGTTCCTCTCTGAATAATGTAGAGCCTCAAGTCTGCATGGGCAGCAGCAGGAGAGACCTGTGAGGCTGAGGGTTATCTGGGTTCCATTGGGCTTAGGCTGGGAGAAGACTGCTGTACCTCTGTGCCCATCAACCTCAAGGGTTCGCATGCGCTCCTCTCCAGCACAGCCTCTCTGAGACCTGACATCAGGGCACAGAACATTTTTGGAGCTCGAGGGCTTTATTTTAGAAGAATAATTGTTCAACTTTAAATAGAGCAGCTCTGCTGTGGCTGAGGCTGATTTTATTCCTCTTCATGACATTCTTTTGCTGTTACTTTTTTTTTTAAACATAAAATCCAGAAGCTGCTCTTTCTCTGGAGAAAAAATGTACTGATACGATCTGTGATTCTGTGATACCGAGATTCTCATTTGAATTCAGAGTACAAGCTCCAGAGGAGTACAAGTTGCTATAAATGGGAGTTGAACAAGTGTTGAACTTTTAAACTTGTGGTGCGTATATGATGGGCACGCACACGCTCCTTTAGATATGTTTGGCTTTCTCAGAAACATTAATTAGTAATCAAGAATAAATAGTTGTATTAAAACTAAAGTGATAAAGATGTTACTCTGCAACACATAACTGCAAAAAAGAAAAGGAAATAAATAACGCCTGTTAGTAATACCCAAAACCAGGTTAGTTTTGCATCGATAACCCATAACTGCCTGCTGTCTGACATGCCACTTCTGAAAAGGTTGGTTATTAAATTAATGAAGCAACTTCAATTACTTGCTAGTGTCAGTCAACATTGGCAAGTGGATTCTATTTCCTAATTACCATGGAAGGAAATGGATAGCAAAGCTTTTCCCTAGTGGTAGATGTTACTGTTAGGGAATAAATAAAAAACTTTAGAATAAAGGTTTATCCACACCTTTATTTTAAATTTTCACAGTGTCACTCTGGTTGGAAAAGACCTCTGGGATCATAGAGTTCAACATTCTACCCTACCTACAAGTTTACCCTTAAACCACGCCCCCCAACACTACATCTAAGCGTCTTTTAAACACATCCAGGGATGGGGCTAGAGTATCTTTTGAGGTCCCTTCCAATCCCTAATGTTCTGTGTGATAAAATTTATGAATGTGATCCAGTTGCTCCAGAAGCATCACCTAATTGCCAGAGATTTTGAAGGTGGACAAAATTCATTGTTTTGTGTTGTTCCAGAGCGTCCCTCTGTCTCTTAATTTAAGATAAAAAATGGGGGGGGGGGGAAGTCACAGTTTCTATTTATTTTTGTCCACCTGACTACATAATACAAATCCATACTGGAATGAAGTGATTCTGGCTAGATTAATTGGTTCTGTCTTCAGCAATTTAGAACAATCTTCAGAAGTAATGTGCAGTAAGAGTGTATTAAAATAATTGCCTGCTATTTATTTTTAGCACTGTTCAACTGTCAGATGTGGAGTAATAAAAGGAGATATTTTGTTTAAATCTCGAGGTTTCCAATAGTTGAGTCAATAGGGGAAACACAATTGTTGTGAGTAGTTTTCCAAATAATTGCGGAGGCTGAGGATGTGCTGCAAACCAAAACCGAAAATCCCTCTTGGTGGTGTTTGAAAATGATGTGTTGAAAGACAATTTCACCCTAAAACATAAATGATCCAAACATTTCTGGTGAAAATCATTGTCTACAAAGTTCTGAAGGGTGGTTGTCAGGAGGATGGAACCAGGCTCTTCTCATTGGCATCTAGTGATAGGATAAGGGACCATGGATGTCAGCTGTCCTGTGTTCCACATAGGAATGTAGGAGGTTCAGCATCAGTATCACAAGGAACTTCTTCCCAGTGAGGGTCACAGAGCACTAGAAGTGTCTGCCCAGGGACATTGTGGAGTCTCCTTCTCTGGAGCTGTTTAAAACCCTTCTGAATATGGTCCTGTGCAACTTGGAGCTATGTGATCCTGCTGTGGTGGGGAGTATTGGACTAGATGATCTTTCGAGGTCCCTTCCAATCCCTGATGTCCTGTGATTCAGTCTTCAGCCCACTGCTTTATGCTATTGTGTTGTTCTGAAAGCGCTACTCTCCGGCTGTAGTAATTCATCGGGTTGTAGAACATGACTGACTCAAGCTGTGCGCTGTAGTGTGCCTTACAGCAGTGGGGTCATAACTCATGGGTGTTGCTTGCGACAGCTGGTGTGTACTGAGTAATTCATAGTGGATGCTTCGTGTGGCGGAGGTGCTGGTTCTGAGAGAAGTCTGGCCACTTTTGCCACTCTTATTCTGGATCTCTTTCTCCTTCCTGGCAGTAAAATGGCTTTTGTACCAATCAGGTGCGTTTCTGTGATCTTGGAAAAAGGATTCCTGCTTTGGTTAGGAAGAGAGGTCGATAGTTTGCAAATGTTCTGTGTATCAGTATACGAATCAAGTTTGTGTTCTTCAAAACCAAACTGCCTTGTCTCCAGAACTTTTGCTCGTCTCCTTTGGCAGTTTTGATCTATTTTGTTGTTTCTAAAATCATCCTTAAATCTGAACATCTTAATATTTTAGTCAGACTTTTTTACTCAGTAAACCAAAACTTTTTAAAAGATGATTTCCAACACTGCTCTGGAGACATTTAAAACCTGCCTGGACATGTTCCTGTGCATCTGAATCTAGATGACCCTGCTGTGGCAGGGGCATTGGATTAGATGATCTTTCGAGGTCTCTTCCAATTCCTAATGCTCTGTGATTTAAACTTAACTGTTTCTTCTCAGGTTTATGAGTAAAACCAGGTCCATTTCCCCCAACAAACACCTCATCAATACCTACCTCACCTTTCTAATTGGAAGCGCTTCAATTAATAACAGAACATGAATGGAAACATAAATAGGAGTATAATCAGAGCTGAGGGCTGGACATTGAGCACTGTTCTCACATGGAAGCTCTGGAATAACAGTGTGTTCTGGGTTTTTTCTGGCTGGCTGGACTGCACCCATGATGAGCAGTGCATTCATTCTGTAGGTCACAAGTGTTGCAGGCAGGACCTGGCAGTATGGATCTACCCTGTTGTATGGGGAACTCTCTCTGGGTTTTTTACACTGTGTCTGAGGGGCTGCAGTCATCTTTTGCGAGACTTCTCTCCTTGCTGCATTGTTCCTATCCTACTAAACCAAACACACTGCCGTGAGCAAAAGCAGTCGGAATGATGTATGTGACGGCTTTGAGACAATAAAAGTTAGGTAGACCTAGCTCCATTCTGTGTCAGTGTCACTGTCTCATTTGTTGAGAAGAGGGATCTAGGTAGAAAGAAATGGAAGATGACAGCATAGAGTAGGAAGATCATGTTTTACTTCTGTTTCAGGTAACTATGGATGGTGCAGGTCAGCAGTGAGACAGATGATAGAAGGATAAAATCAAATATAAATGAGAAATATGTAGAAGAAAGATGGAAGTAAAAGCAGAGAGAAAATAGTAGTGTCAGGAGGAATAGAGAACATAAAAGAGCTTCAGGAAAGGCAATGGTGAGGAAAAAATCAGGATATTATATATTTTTTGTATCTGTTTTCTGCTCGGAAGCTTCTACCAAGTAAAAGGCTCTATAATAGTGATTGATTTATAATCTCTAGCGTCATTGCCCTGACTTCCCCTCAAAGACATCTGGGGGGATTAATTGCAGCAAAGAAATCCTGTCTGGCTGAAAGAGGGATTGGTAATCAATTCCTTTCCTGCCAGGTGAGGCTGCTCTGCTCCTTCCACGTTTCCTGTCTGGTATCCGGCCTGCAAGAAGCTGTCAGAGATGGTACCTGAGGATGAGCACAATGATGTCAGATATTACAAATCAATCACTCCCATTGTTGCTGGAGTCTGCCGTCGAGTGCTGAAGACAGACAACGTGTCTTCTGTTCGATAGCTTTGTTGTTTTTAAAGATGAGCTAAAACATAACTGGCTTTTCAGGACTCACTGCTGTCTCTGGACTGGGGGGAATGATGTCCAACTGAGGGGTGCATTGGTGATGGTGCAACCTGGCTGCCTGGGGCATGTGCTTGGGGGAGGGGTGGGATAGGCACACTCCTGTGCCGCTGGTTGAGTTGCCGTCCCTGGATGTGTTTAAAGATTGTTTAGATGAGATGTTGAGGGATGTGGTTTAGGGGTGAACTTATAAGGTAGGGTGGATGGTTGGACTCTGTGATCTCAGGCATCTTTCCCAACTAGAGTGATTCTGTGAATACTGTGATTCTGTGAAAACAGCCCCAAACTGAAAACCTAGAGGAAAGCAGCTTTGGGGCAAAGTGTCAGAGCACTCATAGCAAGGAGGCAGCACATTCCCAGGTGAGAACTTTTTGTTTCTTTCTCTGTCAAAGCCAAAGGGCCAAGTAAGGATCTTCAGCAGCACCTGAGAAGGAGGTAAAGATATTGGGTAGGAGGGCTGCCCTTGCACTCTGTCCCCACTCTGAGTTGGAATAGCGTTGTTCAGCGGATACCTTGTGGCTGCTCTGTTCCTGTTGCCCCTGGCCCAAGCAGTGATGTGGGGAAGCACAGCTGGTTGCTCCAGTGCCAGGTTGCAGATGCTGGGATGGGCATGTCCCAGTGCTGCAGCGCCCAGAGAAGGCCCTCTCGGCACTCCTGTTAGGGATACAAAAGGAATAAATAAAAATGTAAAAGAGGAATTACTAAAACTGTCCCTTGATAACTAAATGGTTGATCATAAATTGGAACGTCTATGCAAATGAAGTAAATAATTAAAAACTTCAAGAACAGCACTGACTAGGTGGTTGATGGCTGGCAATTATAAAAGCTGCAATTTTAATATGCATACATCTAAGGAGCCAGTAAAAATTAGCTCCTAGACTAATGGACTTGCCTTTCTTCCAAGGCAGAATTTTAATGAGAGCATTATTTATAGCAGAGCCCAAGAACGAGCGTTTTCTTGCTCAGTCTCATTTCTTCTTTGCTGACACTTTATTCATTAACCTCTGAACTTCTTTAGAGAAGAATAATACTCTACACAGCAGAGGGCAAAGATCACCTTGACCCCCTGAAATTAGTCATGGTTCATATTTTGTTAAGAGAGTTACTTCTTCTAACAAGTAACGTTTGTAAAACGCCGTCGGCGATATGTCCTCATTTCACGCTGGTTTCTGAGTCATTTGTTTGCAGTTCAGCTCACAGAAGAGAAATGCACGTAACGTGGTATCTCATAGTGCAGTGCTTCTTGTGCCATCTTGTCTTGTACAGCAGGTAGATATACATCCTGATGAGCCCGGAGAGGCCTTTCTAGCTGTATATTCTTACCATGGGTGAGAGATGCTCTGTGTGTGGCTCCAAGACATGCAAAGGCATCAATTTATTGTTGAGCTCAGCCACTCGTGCTGTCGTGTCATTGCAGTGACCCTGCTGTAGAGTAGCGCAGCTTGCACAAAGGGCAGAGCCCTGCCACGTCAGGGATCACACACCGGGCACAGCCTGTCCTGCTGTGGAGTGTCTTCTGGCTAGGGGAGAAGCCCAGGGCACCCTGCGAAGTTGCTGCAAGGCAAGCAGAAGCCCAGCAGAGCCAGCTGCAAGCAAAACCAAAAGACTTTGGTTGAGATGTTATTGTTTTATTTGAAAATGTGTGTTTTTAAATGAGTCATCACGGGGGACAAAAAAGGAGAAGAGCAGAAAAGAAAAACTTGTCTGTGTTAGTTGGGGCTTTGTATCAAAACACACTGAAAGCATTAAAATATATATGTAGTGGCACTTAACAGGGCCAAGTCCAGGGTCCTATATTTTGGCCACAGGGTATTGGAATGGGCTGCCCAAGGTGGTAGTTGAGTCCCCATCCCTGGATGAGTTTAAAAGATGCTTAGATCCACGGGGCACAACCAGCCAATTCAGCAGGGCAGCACTGTAGTAAATGACTGAATTTCTGGAGTAGTACTCCATCCTTTCCTTGTGTGGCCTCGTGCTGGTGGTGTAGCTCAGAGGTGTAAGTGTATGTATTCCATTCTAAGCCTACTAGACATGCCCTCCTCTGCATCTGTTTTCCAGTCTTTCTTCCCTGCACTAGGGTTTGCAGGTGTTTTCTGAAGATGAACTTCCTTCACTCATTATACAGCATTCCACTGAAAATTCAGTCTTCAACAGGCTCTGTGAAAATCCTGTCAATTTTGCCTAATGAACAGCAAGTAAGAAATGGTCGCCCTTTGTCATTGCAGTTAATAGAGAGCTTTAAAAATCTGAACTGTGTAGGTTCTCCCTTCCCCGTATGGTTCATTCAAATTCTTGCTGTTTGCTCAGGCTCAGATACCTGGAACTGGTGGCAGCTTCCACACTCATTATTAGTCTGTGCAGAACCCCGGTGCCTGTTCACACAGCTCTCGGTGGGAACACCACAAATCCAGCTGCAGCGCCTGCCAGCTGTCAGGGCAGCCCCGTGAACACCTTTGTATTCTGTGACTTGATTCTTCATTGCCTCTTCAGGTCGACAAGTGTTAGAGGTTCCTGCTGCATAAGGGTTTGTCCCCTAGCCCAGTGCAGGCTCCGTGTTGCCTCACTGTTTTGGCAACAGCATGCACAGGCTTTATTGAACATGCCTTATTCTCTGAGACCATCTCCAGAGAGGAGCTTTCTAAAAGGAGCTTGGAAGTGACTGGTACAGGTCTCCACCCAACCGTGGCTTTGCACTGTACCCAAACATGGTCTCTGTATGAAGTCCTTTCATCCACCAGTCAAGCTGCTAGGCAAAAGCCACTGTGCTCCCATTTGAACTGGGGGCTTTTCAAGTTGTCTCTTGTATTTTATTTCTTCTCTGATTATTAATTTTTTTTATTCATTCTGTCCTGAAAGACACATTGCCCGTCATAACTACGTGTCCTTTCTCTTTTGTGAAGACTTCATTTACTCAGAAATACCAAATATATTACAGAATAAGTGAAAGTAAAGCTTCCCTTTTGCCCTTAACCAGCTAAGGGCTTGGCATCTGCAGGGTCTGGGCTGTTGAGAATGTGAGGAAAGAAAACACAGCGACAAATTAAAATTTAGAAGCTCCTTTCTATACTGCAAAATGCTGCAAACACGAACATTTCACATTTCCCCAGCTGTCAGTATCCAACAAATCAATCTAGGTGATCCTGCTATGGTGGAGCGATTGGACTAGATGATGTTTTGAGGTCCCTTCCAATCCCTGATGTTCTCCGATTCTGTGAATCCCACCCAATGGTGGGTGCTTCTGTGTCTTCATTTCCATCCAGGCAGCATATTGTGGCAGCAGGAGAACAGCAGCATGAGGAAAAGGGAATGGCTTTTACCAGAATTATCTTCCCGCTACCCCACCCTCTTCCAAAATGAACTCACGGGAGCTTCGAGGCTTTAATTTTGCTTTTCAAGAGTCAGAACGCAGACATTGGTTTTCTCCCTTGCTGCTTTGTATTCTTCCCCGGCTGCTCTTCCCGCCGTGTCGCTGAAGGCTGTGTTGTTTTCATTTGCATCACGCTTTAATTTCCAGTAGCTTTTCCATAACACTGTGGCTTCTCTGCATAGAAAGGTTGCCCGCCATTCCCAGGGCACAAAGAGGTAGGAAGGAAAAAAAGTCCCAATATCAGCTTCTGGGTGACAACGGTCTGTGCTGGAAAACCATCTCTTCAGTCGGTGCATTGAACATGGGCAGATTTTCATCAAAAGAAGCTCCCGGAGGGGTTGGTTACTTTGAAGGAGCCACATTAATTAAAGCACTCTGCAAAATAGTGGGTGAAGAAACATGGAACGTTTCAGCTAGATTTTATGCTACGCTGAGCACTTTTTTGACCTTCATCTCCAAATGGTAGATGGAAATGGGGTTTTGAAAAGCCTCCCTACCTCCCGGTAGCACAACTGGATTGTTTCCTTTGCAGATCTTCCTAGGGAAACATAAAAAAGGAAAGCAGAAAAAAAAATATGATCCTAATGCCATATTTGCAGCTGAGGCTGTTTAGAGCCCAGGCAGGCTAACATTAACAAATGATGCTAATTAGGCTTGATTTGCATATTAAAATTGTCTTAATTAAACACCAATTCTGTAAACGTTTAAAGGCTGTAATCGATCTTCTTTTGCAAGCTCTCATGGTTATTTATATGATCTAATAAAGGCTGGAGGCTTTGTTAATGAGACCTCTATTTCCTAACTTGTATGTGTCAATGAGATTATTTCACTGACAATTACAGAGCAGACTGCCCTTAATAACTCACAGACCCCAAATGATGGAATTCTTTTGTCTGAGGCTACATCCATGATAGAACAACTTTAATGGGAACCTGTTGTTTGCATTTGCTTTCTGCTCACAGAGGAACCCGATGCCGCAACCTTTGCTCGGGGAAAAATCCCCGGCAAGGTATTTTGTGGGGAGTTTTTGTCCACGTAAAATCAAGCTTGCGGTGTCCTCTGAGCTGTTTGAATAATGGATCTAATATTTATACAGCACTGAGCTTAGTCATAATGCATCTGGTCCCAGATCTAATCCTGGAAACTCTGACAGGCTGAACTTTGTGAGAAACTTTTTTTTTTAATATAAGAGGTAATGAAATTGTGCTGTAATTTTGCAAGAGGTCTCTGGAAAGGCTTCCAGGAGTTTCACTTCTCTTCAGTATCTCTGTGCTCTGGTGCCATGACAAGAGCATCTTGGGGAAATGGTATTAAGATAGGTAAACAGCTCTTTTTTCTCTGTGCTAAATGCTTTTATCCTCTCTGATGACCTCAGTACAAAACATAGGAATAACTTGTAGTGTTGGGGAATAATTGTTATCAGTGTTTTTATTGTCGTCTTGTATATGAAGAACTGTGTGTTTATGATAGGACAAGGGGCAATGGGTGTGAGCTGGAATACAAGAGGTTCCACATAAGTTTGAGGTGACAGAGACCTGGAAGGGGCTGCCCAGGGGAGTTGTGGAGTCTCCTTCTCTGGAGATGTTTAAAACCTGCCTGGATATGTTCCTGTGTGACTGGATGTAGGTGGTCCTGCTGTGGCAAGGGGATTGAACTAGATGATCTTTCGAGGTCCCTTACAATGTCTGATGTTCTGTGATTCTGTGAATGTGTTTCACTTCATTGCTTTCTCATCAAGACTGAACACAAGTTTCTGCTGGAGAAGTGCTGTGGGGAAAGGCTAACACTGGTGCTCCTTAAACTGAGATACAGCAAGGCTCTTCCAGTGATGAACGTCAAACAGGAATGTATTTACACATCTTCATCTCTGAGCGTAAGCGTGTTTCTTGGCATAGATAATTTCATATGCAGTTAAATGTGACACTGAGTGTGAGTTTTATTCCAGCAAAGACGTTGCCAAGTGTCCTCATTCTGTGAGTGAAATTGGAAATAATTTTCTCATTGGCTCCATTGGCCCTCGACTTAGACATCTAGCAGCCTTATTACAAAATATAACTACCCAGACCTCTCTGCTTTGCTTTTTCTTATCTCTAGAACATCTCACTTTGGAATATATCAACGTGAATTTGATTTGAATACTTGAAAACTTCTGAATTTGAAATTGTAGAAGATGAGCAATATTTTTGATAGGCATTTGCAATCATAGGATGGCCTGGGTTGGAAGGGCATCTGGTCCAACCTCTCTGCAGTGAGCAGGGTCATTTCAACCACAGTATGTTACCCAGAGCATTGTCCAGCCTCCCCTTGAAGATCTCCACAGGTAGAGAACACTTTTTTGTTTTTTCCCTCAGAACATGTATGCAGGATCTGGGCACTGCATTTGTAAGAGCTGATTTCAACAACTTCTCCCCTTCCACTGATGTTTTTTTTTCAACTTTTGAATTCTAAACCCTTTTTAAACTATTCTCAGAGCCATGAAGATGATGAAGGGATGAAGCAAGGCTGAGGGAGCTGGGTCTTTTTAGCTTCGTGAAAAGGAGACTGAGGGGTGACCTCATTAATGTTGATGAATATGTGAAGGGTGGGTGTCAGGAGGATGGAGCCAGGCTCTGCTCAGGGGCATCTAATGATAGGACAAGGGGCAGTGGGCGTGAGCTGGAACAGAGGAGGTTCCACATCAATCTGAAGTAACAGTATTACTTCGAAAGCAACACTAGTTGGGAAAACCAGACCCTGGTGAGCAAGTGATAGACTTTCCATTTCTATCCAGATCCTGGTTTCTTTGCCAACACCCTGCCCTGGGGACTGGCCAATCCTTTCTTGTTTGATAGTGCAGACAGTGGAGATCCAGGCCAAACGTGACTCCACGAGTCCTCTTCAGCAGTTGCAGCCTGACAAATGAGAAGTGCAGACAGGTTCTGTTCAGTTTGACCTTTTCTGCTTTTCTCGTTTTGGTTCTTTTTCTCTGCACATCTGCCATTTTAAGTTTGGGTGAGATGCATTTGATGCATACTGACTGCCAGAACAAAATTCACAGCGGGAATGCAAGAGGCTTACAAATTCATTTATACCAACAGGAGTAAACTCTGCAAATGGCTGCCAGACGAGCTGTAACTTTGATCTTACTGGATTACTCCTGATTTGTACTGACTCTTTGAAAGGAAGAAATTCTTCAGCTTCTTTGGGTTTTTTCTCTATTTAAAAAAATATGTCATGACACCTCATTTATCTTATTTAATAGTCACAGTTGTGTCTGTACCTGCTTCTGCATCTATACTGTCTTTTTCAGTTAAAACACTTATTTTTCACTTTTTCTTGTTAAGGAAAATAACCCATGTTCTAGTATGAGTTCACATTTGGGCCAAAGTTGACCTTCAGGTGTTAGGATTGCTAAAATCCTTCAGACGTATACGCAGCTTCTCCTTTTCAGGTTAGGTCACAAGTTACTGCATCATGTTCCTTTGCTCAGATACAGATTTCTTAAGACTTGTTATGGGAGTGGAATCAGACCAACAGGTGCAGAAACACCATTTTGGAGTGAAGACACTAAAGACAACACACCAGAGTGGTGGATCCAGGAATATGGATTGACAACCAGCTGAACAGGAGCCAGCAGTGTGCCCAGGAAAGGCCAATGGCATCCTGGCTTGTGTCAGGAATAGCATAGCCAGCCGGACTAAGGACATAATTCTCTCCCTGTACTGGGCACTGCTGAGGCCTCCCCTTGAGTACTAGGGGCCCTTCTGGACTCTATGCCTCAAGAAAGAGATTGAGAGTCTTGAGCAGCTCCAGAGGAGCAAGGAGTCTGGAGAAGGGAGTGGAGGGAAAGTCTGATGAGGAGAGGCTGGGGGTGTTTAGACTGGAGGAGAGTCGGGGGGGTCCTTCTCCAACTTCCATAATGGAGGTTGTAGTCAGACAGGGGCCAGGCTTTTCTCCCAGGCAACTAGTGCCAGGATGAGAGGGCAGGGCATGAAGCTGCACCAGGGGAGGGTTAGGTTGGATGTCAGGAAGCCCTTCCTCACAGAAAGAGTGATCAAATATTGGACTGGACTGCCCAGGGCAGTGATGTAGTCCCCGTTCCTGGTGGTGTTCAAGGACAGCCTGGCTGTGGCCCTCAGTGGCCTGATCTGGCTAGTGTGGTGATGCTAGGTCATGGTCTGGGCTGGATGAGCTCCGAGGGCTTTTCCAGCTTGTGTGATTCTGTAGAAGCTGCATGTGTGCAGAAGCTGAGCTACATGCAGCTGAACAGCTTCTCGTAGTTATCTTGCAGGCAAGATGCTCTTTACTTCTGAACAGAGGAAAAGTAAAAACTTTCCAAGCATGAAACTTGCATTTCAAACCCTCTGCCTTTAAAAGTGGAAAGGAAGAAATGGTCCCCTACATTGCCCTCTCACTTTTTTCTCATCTATAATTAACCTGTGTATTCTGCTTTCCTGTAATTTCATTTTCAAAGCCAACAGAAACTCGTGTATGTTTTCCCTGTGCTTTCACTGCACCTGTAACTATTTCCAGTGATATTCCACCTGCCACTTCTGCTCATTTATAATTCATCTTTCTGATCTTTTTTGCATTAAAGCCATAGAGCTTGTCATGCTTTTTAATGTTAGTCCTACGATGGTTCTGTCAGTGCTGTGTCACTCTCCTGAAAGCAGTTGATGTGTTTTGCAGAGGACTGGAACACCAAGTTAAATTAGAGTAAACTCTAGTTGTGGTGCAAACGAGCCACCTAATTCTGAGAGGGAAGAGGCTATCTCCTGAACTGAGAAGTCCGCAGTCAGCAGGATTTCTCTGTCCATCCCTGCTCCTGCTCTGTTGATCCTCCTCTCATTGGAGCATCTTAAACTCCACCAGTTATGTTGGGATAGGAGGAATGCTATTAGTGGGTTTGGCTTTTTGAGTGCTGCCGGGGTGATGCATGTTCACCTGCCTTGTGAATCCTAATTAAGATGCAGTAGCTTCTGTTACTGAAGTCACCTGCCAATATCAACCAGGGAAATAATATACGGGTCTGCTTTTACTGAAAGATTTTCAGTATCTCAAAGGGATCTTTTTCTGTCTGTTTATTTTCTTTTGAAAGAGTGATGGGTCCAGCAAAGAAATTCCTCCCTGCCCTTCCCTGATGGCCTGTCGTAGCCGTGCAGGTGGAACTGTGCTTGTATGTGATGTCTCCAGGTAGCAGTGACTTTTCTCTCTCTCCACAGAAGCAGGCACAAGAAGGTATCTGCTTGCTAGAAAGCCTTTTTTCTTCCTTGTGTAGTTGAAGGTTGATGTCTCTTACAGGAGTTTAGTGAGGATTGAATCCCACATGGCCATGTCTGTTTAAATACCGCCTGTGGTTACAGGTTTCTGCAGACTGCAGTACAAAAATCCGAGTGTCAGGAGAAGACAAAAAGATTATTCACTTTCATCTCGAGAACAAAGCTAAACAGAGGACCTTTCTTCAACTTTTTTAATTCATGAAACATTTATCTTACAGTCAGGTTATATTATGCTCATAGGAATATAATCTGTCAGCATTTCTACTCTCAACTTCTCTGTTGAGTATTTTTCAGGAGAGCCTTAGAGGTTCACTTTGAACAGATTTAGCATACAAGGTGTTGGCCTAGAAACATACTTTTCCTCCTAATTAAGAAAAATTAAGATGATTGCCTGTTCGGTTCAAAAAGACATGGCAGGGCTGCACTCAGGTGAAGCTTCAGACAAAAAAGCAGCAGTGTCCCAGAGCCAGGTTGCTTCAGGTTTTTTTCCCTGTTTTTAGTAGCAGATGTTGCTGCCTCTGAAGGGAAGACCAGGCTGTGATGAGAAGCATGGCATTAGCCTTACAGCTTGCAGGCAGAACTCAACTGCTAGTTTCTGTCACCTACCAGCCTTAGAAAAATGCTGTTTCTCACGTTTTTAATGTTTCGCAGTATGGAAGTTGTTACTTAAGTTCATGAGTTTTGAAGAGGTACAGAAGTTCTCCTTTGTTTCTCTAGGAGGAAGTAGTGAATAAAGTTTAAGAAATCCAACACCAAACTGGATTTTTCTCTGAGAAAGGGAGACCACTGTAAAAGCAGAGCCCAGCAGCTCTGGTGTCCATAGCCACCCTTGTGTAACAAGGCATGCAAATCACTGCTGCTAGATAGTTTTAGAATCATAGGATCATTCGGGTTGGAAAAGACCCTTGGGATCATGAAATCCAACCATCAACCCTACTTGACAAGTTGACACTTTTAAAGCAGGTTCCCCAACACTACATCTAAGCCTCTTTTAAGCTCGTCCAAGGATGGGCACTCAATCCCCACCCTGGGCAGCCCATTCCACTGCCTGACCACTCTTTCCATGAAGAAGTTTTTCCTGATGTCCATTCTAACCCTCCCCTTTTGGAGCTTGAAGCCCTTCCCTCTGGGTCTGTCACTAACAACCCCTGAGAAGAGACCAGCACCAACATGTCCACAATGTCCTTTCATATAGTTGTAGAAAGCAATGAGGTTTCCCCTCAGCCTCCTCTTCCTCAAACTAAACAGCCCCAACTCTCTCAGTCCAGGCCCCTCACCAGCGTCGTTGCCCTTCTCTGCACTTGCTCCAGCATCTCAATGTCTCCCTTGGACTGAGATGCCCAAAACTGGCCCCAGTACTCAAGTTGTGGCCTCACCACTGCTGAGTACAGGGGAACAATCACCTTCCTCCTCCTGCAGGACACACGGTTTCTAATCCAGGTCAGGATGCCATTGGCCTTCTTGGCTGCTTGGGCATCCTGCTGGCTTTTATTCAGCTTCCTGTCAATTAGAACCCCCAGGTCCCTCTCTGCCAGACTGCTCCCCTGCCACCCTGCCCCCCAGCCTGTTTATTCCCCAAACACAGGATTACAAGAGCAGTGCCCTGCCCTAACCTTTGGTCTAACACCAAGGAACAGTCTTCCTCACTTGATATTTTACCCCAGGGTCTATTCTGAGCGAGGAGAACAGAAGCAAACTCCATGCTTGAAGGTTCTGTGCTTGAGCTTTATTGAGTCAAACCTGTTGTGACAGATGGTGATATTGTTTTCCAGATTTGCTCAGTGCTTATGGTGCAGATACTGTAGGTCATGTGCTCATAAGTGCCTCTGAGAGAGGAGAATGAGGCACGAGTGATGCAGTTTTGCTTTGCTTTGCTTGATGCCCTCTGGATGAGACAGGATGGGGCAGATGGAGAGGAGGCTCCTGCTGTGAGCAGCTGGGCTGCCCTTGCAAGGGTTGCCCCCAGACTTCATGTGAAGTGGGAAATTGCTGAAGTGAGTTATGAAGGGCTGGGCTGAAAGGAGAGGCTAAAACAGAGGAACTGTCTGGTGAAGGTAGAGGCAATAGGTGGTTTTAGACTTTTCTCCAGTGTTTGTGTTTACCTGTCATATGCCACAAAACTGAGTTTTCTGTCTCTTAAATAATTGCCTTGTTTTATCTTGTGCTGTTATAAAGAGATCCAAACCTTTTTTGATATTTCTAGTGCTCCTACTTCAAGGCAACAACACATACAATTCCCCTGCAGTGTGGAGCAACTTCAGAGCCCCAGTTCTGTGGGATGTTTGTCATTGCCTTCAGAGCTTGCTGGTGCCTTGCTGTTGAGAAGCACAGGTAGACTAGACAGACGGGCCATATCATGGCTATGAGCAGGAGAAAAGCTTTTAGTAGTGCACTTTGCTGTAAAAAACAAAGCCTGTGGCCATATCCAACAAGAGAGACTGCGAGAAAGGTTAGACCTTCCCCAGTGAGTTAACAGTCAGCAATCACGGGGCACCTGACACTTCGCTTTAGGAAAAGTTCAGGTCTGCTGAAGTGAACTTCATAAACTTTATGTTGTTTGACCTTCTGGAAAAATTTAACCAGAAACTGTCATTCAAGAGACTATTTTTTTCCCGATAAATTTTCCATGAAAAGCCATGGGGAGGTTTTGTTTGGTTTTAATGAAGAGAACGAGGTGAACGGTTCCACTGTTGAGTGCTGCATGGCTCCAACATTTAGATCTTAGTTCACTCCTTCTGAATGAACATATTTCTCTGAGTTAATTTCTAAATGAACCATGAAATTGCAAATAAATCCAGTATCTGAAGGGTGTTTAGATAAATCTTGTGTTTGGATGTTATTATCTAAAAGCCAGTATCATGTCAAAGCAATAAAGATCAGTACATCCTGCCCCCTGTATTACCCATTCAGCTGGATGTAATGGCTTTGCTATCTTGGTCTTTGAACTTGGCAAAAGATGTTTGTTTGTGTCACAGAATCCCAGAACATTAGGGATGGGAAGGGACCTCAAAAAATCATCCAATCCCACCACCACAGCAGGATCCACTGGATCCAGGTGCACAGGAACATGTCCAGGAGGGTTTTAAATGTCTCCAGAGAAGGTGGCTCCACAACCTCCCTGAGCAGCCCCTTCCAGTGCCCTGTCACCCTCACCATGCAGAAGTTCCTTCTCAGATTGATGTGGAATCTCCTGTGTTCCACGTCACATGTATTGCCCCTTGTCCTACCGTGAGATGCCAATGAGCAGAGGAGCCTGGCTCCATCCTCCTGACACCCACCCTTCACAGATTGATCAGTGTTAGTGAGGTCACCCCTCAGTCTCCTTTTCTCGCAGCTCAAGAGCCCCAGCTCCCTCAGCCTTTCCTCATCAGGGAGATGTTCCACTCCCTTCATCATCTTTGTGGCTCTGTGCTGGACTCTCTCCAGCAGTGTCAGACTTTCTTGTATAGCAGAGCACTCAGAATCTTGACAATGAAAATACTAGAGTTTGAAAAACATGAGTAGTGCTAAAGTGATGCTCAACAGTTTTTGGCTGCGTGTGTTCTCCAGAGGTACATGTATTACGGCCTGTTATGTTTGGCAGATTATGTTTTGCTGCTGCTGCTAAACTGGCAATTAAGATAAATACAAGGCTGATTCAACCCCTGTGCTACACAGTTAATAGTTGAACTTAATTCTATCAGTGCAGAGAAGCTGCACTGTATTAATTGTGGTTTAGAATGCTTTAAGCCTGCCTTGTCCTCCCCTGGTATTCCTATATCTGTGTGGACACAATAGGGAGGATTTGCAGCAGAATTTCACTATTGATTCCAAACTCTTGGATTTTTATCCCATGAAAGTAAGAACAAAAAATCATTTGCATTTAGATTCTTTGTTTAGCTGCTTTTGCAACAGGATTACTGTTCGCAGATCCGTAGTTCCAAAGGTCAGGCTGCTTTTCTGCAGTACTGGTCTGCATTTTAGCAAAAGAAATGCTTTCTGTCTCGGAAGTCTCTTCGGTAGCCCCAGTCCAAGGCAGGCAATTAATGTCAGCGTTCAGTGGAAGCTGAGAGGTTGATAGGCTCCATAACATAGTGCCTGGTGTTTTTAACTGCCGATTGTGATGCTAATTTCTGGGTTCCTAACTGAAAAATTATGTATGTGTGTGTGAATAATAATTTACCAAAAACAACCCAGCAATGCAGAGCACTTCATATTTTGTTTTCTCTGGATGTTGCCATTATCTTGGTATTGTCTGCAGAAGAAAAATATCTCATTATTAAGGTAATTGGGCAGTAGCTCAAGGAGTGAATAGAACTGAGATCTCCTCCATTAATATTTTAATCAAGACCTGATGACTCAGTTAACAACAATAATGTGTTCTCCATAATTCCCTGCCCTTCATATTGCTGAAGTGTTGAATGCATGGAGACTTGGACAGGCCTCTTGGGTTAAAAGTGGGCCTTTTCACAGCTACAGAGTTTTGCTCTGATGTTTTATTGTTTCTGCTACTCTGGGTTGGTCATAATGTTATCCCTCTAAGTGAGGCAGGGGTCAGTGAGACCTTGCACGTAGCGTGATTTTCCTCAACCGATGACTCTCCTATCATTAGGATGAGTTCCTCTATTTCCATCTGCTCTTTTCATTCTGATACAAAAGCCAGGTGTTTGCCCCTGTCATTTTAAACCTTTGTGAAGTTCACTTAATTGGCAGATGCTCCTGCTGGTTCCTGCATGACGAGAGGCAGTTAGTAAACCAAGGTGTCATCTCGAATCTTGTGTCCTGTTCTTGGGCCCTCCGTTCTAGAAGGACACAGAGCTGCTAGAGAGTCCAGCACAGAGCCACAGTGATGATTATTTAAATGTTGTAAAGATTATTATTTATAACTTATTACTTAAAATTATCTATTGTCATTGTAATTATTTTTATTTATAATTATTTAGAATCATTTATAATTATTTAATTACATCAAAGACCAAAAAGCAGAACACATGTGCAAAAGGGGCATCATTAACTTACTGCTGAGCTCTGGATGCTGAAAGCTCAGTGCTATCTTAACCTGCTCTCTGATCCAGACAATATTTATTCCTGTTTGGTTTTGCTGGGACATTGGACCTAAATAGCAGGCTTTCCAGTTTTATTTTTATGGCACCTATATCTGCAACACTCGGATTTCCTGGTATCGGTAAAGAAAACACTGGCTGTGCCCTGAATAAAACTGAAGTGGCACTTTGGAAATTAAGTTTCAGCAACAGTATTGAGAAACACTTTACAGAATCCTTGCCTTGGTCTAGCTTTCATTACTATTACTATTACTAAACCGCTTTTCAGGTGGTTTATACTGCATTGACTTACAGAAGTGAAATCAAGATATTCACACTAATTTTGTGGCTTCCATATGGGTTTGGGGTTTTTTGTTTGTGATAGCTGCTTTTTCTTGTTTTAGAAGTCAGTGATGGTCCTGTGTTCGTAGTGGTGGTGGATCTTATAAGATAGTAGATTGCTTTTAACAGTGCAAAGCATTTTCTTTCTTGTAATGTTTATCTTGCAGTCCTTCCGTGGGAATAACTGTACTCAGCACTGATGAGGGCACACTTTGAGTATTGGGTCCAGTTTTGAGCACCTCAGTCCAAGGGAGACATCGAGGTGCTGGAGCGAGGGCAGAGGAGGGCAATGAAGCTGGGGAAAGGCCTGGAAAAATCAGTCTTCTGAGGAGAGATTGAGAGAGTTGGGGCTGTTTAGTTTGAGGAAGAGGAGGCTGAGGGGGAACCCTCACTGCTCTCTGCAACTATGTGAAAGGACACTGTAGACTTCTTCTGAGAGGTCGTTAGTGACAAAACCAGAAGGAAGGGCTTCGAGCTCCCACAGGGGAGGTTCAGATTGGACATCAGGAAGAAATTCTTCCTGGAGAGAGTGGTCAGGCAGTGGAATGGGCTGCCCAGGGTGATGGTTGAGTCCCCATCCCTGGATGTGTCTAAAAGACAATTAGATGTAGTGTTGAAGGATGTGGTTTAGGGGTGACCTTGTCAAGTAGGGTTGATGGTTGGATTTCATGATCCCAAGGGTCTTTTCCAACCTAAATGAGCCTGTGAGTGTATGATAGCTCTAATTTCCTAGCTTGATCTCAATAGTGCCTGTGAAGCAGAGACTTCTCAGAGATGGAAAGGTAAATGAAAACTGCAGTAAGATACGGTGCTTCCAAGGTAGAATGGTGCCATTTTTGGGTGACATTTCTTAGGCAAGAGGAATTCTCTGAAGCATTGAATGCTGGGCTTTACTAGAAATTTGTATTCTAAAGCCGTATGAAGAAGACTGGAAAAAGCCTCCTTCATCTCCATGTTCATGCAGGAGAAGGTCATTTATTTCCAGACTGTTCAAGCAGCTTCTTTCAGTTAATGAGAATTTTTTTCCCCCACTACTTGCAGTGGAGGAGTGTTTTTGTATCTCACTGTCTCAAAACTGTCTTCTAATTTCCAGCCGAAATTTATCTGCTGATAATGAACACTTGTGCGTTCCTGCATCAGCGCTGCTCTTCAGCTTCAGTAGCTCTTCTCTGTCTTTGCTCTTAACCCCTAGAATAGTCACAACAGCAATCTAATCCCCTTTAACTGCTGTTTTGTTGAGCTGAGTTCTAAATGGTTCAGAGACGTAATATGGGCTACAGAGAATTATTGAGTAGAGTCTCTCCAGAATTACTCCGTGGTCAGACCTCATTAGCTATTTGCCTGGAAGAACTTGTTGCAGACAGTGAGAATACACTGCTAATCCGTGCTGATGCTAACAGCATAGGAGGTTTCATCAGTGGAAAAGAGAATTCAAATATCTTGCATCAGAGTGAGAGTGTTTTGGTTTTGGGTTTTGGTAGGTTTTTTGAGGGATTGAGAAAATAAAAGTGGACTTCACCTGATAGTCAAAGCAGGACAGTTGTGAGTAAGCCTGCTCACAAGAGAGTGATTCAGCCTGAAATAAGTGCAAGTAAGAGCTACTGAAATGAGCACAAGCATTTCTGGTGTGGATTTGGGGCTGTTTCATCTTTCTAGGAAAATGCAACATTGATTTCAATAAGATGTTTTCTTGGAGTGAAAACTTGTGCGTTGGGGTATGATCAGAATGGTCGAAGCTGGGTTTCACTTAATAAAAAATACTTTCACATAATAGAAAATACTTTTGTTTGTTAGCCACAAAGCCAGTGATTTTATATCACAGAACATTAGGGATTGGAAAAGACCTTGAAACATCATTCAGTCCAGTCTCCCTGCCACAACAGGATCCCCTAGATCAAGTCACACAGGAACATATCCAGGGGGGTTTTAAAAGTCTTCAGAGAAGGAGACTCCACAACCCCCTGGGCAGCCCCTTTCAGTGCTCTGTCACCCTCACTGTGAAGAAGTTCCTTTTCAGATTGATGTGGAACTTCCTGTGTTCCTGCTCACCCCCATTGCCCCTTGTCCTATCACTAGATGCCCCTGAGCAGAGCCTGGCTCCATCCTCCTGACACCCACCCTTCACATATTGATCAGTGTTAGTGAGGTCACCGTTCAGTCTCTTTTCCTCCAAGCTCAAGAGCCCCAGCTCCCTCAGCCTTTCCTCATCAGGGAGATGTTCCACTCCCTTCATCATCTTTGTGGCTCTGTGCTGAACTCCCTTCAGTACTTCTGTGTGCTTTCTGAACTCGGCCTGGAGAAGTGCATCTATCCTATTTTTAATGCTGTCTTCCCAGAGCGAAGACTTGAGGGGTTTTAGCGGGAGATACTGGTGCTGGGTGTCTCTTGTCCTGGAAAAACTTGTCAGGTACCGGCAATGACATCAGACATATGTTACTGCATTATGTAGGTCACTTGTGGCCTAATGCAGAAGAAGACAAAAGATAATTAGTTCTGATTTCATGCTTGTGGTTCCTTGAGGAAGACTCTAATGGCATGTATGGAATATCCAGGGTCATGGTGAATCACTGCCAAAGAGCAAGAGCTCAGTCTTTGGGAAGCGGTGGTTGCACCTTCCAACTCAGACCCTTCAGCAAAGGAGATGGCTTTTTTCTGGTTGAGTTTGACTGTACCTTTTCTGCTGGCTGTTATGGGAAGGAAGGATATGTGTCCTTAGTAAATGTGACAAATGTGTTCCTCTTGCTGCAAACAGGAGCTGTTTTACAGCACACTGAGTGCTGTGGTTTGCACAGAGCCATAAAATGAAGGTCTTTCTACTTACCAGGGTATAGAATAATTTATATTGCTAGAACCTGTTTAATTGCCTTCTTTTTATGTTTAATTCCTAGGGTCAATGTGTTTGCCCATTCTCCAATCGCTGTGTTCCCGTAGCCACGCTGCACTCAACGCAAAGGTAAGTTCTGCATAGAAGTTTCCTTTTCAATTTGTTGTTTCTGTTTTGGATGGTCGTGTTCCTTGCTCGGGTCAATAATGTCATGTGTTTGGTTGGAACAGAACCCTCTGTGGCGGGAGCTCGGTGTTAGAAGTGACTTCTAGCGTGGTTCAGTGTGACACACGCCTGCCAGCCAGAGTCGTGATAAAGGGGCCCATTTCTTGCACCTAGCTCTTTTCTCCTTTGATTGGTGCATGATGTATGTGGCTCAGCCATTCTCCTTTGTCGTGGTCTTGTAGTTACTCTGCTGAAATGAAATTTACTGTTAGGTCTGGTTTTTCCTGGATGGTTAATCTTACGGTTGTCTAAAAAGAGTCATCTTGATGGACGTTGGTGACAGACTGATCTGGATGCTGGTTCACTTTGGAAAGGAAGTATTTTTTTTCCAAACGTTTCTTTGAGGTGATTTGAAGTGCTCTGAGATAATCAAAACCTATGTGATGGATGGTTCCCTGCACTCTCCAGGCCGTGCTGCCCTTTAAAACTGCGGTGGAAGTGTTGATGTATGTGCTGGTTTCTGCTACCACTTGCTCTGTTTTCTCTCAGGGACCATATTTCCTGAAAAAATATCTCTGTAGTGCTCCTGTTGCCTGTGCTCTCACTGCCACTTTTATCACAAGCAAAGCAAGGAACTGATTTTGACAGTAGGAGTTCCTGAATATTCTTCACTGCTGGTTGTGTCAACCATGTGTGTTTATAGGGAAGACCCTAGGGATGGACCTAGCAAAAAGTGTGGGACAAGCTGAGGAGGGGAATAGGAATGTCTGTCATGGCTGCTTGTGTGTAACTGCGTGTTTGGCAGGCACAACCTGCCTCTCAGTCTTTTGAAACTGGTGTGGAACAAAGAGTAATTAACAACGGCAGGAATTGCGAGGGAAGAGCTGTAGCAGTGCTGCGGCACTGTCTCTGATGCGAGTGTATACAGAGCCTCATGCTCTGATGTGACCTATAATGATTAACAGGAAGCTGAAAGACTATGTGCTGATAATATTCCAGATAAGCATGTTATTTTGATAAAGGATATTATAGTTGGCATTAAACCCTAGACTAAAATCATTGGTTGACATTCACAATGATTGAATTAGTAAAGAGGGAAACATCTAGTGCAGCATTGATTAAACTGAGTGAGGAATATTGTTCTGAAAGCTGTAATTTCAGTTCTATAAATCAACTCTGTATGTCCTGGAAAACTACTGCAAAGACTAGATGGTTGTTGCAGAGTTGGACAAGCTGCAGTTGCCGTGAAGCAAGCACTAGATTTGCAGGTAAACTGCGCTTTCTCAGGGCGGAAATGGCAAAACTAAGGCTGATTGCTTGCAGAACTCTACCTAGGTTTTGTTTTACTTTTTAGTATCATAATGTCAGGAGTCTTCAGATGCCCTGCTTTGTATGAAGTCTTGTCTGTAGGGTCAGGCTCTGCTACAACGGTGAAAGGTCCTAAGAGCTTCACTCCTTTTTCTGCTCAGGATGTAGGTCAGTTTAAGTAGGTTCCTAAGACACTTCAGTGGGCTTGTGACAATCGTATGTCAGGCTGCTTGGTGCCCAAAGGAGATTTGAAAGAATGTGAAATTCTAATTATGCAGCTTCCTGCAGAGAAAATACAAGAACAGTGAACCATTTTAGATGTTAGATCAGAGAGACATCCAAGCAGTGTGTCCAAAAATCAAGGGATATTTTAGGAGAAGATTATTGTATGGTGATGAAGTAAAAAATGCTTGTACAGATTGAATAAATCCTCATTAAACTCTGTGCAACTGATTAAATCAGAGTTATTTACTACACTGCGCTCCTCAAACTGTAGTTAATACATTTTTGTTAAGTGAGCAGCATTTACAGCCAGAATTCCTAATAGTGCTCTGATCCCATAATTAGCTACTTCTCTATGGGACATAACTGCCAGCTTGGCACCCGAAACATGGACATTTGCTGGAGGCTGCTTTGCTGGGATATGAGCTCTCTGTCAGGAGAATCTGTCAGGCAGTCACATTGCCCCAGCAGAAACTTCTGCGGTTGTGGTTTAGTCAGGACCAAGAAGATAGAGCTCTCAGCAGTGTATAAATTCAGTGGTTTTCCAAGTTCACTGTCTGCCTGTGAAAGCTTGAGAAAATCTGAGCAAACCCATGTTGCTCCTTTGAGATGGAAGATGTAGAAAAATTCATCTTTCCTCCTAAAAGTTGGTGTTATCATCCCTTTTACTCCTGTGTCCCTATAGCAAGACTAAATTTGTAGTGAGAAGTGTTTCAGATGTCTCTTTTCCACAGAGTGCTGAGCCTCTGAGTAGATACATGTTCCTGTGCTTGTAAGGATGGTTTTTTCAGAGGCTACCATCTGTGCTCCAGTTCCCTTCAAAGGTTCTGACTGACCTAAAAGGTACAGGTGAACATACTTTGCCCTGGAAACCAAAGATAGCCACTCTAGGGAAACCCAAGTGAGACTGGCCTCAGAGGCAAAGTAGTTACTCATTTAATGGGTTAAATTTTAAGATAAAATGTAAAAAGAAATAAATTAGTTCTGAATGGTCAGAACTGCTGGAGAGACAGAGCCACAAGGATGATGAAGGGACTGGAGCATCTCCCTGATGAGGAAAGGCTGAGGCAGCTGGGTCTGCTGAGCTTGGAGAAAAGGAGACAGAGGGGTGAGCTCATTAATGTTGATAAACATGTGAAGGATGGGTGTCAGGGGGATGGACCCAGGCTCTGCTCAGGAGCATCTAGGACAAGGGGCAGTGGGTGTAAGCTGAAACATAGGTTCCACATCAATCTGAGAAGGAACTTCTTCCCTGTGAGGGTGACAGAGCCCTGGAAGGGGCTGCCCAGGGGGGTTGTGGAGTCTCCTTCTCTGAAGACGTTTAAAACCCTCCTGGATATGTTCCTGTGTGACTTGATCTAGGTGATCCTACTGTGAGGGGATTGAACTAGATGATCTTTCAAGGTCCCTTCCAATCCCTAATGTTCTGTGTGTGATAAACCTCATTTAATTGTTAGATTCCATATGACTGGCTCAAGAGAGGAAAATGGTGGTGGAAGGAGGTACCCAAGTGCCTATGTTTGTCCCAGTCAGCCCTGGCTCTCTCCTTCTGTCTGGTGGAGAATCATGGAGAGGATATTAGGCAACTGCTTAATTCAGTTAAAGGCACAAAATCAAACCGCTAACATTTTTATGTGGTTTTGATCAACAGCAAAGGGAAAACAATGCCATTTCATCCAGCAGGATTCATGCATGCAATTTTTGGAATACAGAGTGGGTTTGGAATTACAGTTTATATCAGGAAAACCTAAAAGACTATCAAAAATATGCTTGATAGCAACCGCTCCATTTTACCTCCCCAAGTGCAAAAGCAAGTGGCATTTAGGTCATTCTCCCATTGATTTACTGAAGGACAAATAATGTCAGACAGTTTTTTAAACAAAAAGAAAATTTCAACTTTGTTTACCTCCTCAGCAGTCCAGTTGGATGTCAGCTACCATTTAGCTTGGCCAATAATATTGATATTTGATGTCAGTTCTTATTCATTACTGTACCCAAGCAATGCAAAAGTCGGGTCTTTCAGATGTTTCCATGGGTGGCCAAATAAATCCAGGGATGTCTGGCTGCATCTCACAGACACAAACGAGAAAAGAACAGAATACAAAATCAACCCCCTATCTGTTCTTAGTGTTACTTACGCATTCAGAGTGTTGGCATTATTGCGTAAGCTCAAAGCCCGCTACTCACAAAGGTTGCCTGGTAGTATCAGGCATGTTCAATTATACATGCAGGAGGGCTAATAGGTTCTTCCTCTGGTTTATTTCTGTCTCCGCGCATAAGAAATGTAATTGCGGCACTGAGTTACATCTTAGATGCTGATTTTAGTGCCATTAGTTAACCATTTTCAGGCCGTCAAGTGGTGGTAGCAGTGAAAAGCAAATCTCTTCTGTCTCTGTGTCATGGCAAGGAGCAAAACTGCATCACAATAGCTTCGTTTCTGTCCTTGGCAAAAAGCTCTTTTGGATACTAGTGAAACACTCAAAACTCTGCTAGAATCCATTTCCATGTCCATTCTCTGAAATATTCATGATATTCCCTATTTTTGGAAGTAGTTTTCTTGGAATGCTCTCTTCCCTTGGCCGCACATGCTGGTGAGTCTCTTCCGTCATCTCTGAGGCCACTGTTGTTCACAGACCCCTACAGGTAGAATGTGTTTGCCCGTTTGACACAGTAAGTGTCGACCAGAGATGATGTTCTGAAACCACTCTGGAAGACCTGGGTAGATCTCCATCTTTATTTTGATCAGTTTAAACATTCTTGCTGTTTGATTCTGGTATCAGAGTCGTAGCATAGGATAAACCAGTAAGAATATGTCCAGCAGATGTCCTAGAAGGAAAATACATCCCTACCACTCTTCCTGTGAGGCTGCTCCAGTATGTGTGGACTTAGCAAGTGCAGAGGAGGGCAACACAGCTGGTTAAGGGCCTGGAGAATAAATCTTAGGAGGAGAGATGGAAAGACTTGGGGCAGTTTAGTTTGAGGAAGAGGAGGCTGGGGGGAGACCTCATTGCTGTCTACACCTATCTGAAAGGACATTGCGGAGAGGTTGGTGCTGGTCTCTTCTCAGAGGTCGTTAGTGACAGAAGCAGAGGGAAGGGCTTCAAGTTCCAACAGGGGAGAGTTAGAGTGAACATCAGGAAAAAATTCTTCCCAGAGAGTGTGGTTAGGCAGTGGAATGAACTTCCCAGGGTGGTGGTTGAGTTGCCATCCCTGAATGACTTTTAAAAGATGCTTAGAGATTTAATCAAGACCCAGCTTGTCTTGGAATTAACCAGCCTTTCTGTTGTCCTTGATGTCACGTATTTGTTAGAAATTTTAAAACCAGTCCTGTCAAGATTATCAACTTGGAAAACAATCATGCCTCAAGAAAATTTAAAACCAAAGAATCCCTTCTGTTGTTCTTTACTGTAAATAAAATATTATTTTTTTCTAATTGAAGCTTTTAATCAGACTTTGCTCTCATTTCAGTATTTGCACATGATGAAGTTTTATCTCTTCTTTATATGATATTGGGGTTGCATAGACTTTTGGATTGTAGACAAATCTGTAAAGCCAAGAAGAGAAGGTGTGGCCTCATTTTTAGCTGAGTTTGATGTAATTTGGTTTTGAGTGACTTTAAAAGACCTGTATGGTCAGACTGGCCCTTGGAAAAGCTCCTCAGCAGAAACTGATAATTAATTCATGTTTTCAGACTTTATAGAATCGTATAACAGTTTTAGCTGGAAGAGACCTTGAAGATCATTCAATCCAACCCCTTCTTAGCGCTATCAGCACCACTAAACTCTGTCATTCAATGTAACATCTACCCTTCTCTGCAACACCTCCAGGGATGGAGGCTGAACCCCCTCCCTGGGCATCTGTTCCAGCGCCTGACAACCCTTTCAGGAAAGAAATTCCTCCTGACATGCAACCTGAACCTCCCCTGTGCAGCTTCAGGCCATTTCCCCTCATCCCGTCACTGGCCACTGGGCAGAACAGAACAATTCATGCCTCTCTACAACCTCCTTGCAAGTAGTTGTAGAGACCAGTAAGGTCTTCCCTCAGTCTCCTCTTCTTCAGACTGAATGGCCCCACGTCCCTCAACCGTTCTTCACACAGCACCTGTTCCAAACCTTTTACTGGCTTGGTAGCCACCTCTGTCACCTCTCCAACCCTTCAGTGTCTCTCTTGTAGTCAGGGGCCCAAAACGACACAGGACTCGAGGTGTGGCCTCACCAAAGCTGAGTAGAGGGGAATGATTACCTCCCTACTCCTGCTGACAGCACTATTCCTGATACAGGCCAGGATGCCATTGGCCTTCTTGGCCACTTGGGCACACAAATATGTTTGCGAATATAAACATCCTGTTCTGTCCGTTTGCTCATAACTGAGAGAAAAAGCGATTATCCCCTCTAATGTGATTTTGTTTGCTTAATTCCGTGTTCCGCAGTGAATGTGACCCTCTGTGTATGCAGTGCATGAATGAGCACTGTTTAGCATGCAAAACTACCAACGCTCTGGAAAGCTCTGCCCTTCTTTCTTAGAGGAGGATTAATTTGTGTATCCTAAGGAGTAAGGATTTCTTCAAATTGCATCTCCTGTCCCGGCACACCAGACTTTTCCCGTGGCAGATGTGCGCTGCGGGTCCAGGCCCCAGCATCGTTCATTTTTTATTTCTACACTTCTAATTTTATTTATCGTTTTGTGAAACAAAGTCAGAATACCAAAATCCATCTAGATGCTTTTAAATTCAATTTCCCACCTTGCAATGCAGTCAAACCTGCCTCTCAATGTGATATTTCACAGGAAATTATGTTTTAAAATACATGAGAAAGCACCATACCGACCTACTCTCTGTCCTGGAACTCTCTCGTGTGACAGTAGTTTTCTTGCTGAATTGTGAGACTTTTATTCGTGGTGCTGCCCTTGTTATCACTGGCTTGAGTGGGAGTCATTGCAGATGCTTGGTGCTGAGTCGTGAGCTCAGGGCTCCAGATGTGGCTGCTCATGCTGAATCTGTGATCTCCTGCTCCCCAACACTCCCAGTTTGCTGTGTCCAGGTGTGGGTGAGGGCTTATGTTCCAGTAGGTTCCGTTAGCCATATTACCTGTTAAAGTAGCTGCTGCCAGCTTGGTTTTGCTCTGGTTGCAGGCAGCCAGGTAGCTGCTCCTCTAACACAAACAAAGTTTCTGCAAAGTTGACAAAAAGTTAGGGATTAGAAGGGACCTCCAAAGTTCATCTGGTCCAGTTCCCCCAGGATCCCCTAGATCCTGTCACACAGGAACACATCCAGGTGGGTTTTAAACGTCTCCACAGAAGGAGACTCCACATACCCCCCGAGCAGCCCCTTCTCATATTGATGTGGAACCTCTTGTGTTCCAGCTCACACCCACTGCCCATTGTCCCATCCTTAGATGCCCCTGAGCAGAGCCTGGCTTCATCTTCCTGACACCCACCCTTCACATATTTATAAACATTGATGGGGGTCACTCCTCAAACCCTTCTCTAACGTCGATTAGACAAGTGGGTTTAGTTCAGAGCAATGATTTACCTTTGATAGGACGGCTTGGGAACTGCCCACCACTTACCAAATCGTGGTCTGAAGGAAGCAGGGTGCTTCAAAGGGTGCAGGATGCATGGCTGTGATGTGGTACGTGGCTTTAAACAGCAATCATGCAAGGGCAAAAGGAGGGCCCAATTGGAAAGGCCTCTTTGTTATGAAAATACGGTAGTTGAATGCATATCGCTGCTAGGAGATACTCGAGTATTGGATTGATTTGATCTGAACATCATTGAGAATGCACAGCTGAAATCCAGCAGGGACTGAATAATGCAGATTATTCTGTTGTGATACTTAGCCGGGTTTTTTGTGCAGCCGTTCTCAAGATAGTGGCATGAGTTTGGTTGAACCGATCATTCTTTTGCCTGAAATACTTTGAAACTTGGAGAAACAAGGAATTTGCGAGCTTGTAACAGGCTGCCCAGGCAGATTGTGGAGTCTCCTTCTCTGGAGACTTTTAAAACCCGCCTGGATGTGTTCCTGTGCCACTTGATCTAGGGGATCCTGCTGTGGCAGGAGGATTAGACTAAATGATCTTTTGAGGTTCCTTCCGATCCCTAATGTTCTGTGATTCTGTGGTGTACCCCAGGCATTTGTAACACTTACTGCTCTCAGGAGTGTCTGATCAGGTAGTGATGGCACCAAACTTCACTTCAGTCATGGCATCTCTCAGAATACAGAGAAGAAGCCACCGCTGACAATTATCATTCATCTCCTCCTCTGCCTGCACAGCTCCCAGAATTCAAAGGCACTTCTTTCATGAGTAGAAAGGAAAACCAAAATTGATTATTTTAAACCCCTGCGCAAAAGATACTGCTCTCTTTGCAGCACCGTTTCAAGTGCAATGTCAACTGTGGCTAGCAGAAACTCTGCAGGGAATGCAGTGATCTTGGGTTTCATATGTAAATTTATGCAAAGAGCTTCTGCAAGCCTGGCATGTGCTGTTCTCCTCAAACAGCACAAGGCACTTCCTGCTACTTCCTGATGTGGCAAAGGGAAGAGATACTCCCTCTGTTTCTCACAGCAAGAGGAAAGCCTGCAGAGGGCATGTAAACAGACAAGACCCATGATCCATCATTATTGTTGAAAATGAGGAGGACTGCAAATTCTACTGCAACAAAGTTCTGCCATTTCCATTGATTACTTTTGATAGAGCATCTCCTTCAGTGTTTAGGCTCCGAAAGGATAAAATTAATAACCTAGGAATAATATCATTTTAGGATATACTCTTCACATTGCTCAAACTCATCACTAAGAGGGTGAGGATAAGAAGTAAAAAACTCTATCTTGGTATCTTTAGGTTTCTGAGTACATACATCATGGCCCACATACACACTTACTTATCAGCACAGACCTCTTGTCTTTTCCACTTCCCAGTATGTTTGCTTCTTCTCCACTTCCTAATAGCAATAGAATTTTGGTCGGTGATCACATTAAAGAGGCATCTGTGTGCTTCTACCCATCTGTAATAAATTCCCCCTTCTGCTCAAAAACCTGTCCTGGGGACTATCTGCTTGGTTCCTTTGCTCCATTGGCTTGTTTGCATCAACACAGCTCACCCCTCCAGCAGCATTTCTTACCGTGTGTCTCTGTCCTTTACAATTCCCTCCAGGACTTCTTGTCTCTGACTGCAGACTTCTGAGTACCTGCTGATAATCTCCTGTTACAGTCCTCAGGACCCAGCAGTAACTGAAGAATATTTCATCTTGGACTGTAATTCAGAGGGGCTAATATGAAGACCCCTACATTTTTACAGCTCTTCGGCTGAGCTAACATTCTTCCACCTTCCTTACAGTACATGATCCCTGTGTCTTTGTTCTGGACTGCAGCACCACGTGAGAGAGCAAAGTGCTGGCAGAGAAACCCCCCTATTATATTTCTGGAGCATGTTTTGACTTACCATGTTCATTAGGAACCTCAGCCTTTGGGGCACCTGAAGGAAAACAAGCCAGTGAAAGAGCAGGAGCTGGGGCAAGGGTGATCCCTGCTTCCCGCAGGCATAAAACCTCGATTATTCTGAGGCCTCTCCTTTGAGCTAGTGGGTAGGTGCAGATGCTGCCGTGTAAGCTAGATTGTCTTTTAATAAAAGATGTGGTATGGGCTGTTTGTTCAAGTGCACACAGGGTGCACAGTGCTGGATTGGAGGAGGAGGGTGCTTTTGCCCCGGAGCACACACAGCCAGTGCACTCTCAAAGCCTGCACTTTCAACCACGTTATCAAGGCATTACAATAGATCAGCAATTACAACAGAGATGACAAAAAAAGCCCCATTCCTACAGCAAGCTGTACCAGTTCTACACAGTGCAGGATGAGGGGTTGTTGACTGATGACTAACAAAGGTAGAGAGTTTCCCTTGAGGAAGCAGCAGTCAATCTCCAAGAGATGACTCTGCATCAGTATCTTGGATTCTCCTTACCTCCAGAAGTGCTGGTATCTCACTGGTGGAATCTCATTCTCTGGAGACATTTAAAACCTGCCTGGATATGTTCCTGTGCAGCTGGGTCTAGATGATCCTGCTGTGGCAGGGATATTGGACTAGATGATCTGTCGAGGTCCCTTCCAATCCCTAACATTCTGTGATATTCAAAGCTGTAAAAAATGTCACAGGGATTGAGGACCAGACTCCAGTTCCTTGAGCTCTGGGTGTGCAGAGGCTTTTCAGACTTTGGAACAGGCTGCCCAGGGAGGGGATTGAGTCACCGTCCCTGCAGGTCTTTAAAGGTCATCTAGATGTGGTGTTGGGGGATCTGCTTTAGAGGTGAGCTTGGTAGAGTAAGGTTGATAGTTGGACTCTATGATCCCAAGGGTCTTTTCCAACCTGAATGATTCTATGAAGTGGTCTTCTGTCACTTTGCTCATGATGCAGAAGTCAAAACTAGAAAACAAGAGAGCAGATAGGAAAACAGCAGTGCTGTCTGCACATAACCCTTAATCACCCCTTTTACCCCAGTCTTGGTGAAAAAAGTTAGCAAAAATAGACTACTGCACTTTCAAAGTCGTAGTCAGCAGAGTTCTGTACTTTTGCTGGACTAAGTAATTCCATCCCTTTCTAAAGAAGGTGTTATTTTGATTTGAAACTGGGATGATTTAAGCCTGACGTTTCAGAAATGGGTGGTGATAGATTAATCATCATCTAATAATGGACTACGTCTGCATTTTGTCTCCAACTTTATCATATTTTACATAATTCATTTGGCTTAATTTGGCATTAAAATAGTTTTAGCTGTACAGCTGCAGGAAAGTCACCACCTTGTACTTGGATTCTCTTGAGACCTCTTTGCACTTGCTGTTTGCTGCTCAGAAAGCCCAGTTCCACTCCACAGGATGGGATGGCATGGGGATGCGTCTCTGTCTGCTGTGTGTGCGTGCCCCTGTTATTTTTACTGACTTTAGTTGTTGCTCTACAAGGCCTGGGGTAACCACTCTCATCGGGTTTCTGATGTGCTTCATGCTGGAGATGTGGGAGGTAATGATTCTTTTTCTCAAAAATATTCACTTAAATGCATATAAAATGGTGGCAGAGTTAAGTGACTTTGGATGTGTCCCACAGGGAACATCTTAGAAATGCAGATTATTCCAGTGCGTCTCAGTTTGAGGGGGCTGAAGCTAGTCCTCACGTGGCCACTTTGTTGACTGGGAGATTCCACCATGCTTTATGTACACAGGACAAACCCTTTTGTACCCAGTTCAGTTTACTTCAGAAAGTAAAAAAAAAGACTGTGGTGTGGCAAGAAACAAAAGGGAAATTAAGGGCAACGCAGAGGGCTCTTCCGTGAAGAGGTAAAATAGTAACTGCGAAAGGAAAGAAAAAGTCAAAGCTCACAGGAGAATTCATCAGATTCTGCTTTAAAGCTTTTGCAAATGGCCCATGGCCAGGTGCAAATGAGTTCTCTTAACAAATGACTTGCTCTTTTCTTTTCCTTTGAATGGCATGTTGCTTCAAATTATCCTTGAGCTTGATTAGATTCCGCGTTTATTTCTTCCTATTGAAAACTTGTTATCCCACATCTCCAGCTCACTGGATTTAGAAAAGGTATGTAATAGAGAGAGCAGGGAGCGAAGAAGTGCTGCAGTATCATAGCTGGCTCATTAGCAGAATCCTGTCAGTGTGGTTTTAGCACAGCAGCTGCCTGGATATCTCGAGTAATTAATGCACTTAATGCGAAGTCTGTGGACAGATTGTGCTGAGGCTGATAAAATACCTGTTTGTGTTACCATCAGACCTTCTGTTTGCAGATGAGGTCTACTGCCTTTTCATGGAAATCAGGCAGAAGTGACTATGGGATGTTGTGTTTTAATCACAGTGCATTTGTAACAGGCACAGTGTTAAAAACCCTGCAGGATTTTGACAGCAAGAAGGTGGTTGATCATAGAAACACAAAGTTGAACAAGACCTTCAAGACCGTCAAGTCCAACCACCTGGACTAACCAAAGTTAGCTCTGCAGTAGCAGTCACTTTGTGGCAGGGACTCTCTGTGATCAATGTTTGCATAATATTTATTTGGGTGACGTATTGGTGCTGCGATGATCTGTTAGGTGGACCATGCAGTTCCTTACCAGAGAGATGTAATATTGAAAATCCATGGACGCAGCAGTTGATGCCGTGAGGAGGAGTCACAGAGGGAGCTGCTGGAGTGTCTTCTGTAACTACAGGGAGTGGGTTAAGAGCAGTTTTACCCAGGTGGGCTGGCCATTGATCTGCTTTGGAACGGCTGAGTTACTAAAGCTGTAATTAAGGAGCTTTTATTGAGCTGAAGAAGTATATTGGACACGTACAAAACAAGTTTGAAGACGGGCATATTGTAAACCAAACCAAACCCACTACGGTATTTACTCAAATGCTGTGTGTCAGCTTCACCAGAACCTCTGCTTAGCTGAGATAACCCCTTGAAAGTCAGGTTAAGGGGGTCTCAGAACAGGCTTCCAAAATTAGCGATCAATTTTGCAAGAATTGCTCTATGAAACTCAGTAATTTGGAAATCAATGGCTAATCCGGGCTCTGTGCTACCTGAAACAGTTGGAGACAAGGGAGACCTGTGATCTTTAGAGATCCATTCCAGTCCCTAACGTTCTGTGATTCTGTGAGACCTGCGCTGTTTATCGTGGAAAAGAGTGTCCAGGCAGTGACATAATGATACTATAAGGGAAATACGTCAGGGACAGGGAAGAGGAGAGCAGTATTTCTGAAATTGAAATGGTATTTAACCTAAAGAATACAGATTGCAGGTGAGCAAGTCCTTCTAGTGCTTATGGCCTGGAAGATTTATAAATACAAGGACAGGCAGGTTCTGGATCAGCAGAGGGGGTTGGATGAGGAAGGTTCTGCTAATCTAGACTTCAGTGCGTTTATGACAGCAGTGCTTGTAAGACAGGAACATAAGACTGAGAGGTGACTCCATTATCTTGATAAATATACAAAGGGTGGGTGTCAGGAGGATGGAGCCAGGCTCTGCTCAGTGGCATCTATTGATAGGACAAGGGGCAGTGGGTGTGAGCTGGAACAGAGGATGTTCCACATCAATATGAGAAGGAACTTCTTCCAGGTGAAGATGAGGGAGCACTGGAAGGGCTGCCCAGGGAAGACTGTGGAGTCTCCTTGTCTGGAGACATTTAAACCGGCCTGGGTATGTTCCTGTGCGATCCTGCTGTCGCAGGGGGATTGGGCTAGATGATCTTTTGGGGTCCCTTCCAATCCCTAATGTTCTGTGGTAAGTGATTGGATTTGATGACTCCTCAGTCTCGTGTCCATGATGATGCTTTTTTTCCATTAAAAATCTGCTTTATTGAGATCCTGTTCAAGCCAGACAACAGTTTGGGGTATAGCTGTTGTATTTGGGGTATTTTTGTTGTTTGTTTCCCCAAAAGATAAACAAGCAGCTTTTCCCTAATGCTCAGTACCACAGAATTGGGGTGGGATGTAGTTAGAGCGCCCGAGCTTTTTGCAGAACCGTGGTTGCTGAGAGCTGTTGCCTTGCTGGCTGAATTCTCCAAGCAATGATTATTTTGTTTCTCGGTGTTACTCTGTGTTACTGTCTGTAACAAGCCAGAAAAGAGTTTTGACATGTTAGATCTCCTCCAAATGAACCTAAAGATTTCATTATACTTACACCACACTTGGCAAATAGTGTTTCTCAGGCCATTACTTTCTACTTGAGAAGGCAATGGGTATTTTCACATCTTAATTCCTCTGTTTGCTAGGCAACTCCATGCATTTTCTTCCAGATATTATTTACCTGAAAGACCTAAAAATTAACTGAATATGAAGTTGATGCAGCATGTGACTCATGTGGTCCCAAGTTCTCACTTCCATCCCATTGTGATTCTCCTTCAGAATGATACCATTTAATCAAATCTTACACTCTGGCACGGAGTGGAAATGACATTGGCTTCCGTAACTCTGCAGCTGAGCTAGTTTGGGGGATTTTAGCTCTTTATTTAGGAGGTGAAAATGAAAAGCAAATGTTTCTGTGTTGGTAGCTAGGGGTTTCATTCTGTTATGGTGTCAGGAATTAGCTAAACAAAGTTAGGTTCGGCATCCGTTCCCCTGCCCTCTTTGATTTTTGCATCTGTTCCTCTGTTACCAATTCAAAACACTTTTTCACTTGGGTTCCTTTGTGAGGTTTTGTAAGTGAACACTGAGGTGAAATGTGGGGGAGATGGTCCTGGTAGCCTGTGGAGATAGTCCTTACATGTTTCTGACCCTCTAAAGTGGGTGATGTTGTGCTTACTGTGGCTGTTAATGTTTATTCTCCAGTACTGCTTGTTCTTTTACGTACTGCTTGTTCTTTTACTTACTATTCCTGTAGCTGCATTTCATAACCAGTCTCAGTCCTCTGATAACTGCCTCAGAACTTCACCGTGTTGACAGGACTGCTTATTTTGCACAAACAATTGAAGTCACCAGTTATTTTTCATCATCAGCCACATATCAGCCTGTCAGCAGTACTGTGAGTGATAGTGCACTCCCGTTTGAAGTGGGACTGTTGTAAAGTGTTTTGTTCTTAAGACCAATATTAACCCTTAATTCCAGAGCACAGACAAACACCCACATTGCTACGCAGAATGAGATCCAGGCTTAGGAAAGCCTTCTGATTCCAAAGTGGGACAATATGACATGATCTAATACTCTCTCTAAACACACAATTCTATAATTATACTAGATATAGAATGTAATATCTAGGAATACTGACAACTGTGGCTACATTTGCTTTATACATTATGTGCACAAGGTATAATGCTTCGATAGAACGTGAGCTATAATTAAGGTGTCGCTGAACAAAAACAATGGTGTGATGCTGTGTCAGAACAATCCACACACCGTAGAACACATCGCAGCGATAGGTCGAGTTACTTGGCAGAAACTTTGCCATCATATTCTGTATTATTTGTACAGTGGTTTCACAGATCTTGCTGCTGAACCTTTAAACAAGGTCTTTCACTTCCAAGGGGAAAGAAATGCATCGACTTAGAATCACAGCATATTAGGGATTGGAAGGGACCTCAAAAGATCATCCAGTCCTATCCCCCTGCTACAGCAGGATCACCTAGATCCAGTGGCACATGAATATATCCTGGGTTTAGGTCGGCTACAGGGAATGGCAGAGATGATGGGGTTCAGATGGTGAGTGCTAAGATGAGAGCAAGGGTTGGGGTTGTGGTGAAAAGTAGGGGGGAAGAGGTGGATGGGCTCTTTGATTAATAGCTTGATGCCGTCTGCGACAGGTTGTAGGAGGCTGAATGGCCCTACAACATTAGGCCCTTTTGGGGCCTGGGTGTAGCTCAGGATTTTGCATTCTACTAGCGTTAGGAAGGCCACTGCAATCAGGATTGGGCCTGCATAGGAGAGGGACATGAGAAGATGGGCTGTGTAGGGTGTCAGACTGTCTAACAGTGTTGGAGGATGGAGCCAGGCTCTGCTCAGTGTCTTCCAGACTACTCCAAAAATAAATGGTGATGGCAGAATATATCCTGCGTTTAACCATCAGCCTGTTGGGCATGGGTCATCTGCCTCTTTTGGGACCTGTCTCCATGAAGCTTGGGTGGGTTTTTCTGACCTTTCCAAAGCAAGGCTTGACTCCCTGCTCCTCTGGTGGGCTTGTATCATCCTAGTTAAAACACTTCATTGTGATAAACACAGGAAGCAAACTGTTCAGCGTCTTATAAGTGGCTTTAATTGCTAGATTATAGAGCCATGGTTGAGCAGTTCTTTTCTTCTGCCCAGTAATTACTCAAATTATATCTAACAATGACAGAAAGGGGTTATGAAAATTCGTCAGTATCAGCAGTCGAGATTCAGGTCAGAGATAGTAAGTTCCCAACTAATGGAAGGTCTTTGTTTTGTTTCCTATTGCATTGTTTTCAAGTAATTATGATTGCAAATGTAGAGCAGACAAACACCTCTTACCCTTCTGTTTGTAAGTGGGACTATCTGCTGTCAGTATCACAGGATCAAGAATGAGCTACTAAGAACTCTGGGATGCTTGTGATGCTGTCGTTGGGGATGGTCTTTGCTAATAATGATGATCCAAATTGTGCCAAGGCACAAAGCTTGATGATAAAGCCCTTTTCTGCTTTATCAGAGCCAGTTGGATCTTAAATAAGTTAATGAGAAAACTTTTATATACCTCTGGTTGATTATGACTACACTTCATGTAGAATGGACTGCCCAGGGCAGTGGTGGAGTCTCCATCCCTGGAGGTGTGTAAGGACAGACTGGCTGTGGCACTTAGCGCTGTGGCGTGGCTGATGTGGTGATGTGAGGTCATGGGCTGGGCTGGATGAGCTCAGAGGGCTTTTCCAGCCTCAATCATTCTGTGATTTTGTTTAGAGAGCAATTTATTAAAAGAATGCCAAGGTTGTAGGTTAAGGCTGAGAAATGCTGGGGCAAACTTTACCTTGTGACAGAAGAAATTTATTTCACAAGGTAGGAATGGGAGTAATGGGGCCAAAAACATGAGACTGCAGTCAACCACGGTGAGATCAAGGTATCTGCTCAGTGTTGCCATCTAAACCCGAGCTTAATTTGCTTAATTACACATCCCACAGCCTTACACATGAAGCAGCCATTAGTTTAATGGGTAACAATTGTTTGCTGTTCAGTCTCGAGTTGGTTTTGGTGTTCAATAGTGGTCTGAAGACTTTAGACCACTAATTTTCTTAATATAGAATTATTGATGGGATTTTCTGGGAAGCACTTTCAGTATTTGCTCTTGACATTATCTGGGCTGTTAATGATCGTATTAGAGCCACAGGTGGCCCACACAAGCCTCAGAAGGATGGAGGCACAGTTATTAAACCTCAGATTGTTAAAAACTCTGCTGATCATCTTCAGGTAAGGTTCCAGAATTAGAGTTTTCAGGTTCCTTCTGTGGTAGCGATTTCTGTGCTCAGAACAGAACTGGCAGAGAAATAGTCTTTGTACCTTGATGGAAAAAATTTCAGAACTGTAAGTTGTGGTTTGAAATTAATCTGTGCCTAGTTGAGAACATGCAGTGTTTCCTAAAGGTAATGTAAATAATATTGATTAATTCCATTGCAGTCTCATTTATTTAGAGGTTTGATCTTGCATTGAGGTGCCTACTCTATTTTCTCTTTGATTTCCTCAATTCCAGTTGATATATTGGCTGAAAAACCAGCTGGTGTTGAGGTGCCTGTCTTTTCTCCTTCTTGCCTTCACATTTTTAGTTAATTGATGCTGCTTGCTTTTTATATTTGTCTCCCTCTTGCTTATCCTTAAAGTCCTGCTTGATGGGAGAAAAATCCTCTGGCGCAGCGTTTACCACAGTAATCTTTTTGGCAGCATCTGATTTAGTCCGTCTCGTGCAATTACGTGCTGACATTAATGTGTGTTTTTCCCTGTGACCCCCATTTCTGACTAAAGAGTTTTTTTCATTACAACTCCTTATTGCTCTGTGTTCTTTAATCTCCAAGGCAGATTGCTTGATAACATCAATTGATTCCTTAGGGTGCTTTTCCCCTTGTGGTTCAGCGCCTGGCTCCCTCCCTCAGTTCTGTCTATGCAGATGCTGTCACAGGCAATACAAGCTCAGCGTGAGGAATTTATACTTAAATTATTGCCAATTAACACCAGATTCTGATCACCAGTTCTGGGCATTGAGGAAAAGTAACAAACACGAAGAGTATACAGGCCCCCTTTCCCCATCTGAGATGAAGCCAAACATCTCTCATCCTCCCAACCGAGTCTGCGCTTGCCTTGTTTTTGCTGTGGGCTGCTGTCTGTCATCCCAGTTCCTTCGGTGTGACAGCGAGTGAAGCCGGAGGTTGGGGTTGTGAGTAATGGCTCCTGCCTGCTGCTCCTCCTCCTTCCTTGCTCCTTTACTGCTCTTTCTCCCCTGCTCCAGGCAATCTTTTCCTCACTGTGGGTCACTCAGGGGCCGCAGGTACCCCTGCCTCCACATGGCTGCATATTCATACACGGACCAGTGGGGCACTCAGTTGGGTGTCAGTGGATAAGCTGCCTGGGCATACATGCATGAGCTGATGGGGCACCCAGATGAAAGGTGATTGTGTGCTCATGCATAAACTATTTGGGTGCTTTTGCACGTGTTAATTGGGCACTCATGCATGCGGGCAGTGAACTCTGCAGGCTGATGCCCAATATGCAAAGGGAGCTGGATATGCAGCCAGGATGTAGTAGATACAGGTATAATCCTTTGGATTTCTCGTGGCACACTGCTCAGCTAACTCCCAGTTCTGGTTATTAATCGCTTTGGACTTGCTGTAGAGCTACAGCCCCACCTCACAGGGCTGCAAGGTGATCCTGCACAGTCTTTCCAATCCTTTGAAAAACTTGCTGTTTACTTTGAGTTATTCCCTATTTTGCTGCCTGCTCTGCTTCTCACCGAGGCTTTTCTCAAGTCTGTTCCTCAAGCACAAACCAGCAGTCTTGTGCATCACTCATGTCTCTCCTTTCTCACAACTTGAACTGTTTAATGTTTGTCCCTCCAGAAACGTGTTCTTCGCTAGGGGTTAGGCACTGTGTGGTTTTGCTGCATCCTTCCACACCCTTTTCTCTACAAATTAAGGATTCACTGGAATGAGCTGCCCAGAGGCATTGTGGAGTCTTCTTCTCTGGAGATCTTTAAAACCCACCTGGACATGCTCCTGTGTGATTGGGTCTAGGTGACCCTGCTGTGGCAGAGACATTGAACTGGATGATGTTTCAAGATCCCTTCCAATCCCAAATACTCTGTGATTCTGTGAATGTTTTCATCTTTGTTGATCAAGAGAACGATTGTGCGACATGGTTGAGTCGTGCCCATTTTTCTATACAAACAAAAGCCATAATAATTCTTTAATACACCGGAGAGGAAATGGCTTCTACAAAGATCTGACTTTATTTTTAGTACACGCATAACTTAAAATGTATGAAATATTTCTAAAGGAAAGGAAGGTGCCTTGGAAACACCCTATTTTACTGAGTTTTGCCCTAGTGTTTTGTCTCTCTCTGTGTTTTCTTTGCTGAACTAATGAGGGTGGGGACTGTGTACTACTGCAGGCAATTGCTTTGAGCATTGAGCACTTTGAAGAGATTAGCCCCATTGATATTCCCTTCATCTTAGTTAGAGAGGAAAGCTTCCTTCCCTGGAGTGAGAGAAGATGGACAGCTATTTAATAGAGCCAGCCTTTTCTGAGTAGATCCTGTAGTACTAAATATTCCCATCTCACTTGCCTGCATATACCCAGTACAAAACCAATGTTCTGGAAGCCAGGGTTGTGCCTCATTAGTGTGATATATTGACCTGCTCAGCTTTTTTTGAAGACCCCAGGTTGAATGGATTATTATCTGAGTGGTTAAATGTTATTCTTCAAGGAGAAGCAACAGTTCCAGCTGTTGAGATAGTCAGCCAAAAACATGTTGATGAGCAAATTGTTTGTTCTGAAAATAGATGAAGGGAATGTCCACATCATTTTTGCCATCATTGTGTTAAGCTAACAGAAGCCAAAGACTGGAGCTGTATGCATCCCAAGTGGGGCATCGCTCATCAACATTTTGATTGTCCAGTAGCAGTCCACAAGCTGAATTAAAATGGTTTGCAACAGGTTGGGTGTTTTTCTAATCCCATTTAAACTAGGCACAAGTCTTAAAGTAATCATAAAATGATAAGTCATCATGTCTGGAAAGGAGCTTCAGGATCTTCAAGTCCAGCCCTCAGCCCAACAGCTCTCTAACCCCTAGACCATGGCCTCAAGCGCTCTAGCTGCTCACATCTCCAGGGATGGGGACTCCACCATCTCCCTGGGCAGCCTGTTCCAGTGCCCAGCCACTCTCTCAGCAAACAGCTCCTTCCTAATGTCCAATCTGAACCTTCCCTGCCACAACTTGAAGTACCTTCTGCCTAGGATTTAGTGCTTTTATAACTTTACTAGGTGCCTGCCTTTTGCTTTTTATTTACTGTTTATATTCATTCCAGCTTACAGAGTGCTGCAATTAGCAGATTCTCACTTTGAAGGTATTTACAGTGATTGAATGAGAACTCCTTTCTTTCACTCAAACTGCACAGCTCCACCTCGAGCCTGGCTTAGATACAAGAGCTTCATCTCCTGATTAACTTATTTCTTCAGATAGTCAGAGAGGAGGGACTTCTGAAGGTCATCACAGCCTTTTCCCCATGAAAGCTCCTCTGAAATGTCGACAGCTACCCAGGTCTCATGTTTCGAGTAAAGCATCAGTGTTGCATGTAATTCATGTCCTGAAATAAAAGGAAGGAATTTTTGAAATAAGGTTTTGCATTGATGTGGTATTTGCGTGGACTTTCCATGCGTTAAACATGCAAGACAGAACAGCTAGAGCTTTCTCTGCTGAGGACTGGGTAGCTCAGGGAATCTGTGAGGGGGTGGCGATTTGCATCTTTGTCATTGCTGAAGTCAGATGCAGTTTCATCACTATCCAAGAGTCGTTTGTGTTATGGACCAATCTGGAATCCTGCTGGGAAGGTAGAACATAGGAAAAGAAGACCAGGTCTCTTGGGATTGAGTGCTTTGGAGAAAGAAACCATTGTGAGAGCCTTACTCTCAAGTATGTTGTTTCAAACTCGGAGATACTTTAGGTGATTTTATCCACCATTCTTTTCCCTTTCAAGAAGCAAAGTTCAAACTTTGAGTGAAAACTTGAAAATTAAACTCCAGACACTTCTCTGGGAAACATTTTTAAAAAGTAACTGGATTCACCTCTGGGTAACTGCATTGTGACGACCAGGAAAGGTTTTGGTTCTTTGAACAAGCCTTCCACTTTGTAAAGCAGCATATTCATGAGCCAGCTCTTTAAAGAGGTTGGAACGTGGCATCTCCTTTCAAGAAAAAGGTAATCTTTAAATTCAAAGATTGCTGTCGTTAGCCTTCTTTTTATTTCTGTTTAATTGACAAATTGTCACAGGAGCTGAAATGCATCATCATCAATAGCGAGTGATCCATGGGGCTATGCAAAATGGATTGATTAACAATAGCACGTCCAAACGGATGTCCTAGGAGTGCTCGTTATTTTTGATGAACCCATCTGGGAGTCTTGCTTGCATTTCATGGGTCAAGTAGAAAAAGGTGAGCAAGAGGAAGTTCAGGGTGCCTCTGCAGTCACTCGATTGCTGCTAGCAGCCAGAACTGGCTGAAACGGTGGCCTGGTGCCTGTGGAAAGGCAGAGTGTTTGCTGAAAATAAATAAACACTGGAAATTGGCTCCTGCCACAGTAGCTGCCAGCCTCGTTCTGTCAGGCCTGCAAGCCAGCAAAACAAACTCATTAGCTTGAAATGAATTTGATGCTGGGACAAAATCCCCTTTGTCATGAGTGCACGATTTTCATGTCTTTGTTTTGAACGTCAGTCTGCCACTATCAGGATTTAGGCGCCTTTGAGGCATTTAACTACCTCTTGTGTAGAACTATTCTGCAGAGAAAATGGGATGTAGTTTTAGGATTAGATAACTGACCTAGGAGAGGGAGGGAGAGAGAGTGCAAAACTTGCATATCCACTTTTTCCAGATGGATATTCACTCAGAAGCCATCAAACTGCTCATAAATATTGCCTGCACTTTTGGTAAAGGCTCATGCCAGCAGGCACTTCTCCTAGGCAGAGAGACACCTCTTGTGCTGAGACTTCTGGGCACAAAATAAACGTTTTAGTTCCCCTTCTCTTTCTGTGACAAAAGATTGTATGTGAAGGGGAAAATAAGGAAACCATCTGTAGAGCCTGACTTGAGTACTTTAGGGCTGTTTGGTTTGAGGAAGAAGAGTCTTAGAGGAGACCTCATTGCTGTCTACAACTGTCTGAAAAGGACATTGTAGAGGTGTTGTTGCTGGTCTCTTCAAACAGGTCATTAGTGACAGAACCAGAGGGAAGGGCTTCAGACTCCATCAGGAGAGGGTTAGACTGGACATCAGGAAAAATTTCTTCCTGGAAAGATTGGTCAGGCAGTGGAATGGGCTGTTCATGGTGGTGGTTGAGTCCCCATGCTTGGATGAGTTTAAAAGTTGTGCTGTTGGGGGATGTGGTTTAGGGGTGATCTTGCAGAGTAGGGTTGATATTTGGACTCGATGATTCCAAGGGTCTTTTCCAACCTGGAAATGATTCTGTGATTTGCGGTGGTCGTAGTAGTAGTACAGTGATGTTGTAAGGGTCCTTCTGGATCTCCCTGCGTCCCGCCTGGGTTGCCATTAACATTGTGTTTCTCCAACTGTATTTCAACCAAGAACTTTTAGCTAAAGCATCAGACAGAAAGGGAGGGTCTAACAAAACCATTGACTGTTTGGAAGATAAAGACCTGAAGACATTTTAAACCCAAACTTTCCTGCAGAAAATGCACAAATGAAACTTAAAACATCACAGTATTTGAACCGTTTGAGGGTTTTATTTGTGAGATATCTCATTGGTCCTGCCTGGAAACACCTGAGACCAAACACAATGTGTTACTGGGTCACAGTACAAGCCTGTTTTGCCAGTATCCCATCTCCAGCAGTGGGGGACACTTAGGGAAGTAGACAAAACTAGAGTGAGTAAGCCCAGATGTTTCTCTGCCACTTTTCTCCAGTGCCCTGTAGATTAGAAACAGAACATGCACTTAGTCGGGTGTTCACAGATCTTTCCTCAGTTAAAATGATCTTTTTTGGACTGTCTTTATATTTCAGCTTCCAACAGATCATGTAGCAACAATAAAGCACATCCCTGCCTTTGCTTTAAATCTCTTAATGATATGTTCTGCATCTCCTAATGTGGAAATTATTGAATAATTGTTCCTTGTTCAGCCTCTTCACGCTGACATGTCTTCCCCTACTGTTCTCTGTACGGCTGGGGTCTGTGTCTCTTTAATCTCCTGGATGCCAAATCCATTCCTCATCTTTCTTCAGTTGTTGCCCTTCTTTATATACTATGTTGGGTACATTCTTTTAGGAATGGAGGTATGAGCTCTGTAAAATCTGCTTAAAGTGTGCTAAACTCATAATTTTAAGTGGGAGCCTCATGAGATTTCCTGGTTTTGTTCTCTAGTTTATTTTTCCCCCACAGTAAATCTTGACATTAAGCTGATGCTTTCAAGGAAGTATTTGCAGTGGGTGTGAGATCTCTCTGCTGAATGATAAAGGATCGTTTACAGTCTGGTGTTGGATTTGTATAATTAAGGAATTTTTTTTGTTCATTTGAATGACTTTGCATTTCTCAGAGTTCAGTTTCATCTGCCTCTTTATTGCTTAATCCTTAATAATCATTATTTCTGTGTAATGTGCTGCTGTCTTCAAAACCAGGAGTAGTTTTATACAGTCAGTGTATCACCCCGATATTCACCTTCTGGAATATAGTGTCCAGTTCTGGGCCCCTCAGTTCCAGAAGGACACAGAGCTGCTGGAGAGAGCCCAGTGCAGAGCCACAGAGTTGATGGAGTGGAACATCTCCCTGATGAGGAAAGGCTGAGGGAGCTGGGTCTTTTTAGCTTGTAGAAAAGGAGACTGAGGGGTGACCTCATTAATGTCTATAAATATGTGAAGGGTGGGTGTCAGGAGGATGGAGCCAGGCTCTGCTCAGTGGCATCTAGTGATAGGACAAGGGGCAGTGTGTGTGAGCTGGAACACAGGAGGTTCCACATAAAGTTGAGAAGGAACTTCTTCATGGTGAAGGTGAGGGAGCACTGTTAGGGGCTGCCCAGGAGTGTTGTGGAGTCTCCTTCTGTGGAGATGTTTAAAACCTGTCTGGATATGTTCCTGTACGACTGGATCTAGAGGATCCTGCTGTCGTGGAGGGGATTGGACTGAATGATCTTTCGCGGTCCCTTCCGATCTGTTTTTCTATGATTCATACCCTTAAAAAGAGATTTATTAATATGCTGACTAGCACAGCTCCCAGATCCGATGTCTTCTGCTTCTCTGTTTTTCTGGCTGTGCCCTCTTGGAAGGGTTCCTGCTGTCCTACCATTTTTTCCTCATTCCAGATTTCTGTTGTCAGAAGTATCTTTTGTCAGTCAGGTCACCCTTAACTCCTGTGCTTGTCAGCACCATCATATTACTGATGTATGGGTTCCTGCTATAAAACCTAAGGTAGTTCTCCACTGTGGTGTTACCTTTCTCTCTGCATCAGTTAAATCTGTGTCGTCTTATAAAACTGAATTTCTTAGGTGTGTTAAGAAGTCAGAGGTACCAGGTGATGGTTTCTCTAGCTCTTTTCAGAAGGTGCTGTAATATTTACCACCTTCCATTCCTCTGAAACTTGGTCCAGGTTAAGCAAGAGATCTCAAAATTCATTAATAATTGAATTTATTTCCATAGGTTTTCTAGATCTCTTTGATTCTGACAAAAAATAATCTCTTCCCTTTAAGATTTCAGACTCCTGTTCCCCTGTTAAAAAACAAACAGAACAGCCTGACCAGGATAGGTCTCAGAATTAGCAAAAGCAGTCAGCTCCCTGCATAACTTTGTGTGCTGCTGTGACTGAAGCTGCTTGGATGTGGTTGAAGTAATGCTTAGATGGCTTTGAAATCCATCTTAGAGGAGAAAGATTTAGGCTATGGGTACGTAAGGAATCTAACTTTCTTTGCATGACCTGATCTTTAAAGGAATAGATGGCTGTTCCCAGTAAAGGAATGTGTCAGCAATTCCTTCAGCCTAAGACATCTATCGATACAGCATAAGGTGCTTTGGTTTCTCTCAAGTTAGATGGTACCATTAAAGTTGGATGCTCAGATCAGGAGATAAATTGTTAATACTGGCCTTGGAGAGCACGATTTGTTGGATTTGAGAATTTCATTGTGTGTTCTATAAAAAGCCAGAAGCTAAAACATACATAGTCTGTTAAATTCATGGCCTTTCCTGGCCAGAGCTCCAGTAGTAGCTGATCTGAGCAGTAGCTGCAGTCCAGACTGCAGTCACAGCTGTCTGCTTGACACTCGAGCATGGACTGACATGTATTTGGCTGAAGAGATCTTTCCTTCCGCCGGCAGGATTAGCCCTCTCCACTTTGTGTCCTGTATCTGTGGCTTTTCTTTTTCGTTGTGTACTCCTTTCCCCTCCGTTTCAGTTGGCCCGGGTGACGTCGGGAATGTCTCTGACAGTGTAATGGGTGTTTGCAGCAGTGACTGTGATTAATATTTTAGCTGTTCTTGTGAGCTAGCTTTAGGCACTGGTGAAATAAAGAGGAGCCCAGAGTCGTTAGCTGTTGGGCCAGCAAAACAATGGGCTTCATTTAAACAGATGAACCCTTTGAGTCACCCCCTGGGGGTCTGTGCCAGTGTTGGCCTGGCTCAGTGCTGAGGCTGAGAGGGCTCTTCAGGGCAAGAAGGTTGGGGCTACCTGCTTCAAACTCTTACATTAATCAGGGTCTCAGTTCTGTATTGTAAAAGAATTCCTTTTCGTTCATTGCTCATTTGTTTCTGTTACTACTTTCACTGCTATAAAAGCTCTTCAGGCCTTATATTTGACGTTTGCTTCTGCGATGGGTCCTGAAGTTGTCTGCAGTTTTAAGTTCTAGAGTTGAATTGTAGGTACAATTGTAAGTACTGAGGTGAATGTCTGACTGAATAGACCCAAAATGACACAAACTGGGTTGCTCAGTAGGTGTGAGGACAACCTCACCCATTATTGTAGGGCTGATGTTTACCTTATTTACTTGCAGTTTACAATCCTGTGGCACTCTACTGTTTTACTTTTAACATACACATTCACAATCTGTTTGGGCTCCTCAGAATGATGTACCAAGGCCTTCATTAGCAAAACCTACCTGCAAGCTGGGTCTTGTGCAGAGATGTGCCAGAGCAACCGTCAGGTACTGAACATATGGGCGGTGTGGCTGTACACAAAATGACTCAAGCATTTCCTTTCTTCAGTTTGTGCTAGACCAAATAAAAACAAACCCACCTTTTCACTCAGTGATTTTAAAGCAACAAACACAGAATCACAGAACACTTCTTGTAAATAAAGAAGAGGAATTCATGATCTCCAAACTTTGTGTCTCATAGAATCACAGAATGTTAGGGATTAGAAGGGACCTCAAAAGATCAGCTAGTCCACTCCCTTTGCCAGAGCACAATCACCTAGATTCAGTCCCACGGGAACAGGTCCAGGCGGGTTTTAAATGCCTCCAGAGAAGGAGGACTCCACAACACCCCTGGGCAGCCCCTTCCAGGTCTCTGGCACCCTCACCATGAATAAGTTCCTTCTCATATTGATGTGGAACCTCCTGTGTTCCAGCTCACACCCATTGCCCTTGTCCTATCATTAGATGCCCTTGAGCAGAGCCTGGCTCCATCCTCCTGACACCCACCCTTCACATATTTATAGACATTCATGAGGTCACCCCTCAGTCTCCTTTTCTACAAGCTAAAAAGACCCAGCTCTCTCAGCCTTTCCTCATCAGGGAGATGCTCCCCTCCCTTCATCATCTTTGTGGCTCTGGGCTAGACTCTCTCCAGCAGTTCTGTGTCCTTCTGGAACTGAGGGGCCCTGGACTGGAAACAATATTCCAGCTGTGGTCTCACCAGGGCAGAGTAGAAGGGGAGCAGAACCTCTTTCCATCTGCTAACCACTCCACTGCTGATCCACCGCAGGATGCCTTGGCCTTCTTGGCCACAAAGATTTCCCTGGATCCCCCAGTCCTAAAAGTTCTGCAAACGCAGAGCAAGAGTTTCGCTGCTGAGAAGCAGCAGATGTACCTTCCCTGGCTTTTCTTCCGTCCTCAGAACTCCTTCAACAACCAGATTACCAGCACCTCATCAGATGTGAGCTTGTGGGGGGTTTTTTTGATCTTTTTATTAAATCTTAGTATCAGAGGGGATTTATCCACTCACAAAGCCCAGATTGGGGGAGGCCAGGTTTTGAAGACTGTTTGAATTTCTTTTGTTTGGTGGCCTCATCTTCTTCTTCCTCTGTTGAACTCCTGTAAATTATTTTAGGATTCCTAGAACAAAGAAACACAAACTCTAAGAGTTCTAACTTATGATTTAATTATCAAAGTGTAAATTCTTTACATGAACTTTAGCGACACAGCAAATACAAAGTAAAATGAGGTTGAGTCAAAAACGAAGCGAATTCAATTAGCCCCTTCAAAAGGAATCTCGATTTCGAGTTTTGAATTACAGATTTAGAATAACAGTGGGGTTATTTTTTGCCAGCTTCTGTGGAACTGAAATGCATTAATTCCTCTCACTTCTAACAATGTGTTCCCAACCAATTCCAGTGCTTCAGGTGCTTGGATGGCTGCTAACTCAGACGTGCCCCTCTCTTCCCAGGTAGTTAATTCCATTCTGACTACCAAAATATTCTTACACTTTGGGCTTCTGAGCTGCAGAAGGCAGGCAGCACAGCGCTGCGCTCTGCCCATGTTTTATTCAGAGGGATGTATTTCGGGAAGTCCTGATTGTTCTCTGCTGCCAGCGCTTTGACTCATGCCCCGTTGTTTCAGCACGCCTCTGCAGGAGTCCAGCAGCTTGCCTGCACTGGTGCAGCTGGGTTAGCTTAGGTCACATAGAGCACTGCATTACAGTTGCTAATTAATGCTCCTGCACAACTGAGGTTGTCTAGAACCAGGTGCAATTCCTAGTTCACTTCCTTTTGGGGCGAAGCGAGTGAAGCACATGAATAAGGGTCATACTGATAGTAAATTCTAGCTCTAAAGCCCTTGTTAGTGATTCTTGAGTGTTTCAGCACTTTCTTACTGGTAGCTTTAAATTACTTTCTTCTGTCCGATGCTTTCTGCTTGCTTAGAGACAGCTGCCTGGGTGCACGATACATTCCATCAGCAGGGGGTCTCTGGCATCCTCTGCCAGCATGCACACATTTCTACTCCCCAGTCTCTCCCAGTTGAGATTCTGTATGCAGTTCCATCCCTCATTGCTGAAGTGTCACTCTAGGGCTTCCACATCACACGTGAGGAACAATTTTTTACCTGATACTTGTTCTGTCTGTGTAGAACACTGTGTAGGCAGTGGCTCACTGTGTTTTAGGTAAGTCAGGTGATCCGTGGTAACCTGTTTGTAGCCTTGGATGCTTTAGAGGCAATAGGAAAGGCAGCATCTTCTTGGCATGGAACAGCTGAAGGCAGTTATGGGGTACATTCTTGCTGCCATCTCTGCCAGTAAGTGCTGGGGTAGGATGTGGTTGTGCGGAGGACACACCATTTCGGTGGACTTCAGTATGTCTGATGGGGAGAGGCTGAGGGATCTGGGGGTGTTTAGCCTGGAGAAGAGGAGATTCAAGGGGGACCTTCTGTCCTCTGAAGGGAGGTTGTAGTCGGGTGGGGGTTGGGCTCTTCTCCCAGGCACCTAGCGCCAGGACAAGAGGGCAAGGCCTCAGGATGCACCCAGGGAGGGTTAGGTTGGATGTTAGGAAGCCCTTCCTCAAAGAAAGGAGGATCAGACCCTGGAATGGACTTCCCAGGGCAGTGGTGGAGTCCCCATCTCTGGGGGTGTTTAAGGACAGCCTGGCTGTGGCCCTTAGTGCTCTAGTGTGGCCATTGGAGTAGTGTTTGGTCATGGTCTGGGCTGGCTGAGCTCAGAGGGCTTTTCCAGCCTCAATAATTCGGGGATTCTGTGATTTGTGTGAAAGTTGAAGAGAGTGGAACAATTGATTCTCAAAGAATTAGGCAGAAGTGGATCAGATAGTTAAAACTAGTGAGGTTACAGACATTTATCTCTTTTTCTATGGGCTTTTCCTTGCTGTGGGGACAGCAAACCTCAGCCAGTGTGGAGTATTGCTTGATCTCCTCATGCTAAGTGCAACAAGCTGAAGGGTTTTTCCTCATGCTTTAAGAATCTGGTCTTGCTTCCCTGACTGCACTGGGGCACCTTTTCCTGGAGGTCCTGGTTACACATGAATTGGGCTGTGTGTCGCTGGTTTATGCACAAGTGGTGTCTGAGTATGTGCAAGTGACATCTCAGTCATGGGAAGAAGGGAACTTGGGCAAATGAGCAGCACACAGACCTCCCAGAGCTCTTTTCCTCAGTAATTCACAAGAAGTGAGCTTCCATCTGGCTGGAGTAAGAGAATCATGGAATCGCACAGGTTGGAAAAGACCTTCAGGATTTTTTGCCTTTGTTTGCTGTAAAAATGTCTTTTGCAATCGATTTTAAATAGCGCTCTGTGTATCCTTTTAGGAATCTGCTATAGTATTGTTCACCCATTTACCTGCAACAAAGTACTGTTCCCAACCCGTCCAGTGACTCCAGTGTCCGAAGCAGAGATCAAAGGAGAGCTTGCTGTTTAAGAACAGATCACAGCTAAAGAAATTCAGAGCATTATGGGATTCTCTGTCCAGGCCTTTGAAGATGCTGTCTGAAGTACTTTTTGACTGCTTGGCTCTATCAGCTGTGGGGGAGTTATTGTCTGCTGTTTCCAAACAGTTAACAGATAAAGTCATAGAGGCTTGGAGCAATCCCAGTTGTACGGGGAGTCAATTTATGGGAAAAATATCTCTTGGATCAGTAGCTAAAACTTTATTACAGATGGCTCAGATTTTTGGCTTGATTTATTCTTTATGTCTTCTGCAGTGACATGAGTGAGTTGTCCGCAGAAAGGCCACGTCATACTCACTACAGAATAAAGGGCAAATAGCAAAGATAGTTGCTTCTTCATGGGCCTGAGACACCTCCTCTGCTTGCAGCAGAATGAGCAGTGCAGAAATGAAACCAGATTCTTTCTAGGTTGTTGAAGCAGGTTGGCAGCACATTTTACGTTGTCAAAGCTGGAAGGTAGTTTGTTGAAATGTCTTTTATTCTTCCCAGACAAAGTAGTTTTGACTGGTTATAGTTTTTAATTTTATTTTATGCTTCCCTAAAACTATCAGATGTTACTTTAAATCATGCAAAGCAAAGAGAAGGAAGAGCTTAATGACTTAATTTCAGGTTTATCTTACCAAATTTGCTTAGAAGTGAAGATGATGAAAGGAGTAGAACACCTTCCTGATGAGGAAAGGCTGAGGGAGCTGGGTCTCTTCAGCTTAGAGAAGAGGAGACTGAGGGGTGGCTCATTAATGTTGATAAACATGTGAAGGGTGGGTGTCAGGAGCATGGAGCCAGGCTCTGCTCACTTGCGCCTAATGATAGGACAAGGGCCAGTGGGTGTGAGCTGGAACACAGGAGGTTCCACATCACTCTGAGAAGGAGCTTCATGGTGAGGGAGCGCTGGAAGGGGCTGCCCAAGAATGCTGTGGAGTCTCCTTCTCTGAAGATGTTTCAAACCCGCCTGGACATGTTCCTGTGTGACTTGGTCTAGGTGATCCTGCTATGGCAGGGGGACTGGACTGGATGATCTTTCAGGGTCCCTTCCAATCCCTGATACTATGTGATTCCTTGCACTTTTAGAAGGTGAAACCTTTTCTCTTACTGTGAGACCTCTGAATATGCTTGCCCTAGGTACATCACGAGGAAAGAAGGCCTACATTTTCAAAACTTTCTTTCTGTATATAAAATATTCTCCCAGCCATAACAGTTAGAAGAGTGCACGGCAGTCTATGCAGAATTCTTCTGAGAATCCATACTCTGTTTTAAATTGGAATGAGGAATTTGCTGGAATTGCCCAGGGCAGTGGTGGAGTCCTCATCCCTGGAGATGCTTGAGGACAGACTGTCTGTGGCCCTTAGTGCCCTGGTCTGACCAGCGTGGTGATGTTAGGTCATGATCTAGGCTGGAAGAGCTCAGAGCCTTTTCCAGCCTCAATAATTCTCTGATTCTGTGATTATATTTTTTTAGGGACAGTCTTGATTTCAACGTTTTAGGTATAGTGAAAAATTAACGCTGAGAAAATTCTCCCCATCTATTCTTTACTTGTTTGAAAGAAAATGAAATTTGTAAAATGTCACTGAATCAGAACTGTTAAAAAATTTCTCTTCACACTTTACGTTTGTGAGAAATATTGCAGAAATAATATGTTGAAATGTTTTCCAGTTTCTCTTGACATTTGATAGAGTTCTCTTGACTTTTGGATTGCCAAGCTGGGAATCCTTATATCAGATCCATTCTTTATCTTGACCTTTTAAAAAATATCTGTGCTTTAACATTTGTAGTATCAGATATTGCAAAGGAAGGCTTGAAGAACCCAAACCACTGTTTGGTTAGAAGTCTACCAAGTACATAAGGTACTTCACACACCCGGCTGCTTTTGGTCGTAACAGCCCTGTGCAACACTACAGATCTGGGACAGGTGGCTGGAAAACAATGCCCTGGACTGGGCTGCCCTGGGTGGTGGTTGAGTCCCCATTCCTGGATGAGTTTAAAAGATGCTTAGATGTGGTGTTGGGTGACGTGGTTTAGATGTGAACTTGTAGAGTAAGGTTGATGGTTGGACATGAAGATCCCAAGGGTCTTTTCTGACCTGAATGATTCTGTGATTTTGTGACTGACTCATGATTGGAGGCATGAAGGTGTGTGATACTATTTCTTAACCTGTTGTATTTTTAGAAAGAAATGGAGTGATTGAGTGACATAATGTGACATTAATGCCCAGATCAGTTAGTAAAATAAATGTGATGCTATTATTCATGGTATGTTAAGAATAAAAATCCTTGACACCATGTGCATAAAATAGATGCGAATAATGGCAGAAACTATTAGGCTCTAACTTCAAAAATATCCAGCAATTATGTAACTTAAATTAGCAGTCTTCTCTTACCCATATATTTACATATTAATAGTCCTAAGTGGTAATTGTAATTGTCTCTCGTCAAGGCTTCCTTTGACCCTCATTTTTCAACTAAGAAATGTGAAATCCTGTTAAGTACAATTAATAGTAGAAAATTAATTTAAGGCAATAGATCATCAATTAGCTAACCTTTAACACGTCTCCCAATTGTCACCTGATGCTTACTTGAAGAGAAAAAAAAAGATTATTATTTTACGTGTGTGTGGACAAGAGGGTATCACCTTGTGCACGTGTGATGGAACCGAGGAATACTCTGTGGTAGGTTTCCTGGCCTTGAGCCACTAAAGCATCAGAATTGCTGTTGACTTCTTTACACTACTCACATGTGGCTGATCAAGGGCAAAGAGCTCTGCAGCGTACAGAGTCACCACCAGTGCCAGCATCCTCTCACTGGGAAAGACTACATGTTAGATGATAAAAGGAGGAGAACATCTCCCTGATGAGGAAAGGCTGAGGGAGCTGGGTCTCTTGAGCTTGGAGAAAAGGAGACTGAGGGGTGACCTCATGAATATTGATAAATATGTGAAGTGGGGGTGTCAGGAGGAAGGAGCCAGGCTCTGCTCGGTATCATCTACTGACAGGACAAGAGGCAATGGGTGTGAGCTGGAACACAGGAGGTTCCACATAAATATGAGAAGGAACTTCTTCCAAGTGAGGATGAGAGACCACTGGAAGGGGCTGCCCAGGGGAGTTGTGCAGTCTCCTTCTCTGGAGATGTTTAAAACCTTCCTGGACATGTTCCTGTGCAACTGATCTAGGTGATCCTGCTGTGGTGGGGGGATTGGACTGGATGATCTTCTGAGGTCCCTTCCAATCCCTGATGTTCTGTGATTCTGTGACAGGCTTATTTTCAGTCCTGGGCTCATAATCTTAAATGTTCTCACAAATAAGCAAGAGCTTCCTTCAGATAATGAATGCATCTAGTTTACACCATGCCTTACAGAATGATTCTCCCGATGCCTTCTCCTTCCTGGGGAATGACATACCCACGGCTGCTCCATGTTATAGATCAAGATTAGAAAGCGGCATTTGCATCTGGCCAATAGGTCTTTAGTCATCAAATCGACAAATGGAGCTAATGTAGAATAATAATGTGTGAAGTTGCTTCCAAGTGCTGAAGACTGAAATGCATTTTACACAGTGTGTTGCTCTCATAAGAAAGAAAAATAATTACAGAAGCCATTAAAAACTAAATGCCTGTTATTTGTCATGTCAGAGCGGCCAGCATCATCTGTTAGAGAATATTTATGATTTTGGGGGCTGCAAATGTTACTGTTGTCCATAAAAGCCAGAAAGGTTTTTGTTAGCTCCTGAAATGCCAGCCGCATGAACAGTGTCTCCTTTATTTAACCTCTTTTCCAAAGGTCAGGCGTTCAGGTGTTTTAGTGGTGTTTGAAAAGCTCTTATACAGTGAGACTATGTGTTAGGAGTGTTATTCACTTGCCAACTCTGGAACGTGCTGTACAGACAGCTTGAAGAACATAAGTTTGACTTTTTTTGGCCCCCTTTTAATATTCATTTCCCCATCTTATCCATGTAAATGTTAGACTGAGGGATTTTGGGGCTCTGTGACATGTGTCGTTGATGGAAGGTCTGATGAGGAGAGGCTGAGGGTGTTTAACCTGAGGAAGAGGAGAGTCAGGAGACTTTATCCAATGCCCTGAAGGGAGGTTGTAGTCAGGTGAGGATTTGACTCATCTCCCAGGAAACCAGTGCCAGGATGAGAGGACAAGGCCTAACTTTGTACTGGGGGGGGTTAGGTTGGATGTTAGGAAGCCCTTCTTCATCCTTCATGTTTTCAGCCTTCAGCTCTCCAAACCCTTAAATTGGTTTCTTTAGTCTGTTTAGAAGTTTTTCAGGATGAAAAGCTTGATGAGCACCATGGGAGGGTTAGTCTGGGTGTTAGGAAGCCATTCCTAGTGGAAAGGGTGATCAGACACTGGAACGGACTGCCCAGGGCAGTGGTGGAGACCCCATCCCTGGAGGTGTTGAAGGACAGCCTGACTGTGACCCTTAGTGCCCTGGTGTGGCCAGTGTGGTGATGTTAGGGCCTGGGCTGGGCTGGATGAGCCTCAACAATTCTGCAGTTCTGTGAATACTAAGTGTAACCTGGAAATACTTTGACAGAAGCCTCAGATCTTCATGTTATTAAAGACGGGTTATGAATCAGAACAGTTAGAGATCTGCCATCAGTAGCAGTCTCACTCCGTAGCATTTCAAGGTGCAATTGATAAATTTCCATGTGAGGATTAACTTCTCCAGAGCCTGATGGGGAAGCTGAGAGCTGAGGATGCTATGCTCTCCTGCGCTACAACTCTGTGAAGGCCCATCCGCTGCTCCATAAACTTTGTCCTTGTGGACTGTTAAGCTTCTCAGTTCTATTCGTAGGAGGATTTCATTTTTCCTCTGGTGGATGCTGATTAATTCAGATCCCTCCGTCCTTTGAAAAATCTCCGAATCCTGTTTATCACTAAGATTTAAACTGGCTGAAACCAGCAGATTGATTGGTGAAAAGAATATTGGGTAGCAAGATTAGTACAACATAATGAGCCAACGCTCTGCTGCTAGCACCATGAATGATGACAATGTGCAGAGAATATATTAGAGGGAGCAAAGGCTTCCATTACTTTGGAGAGCGCTAGATCAAGTAGCATCTCCAAAATTACACTGGATAGAAAGTTGATGAAAACCGGAGGCAGACTGAGGAAGTTTGCTATTGGCTTTTATCTTTACATGCAGATCTAGCAGCCACAATGAATTACAGTTGCACACTGGAGTAGCGGGGGGACATGCGACTAGCAGAAGAATGGTGTAACTGTCAGTGCAAGGCTTTGCAGCATTATTCATAGAGACTTAGAGGCAATTAACCTGACTTCACTCAGCCCAGTTTTCAGGGACGAAATAAATAGTGTAACTTCAGAACGAGAGGTTCTGATTATGTTTTTTTTATATTGCATATTCACCGTGGAAAGTATTTGCACATTAAAGATAGCTGTAAAACATTATATTAGGCAAATAAGCCTTATACATGGGGGAAAATTGAAAGCAAATTTAGCCTACCAAGTCCAATTTGAATTTATTTTCATACTCTAAAGTGCTGTAATGGCCGTGATCAGTAGTTAAATTTTTGTTGTTGAGCTAGCTCAGTTCTTTTAACTACCCTGAACCTGGTGCTTTCAGTGAACAAACCCTTTCCTTGTTCAGGTGTGACTGCACCCTAAGCGGGACAAAGATGGGAGCTCTGAGCCAGCCCTGTGGGGCTACCGTTGAGACAGGCTACTTCATTTTAAAGACTCCAATTGACTGCTGCTCTCTGCAGTGTCTGCTGCAGTACCCAGGTTGGCATGTCTCCCTGATGAGGAAAGGCTGAGGGAGCTGGGTCTCTTGAGCTTGGAGAAAAGGAGACTGAGGCGTGACCTCATGAATGTTGATAAATATGTGAAGGATGACTGTCAGGGTGATGAAGGCAGGCTCTGCTCAGTGACATCTAATGACAGGACAAGGGGCAAAGGGTGTAACGTATCTGTAACATAGGAGATTCCACATCAATATGAGAAGGAACTTCTCAGTGAAGGTGACAGAGCACTGGAAGGGCTGCCCAAGGGGATTGTGGAGTCCCCTTCTCTGGAGAAGTTTAAAACCCTCTTGGATATGTTCCTGTGCGACTGGATCTAGGTGATCCTGCTGTGGTGGGAGGATTGGACTAGATGATCTTTCGAGGTCCCTTCCAATCCCTAATGTTCAGTGATTCTGGTGAACTGCAGGTTAAGGGTTATTAAAATGAACCTTTAGGGAGCAATTCACCACAGCACTGTTGTGCCAAGTAGAGGTTTCATCTGCATGACCATGTGAATTGCTGCAGAACCCTATGACCTAATTTTGCAGGAGAGGTGGCAAATGGCTCATGTTTGTCCAGAATTGCCACTGCTTGTAATATTGCCATGAACTGGGATGAGACCTTGATTCTCAGTAGCTGTGAGTATTCTGGTGATGAGATAGTTAATGCAGTTGGCCCTGAAGCAGAAGAACCCCAATGCAGAATCCCAGTTAACAGCACTCTTGGGCAGAGCGTTCAGACACCTTGTCCTCACCATCATCTCCACAACTGTTGAGAATGTGACTCATTCAGCTCCCCAGACCAGTGCTTCCTATACAACCATCAAAGTTCATAACCAGCCTTTGATTGTAGCTACTAAGGAGATCTATCCACACTGGTTTTGTCCCCTTTCCTCGGCAGCATTTAGGTCCTTCCTGCCCCTGGCAGGTGCTTCTAGACACAGCCTCCTGCCAAGATTCTATAGTTCTTCATGTGGATTCCTTTGAACGTCTGGGGGATGCTGTTTCTCTTTAGCAAAGGAGGCAGAAAGGTGCCTCTGTGTCAGACAGCTGGGGAAAATAAACAGGGTAGCACAAGAGGTAGAGCTGCTGCTCTTTCTTCTGCGCAGAGTGAGCGAACGCAGGATCTGGGCAATAGAAGGTTTAGGAAAGAAAACAGAGACAAGAACCCAATCGACAGAATCAGTAAAAGGAAGTGTGCAAAGTCATTTGTGTAGGGGGACATGACAGTAATTATTGACTTGTGGGAAGGCAACGAGGCACAGAGTCTGAAACGGGTTGTTGCAGGAAAGGGAACGTATTGATTGTGGGAGAGTAGGTAATTGATGCTGGTGGAAGGGCATCTGCATGGACAACCAGAGCATGCAAAAATAAACCCCGGTCGCTGGCAGGAGCAGACAGGCATCGTGAATATGCAGATGTGAGTTTGCATATGCATGTGCAAGTGCTGTGTGTGCAATAAATCTCTGGAGTAAACTCTGCAGGTTCGTTTTGCCTCGTGGCTAATACAAAACTACATTGAGCAGAGCTAGACTGGGGAGAGAACAGCGAGGGGGATCTGTAGGGGGGGCTGAAAACAAGGACCATGCTGTAATTACATTAAACCCAAGCATTACGGGCAGGAAATGCAAAGTTATGATGACTATTAGAAGAGACCAAGCCATGTTAATTTATGGATATTAGCAGTTTAAGGCATCTGAAGTCTTGTGTACCGATGTAAAATTATGCCACAAAACTACGATTAAGGCATTTTCCTGTTTGTGACCCCAAATTGGTTTAATTTTTAAAAAAGCTTTTTCTCTGCGTGGTGCCATTACGGTGAAGGAAGCAAGATGTTCAGCCTGCGACTTCGCCAGAATGGCTTGAAGCAGAGGGACTGTGTTAATGAACTTGGTCTCTGCATTTTTCTTAGTGGATTTCTTTCCTTATGCTTTGAGGTCCAACCATTTTTATGCTGTTTCTGTCTCTGAACTTTTTGTTTCTCCCATTTTATCGATGATATCGATGTAGAATACTCGAGGCAGTATTTTTTGTACATGAATGAGATCCAGAGCTGAGGACAGAACTGTTAGAACGGAGCTATTTTCTCCATTTCCTATGTAAAATGAAAACAAAAATCTGAATTTTCAATGGAAACACTTTTCTCTGGTGAGAATCCTCAATCTCCACATTGATTTTAGTAATTTTACCTTGAAGCGATATCCTAGTGAGCCCTGTGCTGAAGTTATTAGTTCAAGGCCATAAGATGTATGTTAAGTGCTCTTCGATGTCCACTGACAGTTCTTCCAGGAAATACAACAAAAATGGTCATTTTCTTCTGCTTTTAAGCATTGAAAAAAGAAACACAGGCACATTTTTTGCTCCTGTTTCTCTCTCTGTGACAGAGTTATTGTATTTGCAACTGACAAAATGACTGGCTCTGCATTAGCAGTAAATAGATGACACTCAGACATATCTGCACAAGGTACGTCTGAAAAGAAAACTGAAGCCTTGCTGTTATAGAGACTTGAGAAGATAATGTATCATACTGTGAATAGGGAGGTGTTCATGTTGGAATAAGTAGTAGAAAATAAGTTTTAAAAACATAGGTGCATCTTTTTAATATTATGTTTTAAGTGGGTGCTTAGAATGTGAGTTGGATGTGTAACCACACCTAACAGGGGCATAGCTCCAATTCGTCTTCCGTGGGACTTTGTTCCAGAACTATTCAAGAGACTACACCGATACTGCAGGACGTGCTGTAAACAACATGAGGAGCCTGGTGGCTTTCATTTCCCACTTCTGAAGGGTTGGCTTTCAGCTCTTGGATCACAGCTGTAGCTCTGCAGACAGACCTGACATATGTTCACAGTGTTGCTTGGAGGGATGGACGCTTCTTCTATCCCCTTCCCTTCTCCTGGCACTGCCAGCTTGTAGCTGCTTTGTGAGCCAGAGCAGAGAACCACTTCACATCAAATCCGCTCTGCAAAGTGAAAGCGACTTGTCAGCTGCATTTGTTTCCCTCTTCATGTCACAGACACAAGGGCGTTTGTGCTGGAAAAGAGGGGAGCAGAGATGCCTACCTGGGAGGGGGCTGCAGAGCATAGCCATCGTTTGTGTCTGGGATAAGTACCGTCAGAGGTGAGGGGACATCTCAATCCTGTACAGCCAAGGGTAGCACGTGGTGTGACAAGAGAGTGAAACCAGTTTAATCGTTAATTGATACTCTTAAGAGGTGACTCTTCCTCTTGTTTCTTCTTTCCCCTCAGCGTGTCCTAAGTCTGCTTCCTCAAGCTGTCTCTGCTCTTATCTGACATCTCAATGAGCCAGTTCAGGGAGTTAAACCCTACAGAAGATTAACCCTGTGGACAAGAAGAGGTGCCTGTATTCCTCTGCTTTGGGTGCTTTCGCATGAGTGTAGTGTCAGAGAAGAGGTAGAATGGTTAAAAATGCTGTTAGCTGTATCAACAGCCATAGTCAGGAGAGATAATTTGAATCGAACACATAAAATGGAAAACAAAGCTGATGTTAAATTCAGAAACCAACAGTGGGGTAAGGCGCAGATTTCCCGAGAGTGTTTGATGCTAAAGCCTCACATTGAAATTCAGGCAAGTTCCAACATCTGCTCCGCGTTGGCTCTTTTGAAAAGTCGAGATGAAATTCTTTAACTCTTTTATTGTCATTATGAAAAGCTTAATAAAACAATATGTGTTTTGGATGGAACTCTGACCCCACTTCACACAGAATGGAGAGTTTTCCTTCTCCAAAGCCAGCAGTTACTGTAGTTGCTTTAATGAATCCGCTGGATGCGTTACAAGCTGTGAGGCTACTACTGTGTGCTCCAGGAAAAAACTCCCCAACTTTGATGAGAGCAAACCAAACATGTTCAGCCACTCTCACAAAATAACACTTTTGAAATAACAAGTGCCAGATGTCAATTGATTTAATGGATGGCGAGAGGTAAAGCTTGCAGTTGTGAGACTTTAGAAATCCAGTTATGTCCATTACTATGCTGGCGTTAAAGAGCAGTGTGTTCTAGGTTAGGAGAATAGATTCTGGGTACCACCTTTCTTTAATTTTTATTCTGGAAATAACATCATTGCAGGCGGATTGGACTAGATGATCTTTCGAGGTCCCTTCCAATCCGTAATGATTCTATGATTCTATCTGTTGTGACTGTAAAGGAGGGAGAAGAAAAACCCCACCCCAGACAGGAAAGAGTGCTGCTAAGGGAGGCTGATTCGTTAAGAGTTGTTGAGAGCTATCAGCCCAGATACTGTTAATCTCAGTGGCCCAGGAGCGAAACAATAGCTGTGGCTCCCACAGCAGCTGAAGGAGCTGAAGGCTTTCCAAAGCTGAAACCCAAGGTTCAGGTGGCAGAGAGTGAGCCAGGGGAGTTGAATCAAGGGGAAGGAAGCTCCTAACCAAAGGTCTCTGCCCCCAAAGTTCTTCCAAGCCCTGTATTTCAGTGCTGCCGCAGGTCTCTCTTGTCTTGCTGCCTGTTGTCAAACTGAAGCCTTTCAAATCCCTGTTTGCATTTTAATTGGCTTTGGGAATAGACAGGAAGAGAATAATGGAAATAAGTGGCAAAATTAGAGTAATGCTTTTGAGAACCTGGAATCACATAACGGGCCTGTAACAGACGCTTTCTGGCTTCTGCCTCTGATACGCTGGTGTCTGAGACATCCGGATCCTTTTTGTGTCCTCATTTAAAAGAGGGGGAGGCAGGCTTTTTAATTCTGAGTATGCTTGGTTTGTGTTTCAGTGTTAGTATCACAGCTGGAGCCTGGAATCACATTTCCTAAGCCCTGCCTGTATTTCCAGCCAGCATGCTAAAGTGGAGAATTTAATTCATAGAAACATTGAGAAATAGAGGCAGAGGCTGCAGGCAGAGGCGAGTGCAGTCAGTGCCAAGCAGCTGTCCCCAGCTTGCGAGACACTGCCCCATCACCACTGAGAACAGCCTCTGAGGTTGTGTGGCTTGAGACTCCGCGATTGTCACTGCGCTCTCTTGGAATAAAACACAGCGGTTTGCAGCCTTTCAACCCCAGCTCCTGGGGAACCCACCCAGCAAGTTTTCGGCATCTGTGTGGTGAACAGAAATGCTTTTTCTGTCTTTTCCTGTCTGTTTTGATTGGGGGGGGAGTTGTAGATTATGGAGTCTCCTCTGGAGACATTTAAAACCCACCTGGATATGTACCTGTGCAACTGGATCAAGGAGATTGAACTGGATGATCTTTTGGGGTCCCTTCCAATCTCTAATGTTCTGTGATTCTGTGATGTTGCCTGATGTTTGTATCACAGTCATAGATCTTCATAAAAGGCTGGGAGAAGGGTCACAGTCTAGAAACTGTTTCTGTAACCTGGCCATACAAAAAGTCAGGGGGTGAAGAGCAGCCCTGGGAGCAGTATTTAGCTGTAGAAGACATGGCTGTGTTGTTACTGCAAATTAAACTCTCCGTGAGTCCCTTCCGCTGTGGACACAAAGTCCCACGCCAGTCAATCCAGCAAATTAAAACCAAACTCCTAACACGAAGTAAATGCTGACTGAGCTGCAGCTGCTTTTCCTAAGTCACAGTTACTTTACAGGCGCTTGAGATGGGTTAGCGATTTGGCACTGCACCTCAAAAGCCTTCCAGTGATCTAAATCTGGGTATGAATGGTTATTGTTTTATTCAAAAGTTCCCACTCATGTGGTCCGCAGTATGACTGGACTAAATTATTAATTCCTGGAGATTCTAATGGAAAGAGGCGAAGGGAATATTATTCAAAGAGCTCACTCAGAAACCAAAATGCCATTAGGGCGTGTAGCTTTCCAATTTGGACCAAGCAAAGGATAATACATCAGCTCTTTTTCTCCTTCCCTGTCATATTCTGTTCTTAAAGTATGAGTGGGATGCTCTCCAGTTCCAGGTGGAGGGGATAGATTTATTTTGTGCTGAGAACGAGGAGCTTGTGTGTGTTTGTGCGTGTGGTTGAATGGGGTCCTTTTGCATCAAATGGCTGTTTATATTCACCCTCCTCTCTGCTGAAAGGCAGAGCTGTGGATGGTCTGACAAATGCACATCGAATACAATACACTTTTCTTAGGTTGTCAAAGGCTGGGGAGTAGAAGTGAGCGGAGCAAAATGCTTGATTATGCTTTGGAAATAAGGAAAGCTTCGTTTCATTCAGGCAAGGGGAGGTCAGCTTGGATCAACACAGGCTCAGTAAATAGGGTGCGTGGGGAGCTCCTGGCTTCTCTGCCTCCTGTGGCAGCTGTTTCTATTTAAGTTGCTGGTGAAGTCGGGGTCCAGGCTCTCTTTGCTTTGCCAGCCAAGGAGAGGGCACGTAATCCAAGCAGCAGTGGATGAGTGAGCGAAGGAAAAGCTTCTCTATTATATATTAACACAACATCTCATGAAAGGAAATGCAGTCAGAAGTTACTGGTTGATAATCAGCATCATTCTGATACAGAACTTCTGCCTTGCTGTGAAAAAACCCCAGCAAACCCACCTCACTTTTTACGTAGAATTCAGGATGACTACAGATTATTGCTGTAAGGAGAAACTTGCTTGATTTTACTTATTCATACACTGCTGTGTTAATATCAGAGAGCAATAACGCTTGAAATCGCCTAAACAATTTTCTGTTTAGCACTGGAATCCATCAGGAAGCAAGTGCCCATCTTAAACAGCATCAGAAGTCATTAATGTCTTTTCCTAAGGGAGCTGAAAGCTAAATTTTATATAAATGGATTGAAAAGTTTAAATACACATCTGAGGAGGCATTTCAGACTGTGGAACATCTTGGTGAATGTTGTTTAACGTTAGTGCTGAAGTGTGTGGGGTCCTGTGGTAATTGAAATGCAGCAACAACACCTGAACTGGTGTGTTTTATTTGGCTGCTGTGGCTCTCTAAACCTGTAAATTTGGGTTGATTTGCTTTTAAACTTGAAGTGCGTCTCGCTGGGTAAAATGACACCCTGTCTTGTTAAAAACCTCAAGATGTTGTTCGGTTCTTTTGGTTCACTCTGTAATTTGCTTCATTTTCCTCCTCTGCCACACAAACGGATAAAAACGGGTAGTGAGACAGAGAAATGCTGGTTAAGAAAAGCATGAAAAAGAGCAATAATGGGAAAAAAGGAACAGAACGCACGGTTATCGGTGGTTGAGTAGTAACTGCAAGTGGAAGCCTTGCAGTTGGTTTATTTTACCTTAGCTTCAGGGGTTTTTCATGTGTGACTTGGTCTAGGTGATCCTGATGTAGCGAGGGGATTGGACAAGATGATCTTTTGCGGTCCCTTCAAATCAGTAATGTTCTGTGATTCTGTGTGATCTGCACCCAGTGAAGTTTAAATAGTCTTTAAACTGGTCGAGCATCAAGGTGACCTTGGGGTCTGAACCCCAGGAACTTTTCACAGCTCAGACTTACTCTATTAATAGTGTGAAAGATCATCCAGTCCAATCCCCCTGCCACAGCAGGATCGCCTAGATCTGGTCACACAGGAACATGTCCAGGTGGGTTTTAAATGTCTCCAGAGAAGGAGACTGCACAACCCCCCTGAGCAGCCCCTTCCAGTGCTCTGTCACCCTCACCGTGAAGAAGTTCCTTCTCATATTGATGTGGAACCTCCTGTGTTCCAGCGTAGTTGCTTACTCACAAAAGTAAAGTGCAAGTTATCTGGCTAAAAACCTGTGATTAAAGGATCTGGGATAAATAAGAGAAGGAAGGAGGTGGAAATCTTTCCTCAAAAAAACCCATTTGCCCTGCGTGTTGTGGTAGACCCTGGATCTGACATTGAACACCCTTCTGTTTGTGGCAAGTTGTGCTAAGTGATCTGCTCTTTACTTGCCCTGCTTGTTCCTCCCGAGTTCCTGAAAGCAAAATATAAAGATTAGTACCTTAGGTGGAAATACAGCCCACTCCCTCCAGGAGTTCAGATCCACCAGCAATCACTATAACTCACTATTAGATTGATTCAGCACCATGCTGGGCTTTTCTCTTACTTTCCACCAATTATGGAGGCTGATAGAAAGAAGGAAAAGAAGTGTGCTGCAATAAATGGCAGAGAAAGGGAGGAAAATATTGACAGTTCCTGAGATTTAAGACACAGTCACGGTAAATCTGAAGACTTAATAGGGACCTGCCTTTAATATAAGGAAAACACTAGAATCACCCTCCAAAGGCAAACAATTTCTGTGTGTTGCCATTTCTGACAAAAATGCTGGCTCTTTGTGTAACTTGTCTAGAGATACCAGTGACAGCAGGGTGACCATGAGCCAGCAATAGGCTCTTGTGGCCAAGAAAGGCAACAGCATCCTGGGGTGGATCAGAAGCAGGGTGGTTAGCAGATCCAGAGAGGTCTTTCTCCCCCTCTACTCTGCCCTGGTGAGACCACATCTGGAATGTTGTGTCCGGTTCTGGGCCCCTCAGTTCCAGAAGGACAAAGAGCTGCTGGAGAGAGCCCAGCGCAGAGCCATGGAGATGATGAAGGGAGGGGGAGCATCCTCCCGCTAAGGAAAGGCTGAGGGAGCTGGGGCTCTTGAGCTTGGAAAAAAGGAGGTTGAGGGGTGACTTCACATGTTTATAAACATGTGAAGGGTAGATGACAGGAGGCTGGAGCCAGGCTCTGCTCGGTGGCATCTAATGACAGGACAAGGGGCAGTGGGTGTCAGCTGGAACACAGGAGGTTCTACATCAATATGAGAAGGAACTTCTTCATGGTGAGGGTGACAGAGCCCTAGAAGGGGCTGCCCAGGGGGTTGTGGAGTCTCCTTCTCTAGAGATGTTTCAAACCTGCCTAGATGTGTTCTTGTGTGACTGGATCTAGGTGATACTGCTGTGGCAGGGGGATTGGGCTGGATGATCTTTTGAGATCCCTTCCAATCCCTGATGTTCTGTGGTTCTGTAATTCTTCTGTGGAACATGATACAGACGTGGTCCTTAAATGCTCCGTCCACCATTGCTCTCTATTTAAACTGGGGGATGTTTTGGATTCCCATCATAGCCTTTCTCGCCTGTAATTTTATAAGCTGTAAATGTGTACCTTAATAGAAAGAAAAGTGGAAAATCATTTCCAGAACTGTGAATAAGACTTGAATAAGTTTGTCTAACAGGCCTGAGGGCAGATTTCCACTCGGTATTTATTGAAACTGATAGATTGTGTTCTGCAAGCTGGCTTCCCTTCCCCACACTTGACTAGTATTAAAGACCTCTGGAGCAAGTGCAGGGCACTGGAGGTGTTTTTAATGCATTAGGAATCCTTATTTCTCTGCTAGCTCTTTTATGTTCTTGTCCTGCATAGAGACAGTGTTCAGACATAGATTTTGGGATGCATCGGGGATGGAAACCCCCCGAGCAGCAGAGGTTTGTGCTGAGACGCTGCAGTTTCTGTCTTGCCACTGTTTTCAATTCTACGCTTGTTCTTCCTCAAACCTGACTTGGTTGCAGTCCTTCACTCTGTACCCTTTCTGTGCCCTGGTGTTTCCCACAAAAAGCTGTTTCTCCAAATGACTGGTCTCTCTGCCTCAGGCCCGGAGGGATGGGCAGAATGAATTCTTAAGCTCCCATTTGTTTTGAAATCTCTGTTGCTGAACCTGAGTTTTTTCTCCTGGTGAAGAGCCATGCTAGCTGTAGAGCGCAGTGTAAGCTCTGGTGGATTTTGGAAGTGTGTGAAGTGAAGGAGAAAAGGAAAGTTTGATGTGAGGGTTGGAATGATGGGTTTGCAGTAACTAAAGGATCCAGCCACAGCATCATTTCACTGGTGCACAATTAGTTCCATCAGTTGATTCTGGTGCTGTGTCTGTTTGATGTCAAGATCTCTAATGTTTTGTGGTGTTGGTGTGGTTTTGAACAAGATGGGTGTCTGCCTTAGCACCGGAGACCGGATGATCTTTCGGGGTCCCTTCGAATCCCTAGTGTTCTGTGATCCTGTGATTTATGGCTCGCTATGACGTGGCTTTGTTCTGGTTTCATATCTGCACAGTGTGTATTGAAAAACCCAAGGTATGGGCTTTCTTTTTGTCTTGAAATTCCTTAAGGACCTAGACAAACAATGAAAACACACTTCTGGGGACTTTTACTTTATTAGATGTAACAGAAATATTACCTGAAGCATCTGAGTGCTTAAAAAGACGTGAGCGGTTCAATCTCTATAGAGCTTACACTGTATCATGTAGTAACTGGGAGCCTTACACTGGTTTCCCTCCTGATCTCACTGCTTTTTTAAACCACGGTGCACAAATTGTCTGCAGCTTTATCCTCTTTACTGGGAGCTGAAGTGATAACCCCTGTCTCTGTTCTAGGGCTCCTTTTAAAAGCCTTAGATTATGCTTTTATTTAAAAGCCAGGATTACACGTTTATTATTTATTGCTGGGTTTTGACAGTACTTTAGGGCGCAGTTTATCAGTTAACATGGTGGATGTAGTTTATTTTTGTAGAAGGAGCAGGGGGGCATTTTCAAAATGCTCTGGTTTACACTTGAGAAAGCACTTGCCAAATGGGGCGTGCTGTTCATCGGCCTCCATTCAGGGATTGGATAAGGGCACTGCAGCACTGCTCAGCAAGGCCACGCTCCATCTTCAGAGGCCACAAGGAGCCACTCGAGAAACACAGGAATAACAAGAAGTGTTAACGTTTGGAAAGAGATCTGGAGATGATAGGAGGTAGGTCATCCTGTACCCAGGCACGAACACCTGTCCACAGTAGTTCAAGCAGGCTATAGACTAGGTTCATACAGGCTGTAGGCTCTAGTAGGGAGGTGATTGTCCCCCTGTACTCAGCACTCGTGTGGCTGCACCTTGACTACTGGATCCAGTTTTGAGCATCTCAGTCCAAGGGAGACATCGAGGCGCTGGAGCGAGGGCAGAGCAGGGCAACAAAGCTGAGGAAGGGCCTGGAGAATAAATTCTCTGATGAGACATTGAGAAAGATGGGGCTGTTTAGTTTGAGAAAGATGAGGCTGAGGGGAGACCTCGTCGCTCTCTACAACTTTCTGAAAGGACACTGCAGAGATGTTGGTGCTGGTAGAGGGAAGGGCTTCAGGCTCCAACAGGAGAGTTTTAGACTGGACATCAGGAAAAAATTCTTCACAGAGAGTGTGATCAGGCAGTGGACTGTGCTGCCCAGGGTGGTGGTTGAGTCCCCATCGGTGTATGAGTTTAAAAGTCACTTAGATGTAGTGTTGGGGAATGTGGTTTAGGGGTGAACTTGTAGAGTAGGATTGATGGTTGGCCTCGATGATCCCAAGGGTCTTTTCCAACCAGAATGATTCTATGATAGAACTTCCTCAGTAGTAGCATTTGAAAAAAACAAATGGGGCACCACCACCTCCAGTAATCACCTCAGTATTTGAGTACACACTGCTGTGAGAGGCATCTTTTTCAGGGCTGTGTTTCTCTAGCTTGAAAGAATGGATTTGGTTGTGCTTTTATCTAATAATAAGAGTAACAAGTTCCTTGCAATCGGTCCCTTAGGCTGCTATGTAGTCTGACACCTGCAGTAAGGTCGCCTTTTAGCCCTTGTTCTTATAGGTGAGAATGGCTTTCCATGAACCTGAGTGGGTTTGGACATGCTTTTAGCTGCCCTACATCCATCTTGCTCCCCTTGCTCTGGTCATGGCCACTTGAGGCTGCTAAAGCTTAAGGAAGCCAGGTTGTCCTAAACCCTCTGATGAGAGATTCTGGGGGTGGTTTCTGGTCTCAAAATAACTTTTCCATACTTCCGTGTGCATTTTACCGTTAAAATCAAGCTGTAATTACTGTGGATGTGATTTACAGAGTGGTTTAAAGACATAGATTCTCAATACACGTTTCCTTTGGTTTGAATTATCGTTGCTTTTGTGACTATACAAAAGAAGTTAATTCCTTGTTAATTCCCACGGGGCCCTGTGGTTGTTGTTCATGCTGCGGAACGGAAGAACTCAGAGCTGAGCTGTGACGATCGTTTTTGTTCCATTAGCGATTAAGTGTGGCAGGCAAGATCAAAGCTGACCTGGAAGACTTAGAGGTGTGTCCACAGAAGCTTTAGGTGCCTCACAACCTTTAGGAATGCAAGCAGCATAACCTAAGTCGACAAGCCAAAGGAGGATGGGCAGAGAAGCCGTTGTAGTTGGCTTGTCCAAGGTTGCATGATGGCATCAGTTACAGAGCTTTACAACAAGCAGGGTGTCACACCTCCTGGTGTTTGGGTCTGAGGGTATGAGCGGGAGGAGTGGCTGGAGAGCTCTCTGGCAGAGGAGGACCTGGGGATTCTAATTGATAGGAAGATGAATATGAGCCAGTAGTGTGCCAGGAAGGCCAGTGGCATCCTGGCTTGTGTTAGAAATAGTGTGGCCAGCACGAGTAGGGAGGTTATAGTCCCTCTGTATTTGGCACTGGTGAGGCAGCATCTTGAGTGTTGTGTCCAGTTTTGGGCACCTCAATACAAGAGAGATGTGGAGGTGCAGAGGAGGGCAACTAAACTGGTGAAGGGCCTGGAGAATAAACCTTATGAAGAGAGATTGAGAGAGTTGGGGCTGTTCAGTTTGAGGCAGAGGGGACCTCATCACTCTACAACTGCCTGAAAGGACATTGTGGAGAGGTTGGTGCTGGTCTCTTCTCACAAGTGCTTAGTGATAGAACAAGAGCAAATGGGTTCAAGCTACAACAAGGGTGTGGTTAGACTTGACATTAGGTAAAATGTTTTCACAGAAAGGGTGCTCAGGCACTGGAATGGGCTTCCCAGGGAGGTGGTTGAGTTGCCATCCCTGGATGTGTTTGAAGATCGTTTGGATGAGGTGTTGAGGGATGTGGTTTAGGGGTGAACTCTGTAGCAGCAGCGCACAGTGCCTGCACTCTCTGTGACAGCTGACCTTCCCCAAATAACTCCTCACAGGTTGCTCAGGCTCGGCAAGCAGAGTGATGTGTTTCCCTGCATTATGCTTTCTGCAGGAATAGGACAGGTAATTGTAATGTAGATTATTCCAGTCTGCATCGTAACCCTGTGCGACACAGAAAAAAGTGTTTCCACAATTCTCATGTTAGATATTGATTTGACTTAATCAGGGAAAGATCTTCTCACTTTCTGAGTGTTTCAGAAGAAGAAAGGCCATGAATGAAGGACTCACTTAAGGTTTTCTACTGTCAGAAAGACTGGAAATTATAGCTCTAATGGTCAGGATAGTAATGGCCCCCAGACACAGCAAACTCAGGCTCCCTTCATCAACATTGACTGCAGTAATTGTGTTGCCTTGAATGAATTACCGGTTCTTTTCCTAAGTCTCTGAGGTGCAAACTTCTTCACATAACTGAATTTCCAAGGAAAGCTGCCTAACTATTGCTGAAAAACAGTGCTGAGAAGAGCTGTGGGAGCTCCAGCGTTTTGCAGCTCTAAGAACAAGGATCTGTCAAAAAGAGTTGCACTGAAGTTGATCTTGCCTCAAGATGGCAGAAGGAGTAATGACCTCTTAAGCATCCCTCCAGCCCTGAATTCTGAGCGTCTGAATTGCTCTCTGTGTTGCTGGGAGCTATAGAAAGACATCTTGAACAACTAACCCATGGCTGCTCCCAGACCTCTGACTGGAGGGCTCCTGCCTTTTATTAGAGCTGCCTGGCCCCAAACTACTTTTGCATCTGATGAAAGCTCATAATTCATTACAACAGATGGACTGTGCTGTGCCTGTTCTCCTACTGTTACAGAAATGGCAAATGAGGCCATTGAAATGAAGAATTCTTGTTCACGTCATCTGCCTTGAAATTACAGGAAAGACAAAAGGCAGGATGGACTCTCTTGGGGTGAGAGTGCGCTGCAGGGTCACAGAGTCATAGAATCATTCAGGTTGGAAAAGACCCTTGGAATCACTGAGTCCCACCATCAACCCTATTCTAAAAAGTTCACCCCTAAACCAGATTCCCCGACACAACATCTGAACAACCTTTAAACACTTCCAGGGACAGGGACTCAACCCTTTCCATGGGCAGCCTGTTCCAGTGTCTGGTTACTCTTTCTGGAAAAAACCATCCTAATGTCCAGTCTAACCCTCCCCTGGTGCAGCTTGAAGCCCTTCCCGCTTGTTTTATCACTAGTGACCTGTGAGAAGAGACCAGCACCGGCATCTCCACAATGTCCCTTCAGGTAGTTGTAGAGAGCGATGAGGTCTCCCCTCAGTCTCCTCTTCCTCAAACTAACCAGCACCAGCTCCCTCAATGGCACTTGATAAGATTTATTCTCCAAGCCCCTCATCAGCTTCATTGTCCTCCTCTGCACCCACTCCAGCACTTTGATATCTCTCTGGTATTGAGGTGCCCAGAACTGGGCACAGTGCTCAAGTGTGGTCATATTCTCTCAGGAGTATGTGGTGGAGGCCGGCCCGTTAGTCCGGTACTTGAAAGCTGAGAATTGGAGGAGGTGCTGAAGATGACTTCAGAGCAAAGCTGCCTAACACAGCTGGATGTACACAGCTTTCTGTGGGGTCTGCAGCTGCAGTCCTCTTCCTTCCTCTGCAATAATGGCAAGAGAGATTGAGTTCAGTTGTGTTGCAGAGGTAAGGAAAGATTTAGACTATTCTGCATGTGCCGTTCAAACTGTCTGGCCAGCATCCAGTGAACCTCGGTTCACAGAATACGGAACTGCTGGAAAGAGTCCAGTGCAGAGCCACAAAGACAATGAAGGGCGTAGCACATCTCCCTGATGAGGACATACTGAGGGAGCTGGGTCTCTTGAGCCTGGAAAAAAGGAGACTGAGGGGTGACCCCATTAACATTGATAAAGATAGAAAGGGTGGGTGTCAGGACGCTGGAGCCAGGCCCTGCTCGGTGCCATGCAATGATAGGACAGGGGGCAACAGGTGTCAGCTGGAACACAGGAGGTTCCACATCAGTATGAGAAGGAACTTCTTCAAGATGAGGGTGGCAGAGCCCTGGAAGGGGCTGCCCAGGGAAGTTGTGGAGTCTCCTTCTCTGGAGACATTTAAAACCCACCTGGATATGCTCCTGTGTGACTGGATCTAGGGGGGGGGGACTGGACTGGATGATCTTTCAATATCCCTTCCAACCCCTACCATTCTGTGATTCTGTGTGATTTGCACCAGTTTCTTCTTAACCTCTATCAGCTTCCCACCCTTCGTCCTCCCCACTGCCGCTCTATTTTTTTAAGCAGTATGTGATCTCGATTATCGCACTGTGTCAGGGCTCTGGCAGTAGTGAGCAGAACAGAACCTCCATTGCGGTAAGAGAGTCCTTGAGACTTGTCAGCCCCATTAAAATCTGGAGACCGTACAAGAGCATAACCTGTCAGGCTTCCTTTCTCCTCAGTCACACTGTAATTGCTGTACATGGCTCAGAAAATGTGGTCGAGTAGAAAGCTAATATTTTGACAGAGGGAAAGATCGATGGAGTAAAGGCATTACTCAGCGGTTTGCAGATTTGCCTTGTCTTAATGCTGCCTTGGCTCTCTGAGCCTTCTGATTTATGAAAACAGTGTTTGGAGTCTTTTAGTGTAATTGTAGGGGATATCCTCTCCTAAGTAGGGAAATAAAATAGGTCAGGATGATTTTAATAATTCTGCCTCCATAACGAACCAGTGATTGCTCTTTGCCCAACGGCGACTAAAGCAAAAACTCGCGCTAATAAATTGAGAGAAGAGAAAAGCTGAAAGTTATATAATTTGATTATTATTAAACACTGTTTCATGTCTTTCATTTCAATTGTGTCCACCCACCATTGCCAAGACTGAAAGATGAAAACTACGTGTTTCTAAGAAAGAGTGGCTGAAACTCGGTCAAAATTCATAGTAATTTCACCAGAACACAGATTTGAAACACTCTGCATCTGAAGTGTTTGGTGTAGAATCACAGAACATTAAGGATTGGGAGGGTCCTCAAAAGATCATCTAGTCCAGTCCCCCCACCACAGCAGGATCACTTGCTTGATATTAGGAAAAAATTTTTCCAGAAAGGATGGTCAGGCACTGGAATGGGCTTCCTGGGGAGGTGGTCGAGTTGCCATCCCTGGATGTGTTTAAAGATCATTTGGATGAGGTGTGGAGGGGTGTGGTTTATGGGTGAAATTATATGGTAGGGTAGATGCTTGGACTCGATGATCCCATTCTGTGATGCTGTGATCACCTAGATCCAGCCACACAGGAACATAACCAAAAGGGTTTTAAATGTCTTCAGAGAAAGAGGCTCCATAACCCCCTGGGCAGCCCCTTCCTGTGCTCCCTCACCCTCACTGGGAAGAAGTTCCTTCTCATATTGATGTGGAACCTTCTGTGTTCCAGCTCACATGCGCTGCCCGTTGTCCTATCACCAGATGACACTGAACACAGCCTGGCTCCATCATCCTGACACCCACTCTTCACACATTTATCAACATTCATGGAGTCACCCCTCAGGCTCCTTTTTACCAAGTGGAAGAGCCCCAGCTCCCTCAGCCTCTCCTCAGCAGGGAGATGCTCCCCTCCCTTCATCATCTCTGTGGCTCTGTACTGGGCTCTCTCCAGCAGCTCTGTGTCCTTCTGGAATTGAGGGGCCCAGAACTGGACACACCATTCCAGATGAGGTCTCACTAGGGCAGAGTAGAGGGGGAAGGAGAACCTCTCTTCATCTGCTGACCACCTCTGTTCTGATCCACTCCAGGATGCTGTTGGCCTTCTTGGCTGCAAGGGCCCATTGCTGGCTTCTGGCCATCCTGCTGTCCACCAGGACGCCCAAGTCCGTTCCTTGTACACTGCCTCCAGCAGGTCAGTCCCCAAAGCTTGATACTCAACAAGATGTGTTTCCAAGTCATACAGAAAAGCCACTGTGGGCCACCAGTCACTAAGCCATGGGTGAACCCATGCAGCTGACAGTGGCTTGGAGGCTGTCGTGTAACATTGTCTGGTGGCAGGGGATAACCTTCTCCGCTCCCTAGAACGCAGATCAGCCTCTGTGAGAGCAGTGTGTGCCGAGGCAGCGCTCACTTTTCAAAGTCAAACGAGAAACCCACTCCTGCACACTAAGCTGTTCCAAAGCAAGAGACGGCATTGCTGGGTTTATGAGTGCGGCAGCATTTCTGCTGCAGTCGCAAGAAAAATAGTCATTTTAAAAATTACATTAATATGTAATTATACGACCTAATGGCAGGTCGTGAACGTAGTCATTTCTTGTAGTGCATGCTTGGATTTGATGGGGGTTTGAAAAATCCTCACGCTGATAATGCGGGAAGAAATCACATGGCAGCAACTGCCAGAACACTCCGAGTTCAGCGGAAACTTTTGGCCTTATTTCATCCAGTTTGCCGAGAGACTGTGGAGGTCTCCAAAGAGAGTTCTATCCGTTGTGCTGCTAAAGATGAAACAGAGCACAGGAGGAAGGGATGTGGACTGCTTCTTTTTTGCCTCTGACTGCTCGGTCTGTAAGTTCAGATCAAAGCTTGGCAGAAAAAATGAAGCTCCATCTGTCTTATTGAGCTGCTTTTGACCGTTAGGAGCAGACAGTGGCGAAGTAAAAGGTGTCTCTCCTGGGCGAGCATGTTTGCTTCTCTGTAGTGGCAGGAAAACATGTCAGACAGGCCTTTCTTATAAAATTGGCCTTAAAAATTGTTTGTTTTCAAAGGACAACAACATCATGGGGTGGTCAGCAGACAGTGAGAGGTTCTCTTCCCTGCCCTGGTGAGACCACATCCGGAATTGTGTGTCCAGTTCTGGGTCCCTCAGTTCCAGAAGGACACGGGGCTGCTGGAGAGAGTATAAAACAGGTATAAAACAGGAGCAGTCTCAGTACTGAGCCCTGGGAAGCACCACTGTGTTAATCTCCAGGGCAAGACCTTGCACTTCTTACCGTCATAATTTATTTTTGTTACTCCAGTCCTTAATGTCATCCAGCTCTTCTGGTGTGTGATTGTGATCCTCATCAGTATGGTCACTGCTGTTCTAACTCGGCGCCATTAATGTTTAATTAGTTTGATTCTTCTATTTTGTGCCAAGATAACTGATGAAAGTGCAAAATAAAATGAGTCTCAGGACCAGTCCTGGAGGTTTTGCATTAATGAGCTTCTCCTCATTTGATAGTTTCTCTTGTAGCACATCCTATTACATCCCCTTGAGCTATGTTCTTTTAGAGCATGTTTTGGTGCTAATTCCAGTATTTTTAAGCTTCATAATTTCCCCATGTAGCAGTTAATTTTGACACTTCACAGGAATCAGTCCAGATCAAGTGGCTTTCTTTTTCTTTTGGGTAATATAGCCAAACAAAAGAATTGTCTCTACATGACTGAGTCTCTTGCTGTGTTGGTAATCCCATTCCATGGAGTATTTGGTTTGCCACGTACGGCATGTTTTCAGGGCTTCTTTGAACTGATAATAATGTGGTAAAAGACTGATTCACTGGTCTTCCTTTTTGATTTTTGACAATGTCAACTGTGTGGGTGAAAAAAGGATTTATAAGCTCTCTGCTTCTTCATTCCCTATAAATCTAGGGATGTAGAACAGTAGTGTAGTATCTGCTGTAGTATCTTGCAGGATGACCAGGAGCCAGCAATGAGTCCCTGTGGCCAAGAAGGACAATGGCACTGATGAATCTTGTGTGCCATGTTGGAGTACCTTAAAGGGCACCATGAGGAATGATCCTAAACTGATCAACAAGGTTGATCCCATAGACCTCAAATTTGGTGTAAAGCTGAAGGATCACAAGTGTCAAGCTGTCTTGTTCGATGGCCAGTGTCCAAGAATGACTTTGTCCATTCTGCCTTCAATCCCAGCTCAGGCAGGCCTGTAGTGATAGGACAAGGGGCAATAGTTTCACATTAGAGAAGGGCAGATCAAAATGGGCTGTTAGGAGGTAGTTCTTTAGCAGGAGAGTGGTTGAACACTGAACAGGTTGCCCAGGGAGGTGGTTGAGGTCTCATCCCTGGAGATATCCAGGTGAGGCTGGACAAGGCTCTGGGCAACCTGATTCCTGAATCCAGATCTCCTGCTGAGTTCAGTCTGTGACTTCCTCAGTGCAGCATTGCTGGTGGTGTGATCATCATCACACAATTACTGCATGGTAGGGGTTGGAAAGCACCTCTGAAGGTCATCTACTCCAACCCCCCTTGCTAGAGCAGGGGATCAGCACTGGAGAGTTGAGTATTTGGTTTGTGTATATTTCATTATTTTGTTCCTAATGTTTTCTTTTTATTGTTATTACTTTCATTAAAGCTGTTTTAGTTTCCCAATCCATAAATCTCTCTCCCTTATTCCCTTTCTCCTCCCCTTTGGGAAGGGAGAGGGGTTAATAGAGAGCATCTGTCATCTGTCTGGTGGCCAGCCGAGCCCTGATGCTTGACAAATCTTTATGCCCATTTCTCTTGGAAATAGGCTATAAATTACCGTTGCTTAGAGCAGACAGGATCTCTTCACTTAGTTCTACAAGGGCACAAGCCTTTGGAAGCTCATGCAGTTCCTAAGAGTCTCTAAAACGTCTAGGAAGAAGCGCTCTGCCCACTGCATTAACATGCAGCTCCCTGGTATGAGAGGGGTTGTGCAGCCAGGTGGCCGTATCTGAGATCTTTCTTTGGAGAGACAGGGTAAAAACGCTTTCACAGAGTGGTCACTTCTCTTTATTCTACCTGGTTTGTAGTTGAGTCTTTGCTGGTGCCTGTGAAATCCTTGAAGTGATTGCCTCACACAGTCAGGGAGACGTTTAAAACCCACCTGGCCGTGTTCCTGTGCAACTGGATCTAGGGGATCCTGCTGTGGTGGGGGGATTGGACTGGCTGATCTTTCAAGCTCCCTCCTAATCCCTAATGTTCTGTGATTCCTCCAGAGTTTATTTTGGTAAGATTTTAAACATATGAGCCTCTACTGAATGACAGTCTAAAACTATTGTCTAGGTTTCCATTGGGTTTTCTGAACATTATGGGTGTTCTTCCGGATAACAGAACTGCAAATAATAGTGACTCTTAAACCAGGACAGAATGCTAAGTGTCCAGCGCGACTGTATGTATTTCCATTAGTAACCCTGCTAAAAGGTGCTGATTGAGAGTCCTAATTGCATTTGGTCAGAACATTTAATGGGATCCCTTTTTGTTAAACTAATGTAAGCCGTATTGATACCGCCGAAGTGAGCGCGGCGCAGGGAACATTAACTGGCTGATTGGTACAACAGGCTCGCATACGTGTTCTGTGCGCTCTGGCTCTGTTCAGCTGACCTTCCCATTTGTTAGTTGCAGAGCCAGCCAGTGCGTTTTCTGTTTCAATGAACATTGTTTTTTTAACGTGAAATGCCACCGTGTTTTTTCTTTGGCCAGAGAATGTCAGTGTCTGCAGAGTAAGAGCTGTTCAGAGCACTTACTGGCCATCAGGGTATTAATCATTACTGTGCTTTGCTGCTCACTATAAAACCCTCTCTTTACAAACAGATCTTTGTAGTAAGATTGAGTGTGTTGGTTCAGAAGATGCACATTGTGTCTCTAGGAACTTATGTTTCTGGTCAGTGAAACCCACGGAGCTAGCTGATACTCGTGCGCTTAGAAGGCTGACATCTGTCCTCAAGGGGCTGTGTTGTTCGCTCTTTCTGCGTGTTCTTTTGTCTTTGTTTGTGTGCTGAGCTCCTAGAGAAGCCAAGCTGTGTACGTCACACTGGGTAGAATGTGTCCCCTGCCCTGGCTTAGGGAAATACCTTACACCAGGATCTCCAGGGGTACCTATAGCCACCCCAGGTACATTGGAGGTTCCACATCAGTAGGAGAAGGAACTTCTTCATGCTGAGGGTGACAGAGCACTGGAAGGGGCTGCCCAGGGAGGGTTTGTGGAGTCTCCTTCTCTGGAGATGTTTAAAACCTACCTGGATGTGTTCCTGTGATCTAGGTGATCCTGCCGTGGCAGGGGGATAGGACTGGATGATCTTCTGAGGTCCCTTCAAATCCCTAATGTTCTGTGATTCTGTGATCAGAGTTTGAAAACTTCTCCCTGTCTAAAGCTCAGTGGCTCTACCAGTAACACACAGCATTTCATCATCCTGTCTCTGTGCAGATCCTTGCCTGCACTGTGGGGACACAGCAGTGCTCTGTGACCTCTCTCTTTATGACCAGCTAGTCGACCTGTATCTCATGTATTTGCGTGTCTAACACACCTTTGTAAATTGTATGGGTGCTGAAGCTTAGATCACAGAACCACAGAACATTAGGGATTGGAAGGTACCTCCAAATCACCAGTCTTCTTGTAGTGTGTGTTGCATAGGATGTTGTTCTGTATGATCCTGTAGGTGTCATCTTTGATTGTTCGCAGTATTTCTGCATTTGTTACCTGCTTTCAGAGGTCAGTAACAGATCTGATAGAATCCTTTGCCAGCTGTCTTTCTCACATCTTTATTCAGCTGACTTCCTTTTAGCACAGAAACACGATTAGAAGGTAAATCTTTAGTATTTCTATTGAAAAATACTCATTCCTTGGCTCTTTGCTGTGTTTGTATGCTGATTAATGTTCACATCTTTGCCCAAAGTCTTCTTTTTCAGGTCAAGTTATTCACTTCATGCACTGTTTATGTCCTCTGCAGTTTCTTAGTAGGGCTGTTTCTCTCATTTGAGAGAGCAGATGAAACCATATTATACTTTCAATATGTTTAGGGTCAAACATTAAAAATTCCCTCTGTCTGCTCACTTGAGATGAGATACTTGGAGCATTTCTTTGGTCTGCTTTGTACAAGCTTGTAAATCTCCGTGAAGGACGCGGTTATGAATCAGTAAATAACCACCAAACTTGCTCAGTGTCTCCCAGCACAGCAGAATGCAGAGCGGAGCTGCAGAGTCTCACCTGCGGCTTCTTCCGTATCTAAAAGCATGGGGAGCCATTTGGCAGGTGACAAGTCTCGTTTTAGGCCAAGAGGTTGGCATTTACCTGCCAGTCCTCCCCTTCCTTTCTCATCAGGGAACTGTCTTAGATGAGGGGTGTCAGCCCTGTCAGATGTGTTCCCTTTTCGTCTGGGAACTGACTGGTTAGGAGAAGTGACAGCAGTTGGGTGGAGATGCAAAGGTTCCTCTGGTCTTCAACAGGGGCCTTGATGGGTCTACAGGCAACTTTCAGTCTTTCAGCATTAACATGACCCCTCGGAGTAGAGTTCCATCCAGTGCCTCCTGGCTGAGACTGAGTTCGTGTGGAGACAGGAGAGGTGGCACTTCTGATGGAACAGCCTCAAGCCTCTAGCTGAGCTTTGCTCCGTTTTGATGCTTACGACTGGTGATGACAGTAATTTAGAGAGAGAGATTTCCGTTCTCTGTGCAGTGCTCTTGCTGCACTTAATATCTAGGTTTGTAAGCAGTGTCACTGTTCCTACATGGTGTCTGGCAGGTGTTCGCTCGGGAGCAGCTGTTCCCATCATGAACGGATGTAATTTGAAATCGCAAGGTCATATTTCTCTCCTAATTGACAGGAGGCTGAATATGAACCAGCAGGGTGCCCAAGTAGCCAAGGAGGCAAATGGCATCCTGGCCTGTGTCCAGCATGAGTAGGGAGGTGATCATCTCCCAGTACTCAGCACTGGGGAGGCCGCACCTTGAGTACTGGGTCCAGTTTTGAGCACCTCAGTACAGGGGAGACATCGAGGTGCTGAGCGAGTGCAGAGGACGGCAATGAAGCTGGGGAAGGGCCTGGAGAGTAGATCTGATGAGGAGAGATTGAGAGAGTTGGGGCTGTTGAGTTTGAGGGAGATGAGGCTGAGGGGAGACCTCATCGCTCTCTAGGACTATCTGAAAGGACATTGCAGAGATGTTGGTGCTGGGCTCTTCTCACAGGTCATTAGTGACAGAACCAGAGGGAAGGGCTTCCAGCTTCAACAGGGGAGGGTTAGATTGGACATCAGGAAGAAAATCTTCCTGGACAAGAGTGTTCAGGCAGTGGAATGGGTTGCTCAGGGTGGTGCTTGCGTCCCCATCCTTGGATGAGTTTAACAGACACTTAGATGTAGTGTTGGGGGACGTGGTTTAGGGGTGAACTTGTAGAGTAGGATTGATGTTTGGATTCGATGATCCCAAGAGTCTTTTCCAACCTGAATTATTGAATGATTCTATGTCCTGTGAGTATTCAAAAGCTGCTTTTGAATGTGCTTTTAGTTTACCTTCCGCTGTTCCTTTAAGGATTCTCAGCTGCATCTCATAGCGTTGGTAGTTTCAAATGCGCGATAATGCCTAGAGGCTTCATTGCTGCATTCAAAAAAACCCCTAAAGTCTGTCTTCCACCATCAGTCTCCATAACTTGACAGCCTGCTCACATTTCTCTGACTTTCAAAACCCTTGGATCAGAAGGAGGAATTACCAGTAACGCTGCCTTTCCCTCCAGTCGGCAGAACTGATACACCACTGTGCTACTTGAAATTTGTCCATCTCCAGGAGATTTATATAGGAATTAAGTGGTACATTGACCCTGTGTGTTCATGGAACCGAGTTCCAACCAGCAAGAAATTTCTTCTCCATGAATAAATCAGAATTTACTTGCTGTCCTTGAGAATGAGCGCAATGCTTCTGCCTACGCCGTGTCCTGCAACACGACATGTTCCTTACACCCGGGCAGGCTGGGTGTAGACTGTCATCGCTCTGCTTTGACAGCACTTTGTTTCCCTCTGCAGCAGCACTTGATAGTCTGACAACAGACAAGCAGGACCTTTTAATTTTAATGAAAAACTGACCCACGTTCTCACTCATGACGTTATTCATCTCAGTAATTTATAGATCACATTGTAGCCGCTCGCAAAACGAGGATATTTGATAGAGCAAGAAAAACTGACTTTGAATCCTCAAGTACTTCAGAGGATTTGTGGTGATTAATGGGTTTTAATTAATTTAAATGTAGTTAGGAGATCGAATGAGAAGTTATTGTAAAGTGATTCGAGAAGACGCCACAGAGCTTTGTGACGTCTTTATTTGTCACGCAGGACGTATCTGGTCATCACAAAACCAGTTCACACACACTGTGTGTCCAAATACCTGGTGGTTTAATGGTTCACATCTGGTTTGAGCTGCTCTTGAGGAGGTCGCCATTAGAATTGCATAGACGGTTCTATCACATAACCGACTGGTGACTCAGAACTGTGCGTTGGGTATAAACCAACACTCCCTCCAGACATGCTTTTGAGTGTCATCCTGTTGAAACAGAGTGGAATTTTAAGCAAACCTAATGTTTCCCTGAGATCCACAGCACAGATTGCTTGGTGAGAGCTGGCGTAGCTCTATTAGCAGAGCGATATTACAGGCCAAGCTGCACAATTACGCTTGTATTTTACAGCTGACCTCAACGGTTCTTTACAATAGCTGTTATCAAAAAGAATTGATTAGGTTCCATTTCTAGTGGCTCATTGTTCTTCCTGCTGACTTCTGAAATCACGACGGGCTCCTCAACAGGCAATCTGCAATCTTGAATCAGATGTCGTGGTCACTGGAGGTTTCACATCTCTTTCAGCTCTACTGAAGTTGATGGCCCTGGAGATTCAGTGAGGTAGATTTGTGCTCTTGATCTGGTCAGGATAGACAAGGAAGCTAATGCTAATAGGTTCGCTAGGGCTGGACTGCTTTAATGTGGGGGACTGCAGTCACAGAATCAGTTGCTGCATGATCCTTGCTTGTGTCAGGCAAAGAGAAGCTGCCTCAGGACACAGCACATTTAGCTTGGTCCTGCTGTAGTATTTCCTCTGGCAAGGAGGATTCGCCGTGTGCCCCTTGGGGAGCTGTCACAGTGACCCATGGCCGGGGCAGAACCTTGAGAAACCTTGGGAAAGTTTCATAGCCCACAGCACACACAGAGCAAACGGATGAGAGAACCAGCTGCTTCTCTGTGAGAAGTGTGATGACACAAAGCTTATGGAGCAAATGTTCTCTCAGTTAACGAGCATGAAAGCCTGACAAATTATTATGACCCTCTTTTCTTTGTTCCTGAGCTCTTCTTCGACTCACCTGTCAGTTTTAATCCCTTTTTGCTACGTAAATATTATAGTGTGGCAAAACAAGTCTTAGTTCTTCCTACTTACCTGATGAGGAGCTCCTTTCATTTGGCTTCCTTTTGACACGTCTGATAGCCTGGAATGAGTTACACTGTCTTGTGAGTGTGAGTGGACAAGTGTGAAGTCAGTGAGGAGCTTTCTCAGTTCTATCAGTGCTAGTGCAACAGAGACAGACAAATGCAAAGAAGGAGGAGAGGTTCCTTGAGTATGTGGTAAAATGTCCTGGAGGATGCTTCTCAATCACAGAATCACAGAATGTTAGGGATTGGAAGGGACCTCGGAAGATCATCTAGTCCAATTCCCCCACCAGAGCAGGATCACCTAGATCAAGTCACATAGGAACATACCTAGGGGGGTTTTAAACGTCTCCAGAGAAGGAAACTCCGCAAACTACGTGGGCAGCCTCTGTCACCCTCACCAGGAACAAGTTCCTTCTCACAGTGATGTGGAGCCTCTTGCCCCATGTCCCATCATGAGATGGCAATGAGCAGAGCCTGGCTCCGTTCTCCTCACACCTGCCCCTTCACATATTTATAAACATGAAGGTCACCCCTCAGTCTCCTTTTCTCCAAGCTCAAGACACCAGCTCCCTCAGCCTTTCCTCATCAGGGAGATGCTCCTCTCCCTTCACCATGTCTGTGGCTCTGTGCTGGACTCTCTCCAGCAGCTCTGTGTCCTTGCACTGAGGCTCCCAGATGACACCGTGGAACCAAGTGCAAAGGCCATTTGAGTCCCTTCCTTTGTTAGATGAGAATAACTGAACAAGAAATACTCAGGAAACGCCAGCCACGAAGCGGATCTGATGTATGGATGAAAAAATACGCCTGAAATTCCCCACTTTAATTTGCCATTAATTATCTTCTAAACAGAAGTTAGTAGATTTAATTGGCACCATGGCTGAAAGTTTCCGTGCAGAACCGCTTGCTAATGAACAGAACAATCACGATCAGAGGCAGCACATACGGTTTCTCAAACGTTTCATTATAGATCCACAGCAATGTGATGGGGGCTGACCGTGCATCACATTTCCTGTTTATTCTCTCTGTTCACAGAAGAATGTCATTTAGTTATTTAAATCAGATCTAAATCAATAAATGCTGGAAGTCGTCTGTGCCCATAGGAAGGAAGTTTGCAAGATGAAGTAATTTATCACAACTATTCCCTCCCTGCCTTGTACAACTAACTTAGTTGTTAGTATTTGTCTCCATTTGGAGCAGGGAGAAGGTTCTATTATTTGAAAATGGTTGGTTGTTCTGTCTGGTAGTGGATAGTTCATGTTTTATATGTTTGTGGACTATCACCAAGAAACTGCTCAGCCAGCGGTGAGGCCGTGTGGGGATATAAAGAGATGTTAGAAAATAACATCTTGGGCATGAAAAGCCACTGTTAGTTTTTTTGATAGTGAAAAACAGCCCTGATGTGAAGCTGCAGCAGCTGCTGCGTGGGGCCAAGGCAGTTCGTCAGGGGTCCTGTCAGTCAGCGTCTCTCTGCAGGTCGGTGTGATCTCTGTGAACCCAAGGCACAGAGATCCACTTCTGGGCATAATTTCTGCTTGTTACTGTGTTCTCCCATCTCATGACTGCACAGCTTCTGCTGGGTTTAGGGCAGAATAGTGCTGTATTGGTTCCAGAACATTTGCAAATTTGAAGGAAGATGTTCCTTTCATCCGTGGCTACCTACCCATCCTGCTGAGTGCAGGAGAGCCAGTCTGTGGCGTATTAGAATCATAGAATCATCATGGCTGGAAAGGACCTTAAGGACCACCAAGTCTACCCCTCATTCCAACACCTCCCTAACCCCTAGACCATGGCCTCAAGTGCTCTAGCTACTTGGTTTTTGAACACTTGCAGGGATGAGGACTCCACCACCAACCTGGGCAGCCTGTTCCACTCTCTCAGGAAAGAACTTCTTCCTAAGATCTGATCTAAACCTCCCCTGATGCAACTTGAAGCCATTGCCTCTTGTCCTATCATTAGTAATTTAGGAGAAGAGACCAGCACCAGCCTTGCTACAGCCTCATTGTAGGTAGCTGTAGAGAGCAGTAAGGTCTCCTTTCAGCCTTCTCTAGACTAAATAACCCCCCCAGGGGACCAGCATAGCAAACTGACAAATTATTTTAAAAGAGCACAGAATCACATTAGAGATTGGAAGGGACCTCAAAAATCATCCAGTCCAATCCCCCTGCCACAGCAGGAACTGAGGGGCCCAGAACCGAACACAAGAGCAAAATCAGGCTTTTCAGCTCGGGTACCTTTTTCTGATCTCCTGTGACACTGATGTGCCAATCCATAGCTCATTGTAGTAATTTCTTCCTTTTAAACATTCTCTGGAAGACACGGTGCTGAACGTGCACGTTTGAACCGTTTGGATTGCTTTATGTTCACATGCAAGAGAATGAAAACCTGTGGTTTGAGTAAATGAGAACAAATGAGTGAGGGAGGATTGCCAGAGCTGTGAAACTGTCAGCACGGACTGCCTACAATTTGGGTACACTGCAATTTTCCAAGATCTAGTGTAGCTTGAGAGACACTGAAATGAAATAGATCCAAGCAAGCCCAAATTAGGAAGCAAAAACAGGATCAATGGCATTTGCAGTGACTCCCCCTCGAAGAATAGGGAATCGATGTGAGTACTACAGTCAGGGTAAACACTGTGATGTGAGAGATGAAAATGTTCTTAACTGTTTGTGTCCTGGGTACCTGTGCCAGTGGGATGCTAGATGTTTGAACTTGCAGCTTTAGAATCATAAAATCATCAAGGGTGGAAAAGACTTTCAAGACCATCAAGTCCAACTATCCACTCTTACAAGCCCAACCACTAATCCATCTCTTGAAACACCCTGTCTGCATGTTTGTTGAACCCCTCCAGGGATGATGCCTCCACCCCCTCCCTAGGCAGCCTCATCCAAGGCTTCCCCATTCTTGCTGGGAAGAAGTTTTTCTTAAGATCCAATCTGAACCTCCCCTGGCACAACCTGACCCCATTTCCTCTTGACCTGTTGCTAGTCCCTCGGGAGAAGAGGCCATCAGCCACCTCGCTCCAACCACCCTTCAGCAATGAGCAGCCTCAGCCCCCTCAGCCTCTTCTCATCAGACCTGTTCTCTAGACCCCTAACAAGCTCAGTTGTCCCTTCTCTGCCCCCTCTCCAGCACCTCAGTGTCCTTCCTGTACTGCAGAGTCCAAACCTGCTCCCAGTACTTGAGATGCAGCCTCATCAGGGCCAAGTGTAGGGGCAGGATCACCCCCTTGGCCCTGCTGACCACCACCTTTCTGATGCAGGCCAGGATGCCATTGGCATAAAAGCACAGAGCCTGTGTGTAGGTAGGCTCTGTGTGGAACTACTTGACTCTTGCAAGCAGAGGATGGCTGCAGTGGTTCGAGTAGAAAGAAGTCATTTTTCACAATAAAACACCCTGGTTTTGAATCAAGGTGAATGAATGGGTAGAGCACATCCTTACCCCTGGGTGTGTGTACAAGGACTGGTAAAGGATCACTTATTTTAACGATGGCAGCTGTATTTTCAAGCTGTGCTGGCTTTAAACTCCTGTGAAGTTTAGTTGTGCTGGTTAATCAGATTGTACTGCCCCAAAGAAACTGCAGTTTAGGTTCCAGCTTTTGCATTTCAGCAAAAGATAAGATGCTGTGAGAGCAAAAGTGCTGCAGTGGTTACCTGTGGACAAAGGCTGCTCTGCTGACTTGTGAGCAGACACACTCTGAAGTGGCTCTGTCAGCTACAGTGAAATTCCTCCTTCTGGCTAGTAGGAAATCAGATGTGAGTCTGGGCCCAAGTCACAAGGCGAGTGGAGCGGTGAAAGCCGCAGGTTGTGCCTGTGGGGAGGGATCCAGCTTGGGCTCAGTGTCAGGCAGGCGCAATTGCCAGACTTGTGGATTTGCACTAGTTCACGGATGTGTAGAGCAGGTCTGTGCCTGTGGCTCAGGACATACATGTGGTTTCTCTGTGAGGTTGGAAGGGACCTCCAGAGGTCACCTTGCAACCCCCCTGCAGTGAGCAGGGATATCCTTAACTAGAGCAGGTTTTTCAGAGCCTTGTCCAGCCTCACCTGGAATATCTCCAGGGATGGGGCCTGAACTCCCTCCCTGGGCAACCTGTTCCAGTGTTCAACCCCTCTCCTGCTAAGGAACCTCTTCCTAACAGCCCACTTCCATCTGCCCTTCTCTAATGTGAAACCATTGCCCCTCATCCTGTCACTACAGGCCTTTGTAGACTCTTACTTGGATGTAGTTTTGCAACTCAGTGTTCGTGGAGACTTACAGGTAGAAACGAGTTCCTTCCCTGGCTCAATGGGTTGTAATCAGATTTCTGGGTGTGTGAAGTTACTCAGCTCTCAATTTGCATTTGCAGCTCTTGAAAAACATGCAGGAGGGAATGGCATGGTCCTGTCACTTAACAGCCTTTCCTCCTTTCAGAGGCAAAATAACGATTCGGTTAAGGGCACCCTGATGCTGTGCTGATGGCCACATGAAATAGGCTGTGGGTATTCTGGAGTCTTTGGCACTATCTGGTGCTGGGAGTGACAGCCTCTGCATCTAGCCGGCTGTTTTCAGTGGGCCTACCCTTGAGCTGAAGGACTTGTGGAGAAGGGCATTTGAACTTGTCTTCAGATAAGCAGAAAAAGAATCTCCAAGCTCAGGTATCTGGGGCATTATGTTTTGTATTTAGCTTTTAAGCATTTATTTTTAGATGGCTTGGCTCCACCAGATAGCAGAGTGTGAATTTAAATGTTGTGAAGCAATAGAAATGGCCATTAAGTTGGGAGGCACAGTATGACCTTTTTGAAATATTATGCCAAACATTGTGTTTGCTTTGTGAGCTGAGTGGGGCTTCTGGAAGGCTGTTGCTGATGAAAGACACCGGCTGGGTCTCTGGGGAGGAAGCACATTATTACAAGATGAATCTGGGGATCTGACAAAAATAACAAAACAAAGCTGTGCGATGGGGTTAGGTTCTAAAGGGAAGAAATGCAGATTGGTGGCAGTGACTTTCCCATGCCTTAGTGTTTTTCCAGAATGAGTGCTTTCTTCTTCTTTTTTTTTCATATCAAAACTTTCCAGCTTTAAAGGTGTTCTACCAAATCCTGAAAGAGGCTGGGAAGGGAGGGACTGTGGCAGAGCATCTGTGCAAAGCAGCCAGGGTGATCCTGCTGTGGTGGGGGATTGCACTGGATGATCTTTCAAGGTCCCATCCAATCCCTAACGTTCTGTGAGCATGAAGATGAGGTGCAGTTGAAGAGGTGCAAAGGGAGATGGACAGAACAAGTCCCTGGAGCTGTGCAATGGGCTCAGAGGCCCACCAGTAGAATCTTCCTATCACCGACTCTTGTGGCCTGCGGTGGGACAAGAGAAGCTATTCTGAGCTGTTGAATATTGACGTATTTTATCGAAAATACACCCTTAGAACAGCAAGTTGTGGTGGGTTTTTGTTCTTCAGACTAAGCCAAGTAGATGGTTTGGACTTCTCCTGTTGATGCAGAAGCAGTTGATCTTTGCAACTTGGTGAGGGACAGCGCTGCCAAAAAACAAGCAGCGATGAGGAATGGCTGCTGTTCTATTTAAGACAGGAAGCATTCCTAATTCCAGGCGCTTTGTTTACAGTCCCTTCTGTATCTCCTCTTCAGGTCACGCATTGCCTTAGTCAGGAGGTTTGTTCTGAAAGGGGAGTGGATTCCCCAGAGCTAGCGATTGAGTTCCAGTAGTGCCCACCTCTACCTATGCACCACAGAGAGATAAGGAGGTTGCCCGTCAACGCAGGACTGGCGTTAAGTGCAGGCTGTGTGCTTGATGCAGAGCAGTTCCTGTGCTTCCTTTGTGGCCAGCTGGAGTAAGCATAGATTTATGAACATAGAGCAAGTATTTGTCACTTGCTCCAAAAAGCTGTGCAAGGTGCTGTCCTGGAACCACAGGTAAATCAAAGACACAGCTGTTTCCCATCTGCAGGTTTATGTGGTCTAAGCCATTGTTTCTCAGCTGGGGAGATCCATCTCCCACGGGAGGCGTCCTGGCTGTAAAGGTTTGGCACATCCTGTGCTGAAGAAGCGCTGAATGAGCATTTTTTCAGGACTGAATGTGAAAAACTCTCCTCACGCCTTTTTCCTCACCAGTTCATAAGGTAGAAAAACTTGTGTTTTGCAAGTTTTGCATTGGGATTCAAAAGGAGCTTTTACCCTTCAGTTGTCTCAGCCTTGCCACGTGCTGCTCAGTCCATACATCATCCGTGCACTGCAGATACAACCTAGTGTTATTTGCATCCTTTGTGTGAAACTCACAGATCAAAGGTAGGGTTTTAACTCTTCATTCTTGTTTTCCAAAATACTCTTTTCTTAGACTGCCTGGTATTAAAGAAGTTTGAGAGTTTGGAAGAGGCTGAACTAAGTTCAAGGGTCCACCTTTGCCTAACTTGCCATGGGTCCATCAACATCCCACTGTCTTTTGGAGTGAAATGTAGACTCACAGAGCATTAGGGATTGGAAGGGACCTCAAAAGATCATCCATTCCAATCCCCCTGCCACAGCAGGATCACCTAGATCAAGTCACACAGTAACGTATCCAGGCGAGTTTTAAACGTATCCAGAGGAGACTCCACAACTGCCCTGGGCAGCCCCTTCCAGTGCTCTGTCACCTTCACCTTGAAGAAGTCTCTCCTCATATTGATGTGGAACCTCCTGTGTGTCCTTCTGGGACTGAGGCTGATTGCACATCTAGTGCAGAGGGCATTGCCTCTTCTGAAAGTCTCTTTGGAAAGGTGATTTTTTTCTGTCTGACTTTGTGGGCAGGGCTGCTTAAGCACTGCCAGACATCTAGACAGCTACAGGCTTTTCACATTAGCGGGCGGTCACAGCGTCGCGTGGCCTCGTGGCGTTACACAACCAGGCTTCTCAGTGTTTACGTAAAAGCGGTATCAGCTTGTAGGAACCTTTGTCCCCCGTGTTAGAGGTAGCAGCTTCTTTAAAGCAGCTCTACATCACGAACAGCTTTCCTGAAATTACAGAGTATTAAAGAATTGACAGGAAAATGTGTAGGACCTTTCCTAACAGCCTTAACTTAGTGGTCTTTTGTGCGAAGACAGACGGAGATAGACCTGCTATTCCCATAATTGATGTTTTTGTTAAAGCTTACATCTTGTTGTTCCTAAATAAAGCTCCTGCCTTATATGGCATTCCGTCAGTCAGATTTCTTGCTAAACTGCTTCTTGGACTGTGATATTTACTTGATTTTTTAAATTATTATTTAAATATTTTTATTTGTTATTATTTTTATCTTTTTAAGTTTTACTTTGATTTTCCAACATTGTCTGTACTAAACCAACACCTGCGCAAAGGAACATCCTAGACACCTAAACAGACGCAGATTCAACAACCCCACGTCCCGGTATAGGTTGGGCACTGAGCTGTTAGAGAGCAGCAGAGGAGAAAGGGACCTGGGGATCCTGGTGGCCATGAGCCAGAAATGTGCCCTTATTGCCAAGAAGGCCAGTGGCTTCCTGGGGTGGATCAGAAGTGGGGTGGTTAGCAGATCAGGAGAGGTTCTGTGACCATGCCCAAGTTGCATCCCCGAGGTCAAGCCATTGTGACCATCTCTGTTTACTCTACCCTGGTGAGACCACATCTGGAATCTTGTATCCAGTTCTGAGCCCCTCAGTTCCAGAAGGACACAGAGCTGCTGGAGAGAGTCTGGTGCAGAGCCATAAAGGTGATGAAGGGAGTGGAACATCTCCCTGTTGAGGGAAGGCTGAGGGAACTGGGTCTCTTGAGCTTGAAGAAAAGGAGCCTGAGGTATGATCTCATGAATGTTGATAAATATGTGAAGGGTGGGTGTCGGGAGGATTGAGCCAGGCTCTGCTCAGTGTCATTAAAGATAGGGCAAGGGGCAGTGGGTATGAGCTGGAACAGAGGAGGTTCCACATCAGTCTGAAAAGGAACTTCTTCCCAGTGAGGGTGACAGAGCCCTGGCAGGGGCTGCCCAGGGGCTTGTGGAGTCTTTTTCTCTGGAGATGTTTCAAAGCTGCCTGGTCATCTTCCTGTGTGACTTGATCTTGGTGATCCTGCTGTGGCAGGGGGATAGGACTAGATGATCTTTCAAGGTCTTTCCAATCCCTAATGTTCTGTGATTCTGTGCTTCTCAAATCCCCACCAAGGGATGAAGTCTCTGTGACCATCCAGCCCCAGAAGAGGAATGGTGCCTGTGACACTTCAGTGTGGCGATGCAACCCCTTCCCGGTGGTGCATCTCCCTTCCAGCTAACCCCAGCAATGGCTTGTGTTTACCTGGCTGTTCTGCCTGTGCTGCAGCATCTCCCAGCAGGAGCAACCTTAACATCTTGAACATTCAGCTGAGATGCTGCTGGTCAGGTGAAAAGGGACTGTGCACGTGGGTCTGCAGTGAGCGCGGGGCTGCTGTAGGTTAACGGGTAGCAGCAGCTGAGCGCTGCACCGCGCGGCAACGCTGGGTTTGCATACCCTGCCCTGCCTGTGCTTCTCTCCTGTGTGTTGGTGGGAGCTCTGTGATTTGCAAGCTAATAACACTTTTGGCACAGTTTTAGCTATAGAACAAATCCTTGTTAGTGATGATTTCTGAAGCACAATTTTAATAATGACATTCTTCGCTTACAAGATGTAGAGCTTTCCAAAGCACTTAGGATTTATTACTGAACTCTCAAAATGCACCCGTAGGGTAAGTTTAGTTCCAGCGGTTATTCAAGTCGAGAAACAGAAGCACAGAGGTTTAAATAACTCACCTGACTGAAGTTGGAGGAGAAGTCTGTAGTGATGCTGAGCTGGCTTCCTGCTGCCTAGGCAGGATAGCTCATCGTTCTCCGTAACATCCTTGGAGCACAATCCTCTGTTGGTGTTTTTACTTTTGAAATGAAACTGATCTTCTAAAGACTTGATTTCATTTCCTTTCTGTTAACTAAATCACATTTCTTCAGATACCATTTAAGTTGTAAAGGGCATTTGTTTCATAACATGCTTCATAATTGCACCTTTCTGGTGAAGACTGCTACCAGCTCTGGTAATGCAAGTACATCAATCACTTGTCAACCCGTGGCAGAATTCTGGATTATGAAATGCTTTATGTGTAAGCAAGAGGCTGCAAGTACTTATTTGAGAAAATAAAAAGCATAATTATATGCATTGCCTTAAACAGTTGAACCTGAGTCCTCAGGTGGTGGAAATTGCCATAGCAACAGTGCGTGCGGCAAGTCTCCCTTTGCACAAATGAGATGTCTGTTCTAGTCTTCGTTCTGTCTTCATCACTTGAAGACTTCAGCAGTTACTCACAGCTTCTCTGGCCTGTACTTCATCCCCTAACAGCAGGTTACTCCCTTTACTACTCCTGGGGTCACACTCTGAGCAAACCCTCTCACCCAGGGCACTCCTGACCTTACAGAGCAACTCACAGCTCCAGGTGATGCTCTCTCCTTTCAAAACCAGCTTCTTTTTCCAACACACAGCAGGCGGTCCTGCTCTGGCAGGGGGATTGGACTGCATGATCTTTTGAGGTCCCTTCCAATTCCTAATGTTCTGTGACTCTGTGTACACATCCCCTCAGACTTCGTTGCCCTCCCTTTCAGCTCACTTCCAGCCATCTCTTTTGAGTTGGATCCCCTTGCTCCACCACCCCTCCAGCCACCTGCCGCACACTTTCTCTTTGCGCTGACATGATTCATGTTCCTCGTGGTTTGCATTCCTTTCAGAGGATGAGAATGAGTGACTGGGGAGAGGATGGATTGTGTGAGTGGTGGATGGAGATGGGAGAGTTCAGCCTTCACACATTATATCTGAAGTGAGCTAGCTGTCCAGTAATACCCAGTCTGTATCTCGTTCCTACTTCTTTCCTGCGCTGACCAGATGGAACAAGTGGGATTAACTGGGCATCTGTGGGACAGAGGGCACCCAAATGGCAATTAAAGTACTAGTCCATCCCAAATGAGGCAACACTGATACCATGGATTGTAGCATAATGTTCCTTCTTCTTCAAGCTCCAGCCTTTTCCTTCTTTCCCTTCTTTCACTGCCCTTCTCTGCCTGTTCTTGTCTCTGGAGTTTTCATCTTTCTATCTTACACCTCCATGGCCTCAGCCTCTCTCCATAAATTCCTTTTCTCCTAAGGAATGCCTCAGTGGGAAACTCAGCCCTGCCTCTCCGCCTGCACTCCCTCACATACGCTCTTGTTACCGCTAATTGTGCTCCCTTCCTGGTCTGACACCGCTTCCCGAGAGGAGGGAGAACTGCTGTAATGATTGGTGGCAGCAATGTCTTAACCATCTTCTTAGAGCACAAACACTGTCACAGTGTTTGAAAAGCTACATTAATTGAACATAGATGTGTTCAAGCTGCTCATTGAATGGATTTCCCTTGTGCCTGGCTTGTGTTACAGCTTATTTTAGCTATAGACTGAATCTGAACAATAGTTATTACTCCTGCCAACGGCTGCCTGCTCTGGCTGCCGTAGCCCACTTGACCTGAGGGCACAGGGCCTGGCACGCACCACTGCAGAGACTCAAGCATTCATCAACCCCAGCAGCTGGATGCGAAGTGCGATCCTGGGTTAGCAAACCACGTGCTTGGAAGGGAAATCAAAACACTTTTCCTGGCATGGCTTTTATTTAAGATCAACTTCTGCAAGAGAAGGTTCATCTGCCCAGCAGACTGGGGTGTGTCTGACCTGGGGCTGACAGGGAATGGGGAGCAGAGCCTTTCCTGCCTGCTGAGGTCCGTGTCATTGGTGCGTTGGCTTTGCCAGGTCTGAGAGTGATTGCTGTGTGTTGTGCACTGTGGAAGTTCAAGTGTGCTCCTTCCCAGCTGTATTTCCTTTCGACTCTAAGTCAGCACTTTTCTCCCTGGAGATGTTCATGGTGAGGCTGGACAAGGCTCAACCTAGATGTAATATTGGGGGATCTGTTTTAGGGGTGAACTTGTAGAGTAGGATTGATGGTTGGACTTGGTGATCCCCAGGGTCTTTTCCAACCTGTATGACTCTGATGCTTATGAAATGCATTGTGCTTCTGCTGCTGCAGCCCTCAGAAGTGCCAAACACACAATTTGAGGTCTCACTGCTCCAGGGTTTCACCCCACACACAGTTCTGGGATCTCCTGCTCTAGGGTTTCAGTGCTGCATGGTGGTCTGTGTCCTCGAGGTGTGCGTGTTCGCCTGGGCTTGCTGATGTGGTGCTTTAGCTGGGGCACAGGTGCGGTGGCCCCCTACATGTTAGCACCACGTATTTGCATTTCATTTCTGAACCATCGCAATTCCCCTGACTGCCCTCTAATTGCCAGCAACTGATGTCTTTCCCCATCTATTGCAGCTCGTGAACTTTGCAGTAGATTTGTCTCGCAGTTTTGTGTTTGTGTGTCGCAGTTAAATCATTTAGATTCCGAGACCTTCAAAGAAACATATGCCTTAAAATCAGCAAAGCATATACTGCTCTTGCGTACACGGTGGAGTCGATTTCCTTTTATTGCGCTACTTTACTAAATAACCTTGGTTGTTATTCTTCAAGGTCCCGGTGTGTTGAGCCATTAGCAACTACAGAGTCTATCTAAACTGCATTAGAGTGGCATAACTACAAGCGAAGGGGTAATCCAAGATCTGTCAGGCTTAACATAAGCATATGGACAGCTCTCCACTACTGATACGGGGGGGAAATGCCTATCATTTGGAATTCTTAAGCTGAAGGTCCCTGAAGATGCTTTTACCTCTGTGATCTTCAACTTCACATGATGTAAGTGGAAAGAGCAGTGCTGGAGAATAAGGAGCGGGAAGGGGGAAGGAGCACATGAATATTTAATCTGTGTATATATATAAAATTAGTACAGAGATAAACAATTCGATGAGTAATGATGCGTATATTTAATTCATAGTTTTATGCATTTTTAAAGGAAATGTCAGGAGGTGGGAGCTCGAGTTTAATTCAAACAGTAGAAGGAGCATTCATGCTGGTTTATTCTCTGCTAAACATTGAAACGCCTGTGACATCTGCTGAAAACTGCAGCTCCTGAAAGGAAGGAACCGGGAGAGGCTGTGAGATTTAACAGGAGCCCTGGTTACACCTCACAAAGTCTGTGGGAATACGATGTATTGAGTCTTCTAGGCGTTGCCACCAGATGAGCCCTTCATCCTCTGAGTGACGTTCAAATCTGTGGACGTGGTTAGGTGTCCTGGTGTCTGTTATGCTTTTGGGTGGATTCTATTATCTTCTATTATTGCCACCAGGAAGTGATTAATATAAAGAGACATGTGCACGGTGTGGTGGCAAATGCATTCTTCTTCTTAGAGCCCAGCAATAGTTCCGGAGCAGTGGCACGGTTTAAGGAGTCGTAGAATCATGGATACATTGAAGGGACCTCCAGAGGTCATCTAGTGCAACCCACCTGCAGTGAGGAGAGGCTTGAGGTTGCCCAGAGTCTTGTCCGGCCTCACCTTGAAGATCTCCAGGGATGGGGTCTCAATTCCCTCCCTGGGCAACCTGTTTGAGTGTTCAAACCCCCTCCTGCTAAAGAACTTCATCCTAACATGCCATTTCCATCTGCCCTTCTCTACTTTGAAACCATTGCCCCTCGTCCCATCACTCCAGGGCTTCGCACAGTCCCTCTCTAGCCTTCTTGTAGCCCACATCAGGTACTGGAAGCCCCAAGATGTTGTATCACACACACACAGCTGATATGTGAAGTGTGAGAGTAGAAGAAGTACAATCTGTTCTATACTTCTGGGCTGGAGTGTAGTAGAGGTAATAGATAGAGATCCATAAGGGAGATGCTGGGTGGAAGAATTACTAGGAGTTGCTATTTTGCTGGAATCAGGATAGATCTTTGCCGTAATGTGTTTGCCAGTGACTTCTGCATTGTGATTCATTGAGTAGCTCTGTTATTGCTTCTAATGTTGAAGTGCCATCTATAACCTGTTCACAGGGGTGACGCTCCAGAAAACCATATGTTGAGGGTATTGTTGTTAGTGAGTTTTCTGTTTTATGCTTCTTCGAGATGCCTTCAGTGATTTCTTTGTCAGTGAGTCTTTATTTTGTGGGTACCGCAGGTAGCTCTAGACTCTGGGTAAATTAAATCCCGTTGCGTTGATGCTACTTCTTCAGAAAAGCAGCTGTTCCACCTCTTGCTCTACAGAAAAAAACAATGCCCGTGAAAATTCTTCCCTGGTACTATAAATGTTACTATTAATTGCTTGCTTACTCGGTAGGTCTAAAAGAGCGGTGAGAAAGGCAGTGTGGTGGTTAACAAGGTAATAGTGGAAGGCTGTGCCGCGTGTGCAGACCACAGGGAAGGAGGAACAAAGGTGTTTGTGTGAGAGGCTGATAAGCTCCTGTGTTGTTTCAGAGGACACGTCCTTCCGCAATCAGATGTACAGTAACTAGATGTACTTCTGAAAAAAATAAAGGACTGCGTTTACTCAGGCATAATTGCTGCCATAAGAGATGTTTAGAATCAGAGACTCATTTGGGTTGGAAAAGACTCTTGGGATCATCGAGTCCAGCCATCAACCCTACTCTGCAAGGTCACCCCTAAACCACATCCCCCAACACTGTATCTAGGCATCTTTTAAACTCATCCAGGGATGGGGACTCAACCACCACCCTGGGCAGCCCATCCCGCTGCCTGACCACACTCTCCATTAAGCATATCTTCCTGATGTCCAATCTAACCCTCCCCTGTTGGAGCTTGAAGCCCTTCCTCTGCTTCTGTCACTCACAACCTGTGAGAAGAGCTCAGCACCAGCATCTCTGCAGTGTGCTTTCAGATAGTTGTAGAGAGCGATGACATCTCCCCTCAGCCTGCCCTTCCTCAAACTAAACAGCCCCATCTCCCTCAATCTCTCCTCATCAGGTCTATTCTCCAGGCCCTTCCCCAGCTTTGTTGCCCTCCTCTGCACTTGCTCCAGCCCCTCGATGTCTCCCTTGTCCTGAGGTGCCCAAAACTGGACCCAGTACTCAAGATGTGGCCTCACCAATGCACAGTAGAGTGCTGAGTTTAGGTAGTTGTCTAAACCCAGTACAAGTGGTAGGTGAGTGTGAGTTATCCCAAAGGACTTCCTGCCATTCTCCAGGAAGATCTCCTGGATGTGAAGTTAAATCCTGTGTGGAAAGGGATAAAAGTTCTCATCTCCAGCTACACGCAACCACTGCTGCCATCAAGGAGCTGCTCTTCCATCTGAGCAATGCTTTGACCTCTGAAGGGAATTACTGTGCAGCTCCGCTTCCATACGGAGCAAGCTGATGTAGGGATGATGAGGTGCATCCTCGCTCTCCCATCTCAGAGGCTGTGTCCCTCTGTAGTGGCTGTGTCTACACAAATGAAGGAGACATCTTGCCAGGCCTGCAGATAAATGTGTGCATTTCAAAAGTTTGCCTGTTTTTATGCCTGAACTTCTCACGTTCACATTTCAGAAGTCACTGTGTTTGTGGGGAGTTTTTTCCTGTGCTAAATTAGCATATCTCAGGTTGTTAGGGAAAGGCACGCGGTGCCTTGTGGTCAGCTGAGGCATTAATTGCCTTGGGCCTTCACGCAGTAGCAACCTGAATTACTCTTCCATGTTCCCCGTCAGTTGTGTAGTCTGGGTGCCTTAGGGACTGTGAAGGCTGGGCTCGGGCAGTGTGCGGCAGAGTTCCTAAGCCCTGGGATTCAGTCCATGAATTAACACGGCTGCTGGGATAAGGGGACTGTATCTTTGCACTTCTCTCAAGTGCTTAGCTCACTGTTGGTGTGCCGTAAAACAAGCAGCAATAACAGTAATCCATGTCTGACCGTTCCGAGGAGTGAACCCACTGTGCCTTCAAGCAGTTCACAGCTACTAAATGGGATCGTATAGTGCATGTCATCTGCATTTAGCATAACTGCCTGCCACACTGAATGTTGATGATTTTTCCCTACTACCACTCTGGCTTTGTGTTGCCATTTCTTGCCTATCAGAAGACCACTGTCTTCACAGGATCACAGATCATTAGGGTTTGGAAGGGACCTCGAAACACCATCCTGTCCAATCCCCCTGCCACAGCAGGATCACCTAGACCAAGTCGCACAGGAACATGTCCAGGTGGGTTTTAAATGTCTCCAGAGAAGGAGACTCCACAACCTCCCTGGGCAGCCCCTGCCAGGGCTCTGTCACCCTCAGTGGGAAGAAGTTCCTTCTCATATTGATGTGGAACCTGTTCTTTCCCAGCCCTTATCCTATCATGAGATGACACTGAGCAGAGCCTGGCTCCATGCTCTTGAGGGGAGGTCTTACTGCTCTCTACAACTACTTGCAAGTAGGTTGTAGAGAGGCAGGGATTGGTCTGTTCTCCCTGGTGGCCAGTGATAGGAAAAGGGAAAATGGCCTGAAGCTGTGCCAGGGAAGGTTCAGGTTGGATGTTAGGAGGAATTTCTTTCTTGAAAGGGTTGTCAGGCACTGCACAACTCAACACTGGTTGAGTCCCCATCCCTGGACGTGTTTAAGAGAAGGGTAGACATTGTGCTGGGGAACAGGGATTAGTGGTGCTGATATGGCTAGGAAAAGGTTGGACTCGGTGGCCTTGACCATGTCTACCAGCCAAAACTGTTCTGCTGTTCTGTGATTCCCTGTAGTCTTTGCCTGTGAAATGGCAGGGTGTTTATTTTTTCCCTGGCAAACACAGGTAAATCTTTTTTGCTGGTCCTTTTTCAATTATTCACATGCAACTTTGCCACTTGAGCGCAAATGGAATAAAAAGCTTTATTCCAAGCCGACGATGCATTAGAAGACTGTTGGCAGCGTTTTATATGGCTCCAACACTCTACCTTTAATGAGGAAAAAGCCTTAAGTGCACACGCACCACTGTGGCACCGAGGATGAAGATATTCGAGTAGACCCTCTTCACTTTTGTGACCGTTCCGATCCTGTCCTCTTTGTTTTAGTAGCCATTTAAATTAACCTGTGAATAAAAATGTAATAGCTAGAGCTCTTAGTGAAGTAGACACAAGCACCAACTGTCGGGGGAAGAAAAGGAATTCAGTAAAACACAATGAATAGGAGGCTTAGCTAAAGTTTATGAAGATGCAGACTCCTTAAACCTAGTTGTTATTACCATCACTCGCTCTTGATTTAGGAGCTCTGGAGTTCACCAGTTAACCAGGGACCTTATCGCACTTCCAAAAACAAGTGGCGAATTGTAAACCAGAACCTCATAGAATCACAGAACATTAAGGATTGGAAGGGACCTCAGATGATTATCCAGTCCAATCCCCCCGCCAGAGCAAGATCACCTACATCCAGTCGCACAGAAACACATCCAGTTGGGTTTTAAACATCTCCAGAGAAGGACACTCCACAACACCCTGAACAGCCCCTTCCAGTGCTCTGTCACCTTCACTGGGAAGAAGTTCCTTCTCACACTGATGTGGAACCTCCTGTGTTCCAGCTCACACCCACTGCCCCTTGTCCTGTCATTAGATGCCCCTGAGCAGAGCCTGGCTCCATCCTCCTGACACCCACCTTCACACATTTATCAACATTCATGAGGTCACCCCTCGGTCTCCGTTTATCCAAGGTACAGACCCAGCTCCCTCAGCCTTCCCCCATCAGAGAGGTGTTCTGCCAACACTCGCTCTTGATTTAGGAGCTCTGGAGTTCACCAGGTAACCAGGGACCTTGTCTCGCCCCCAGAAACAAGCAGCAAATTGCGAAACAGAACCTCAGCCCACGTCACTTAACTTTGAGCTGTTAATTTTCACTTGTTCATGCTGAAAAGCTGGGCCCTGTTTTTCTGTGCCGTTTTCCTTGCTAGAGGGTTGACATTTGTGTAGCTCCAGAGCGTGGCTGCTGTTGTATAGCGGCCATGTCATGATTTTTTGAGCGTACAGAGGAACTAACCTTTACTCGGCAGAGCCGTGCTCCTCCGTGCAGACACAGGACGTGACCCCCAGCTGCTGGAAGGCAGATTAATTCCTGCACTGAGAAGGAGAGTTGTGTCCCAGCTGCAGCTCTGGCACAGCCTCTTAGCAGACATTTTACCCGGGGAGAGGCGGTGCTTTTGCTCCCAGGACAGAAGGTAATAGCCAAAGTCCAGTTATGTTGACTTTGTGGATGGCAGGAGTGGAACAACAAGCAGACCCAGTGGGGACAAGTTCTCCCTTTGTTATCTGCTCATTTTTGTAGGGAACTGAAACGTGGGCTGAGGGAAAGACTAGAAATGAGGGGTGACCTCTGTAATGTTGATAAATATGTGAAGGGTGGGTGTCAGGAGGATGGAGCCAGGCTCTGCTTTGTGTCCTCTAATGACAGGACAAGGGGCAGTGGGTGTCAGCTGGAACACAGGAGGTTCCACATCAATATGAGAAGGAACTTCTTCCCAGTGAGGGTGACAGAGCAGTGGTCTGGGCTGCCCAGGGAGGTTCTGGAGACATTTAAAACCCTCCTGGACAGATTCCTGTGTGACTGGATCTAGGTGATCCTGCTGTGACAAGGAGGTTGAACTAGATGATCATTTGAGGTCCCTTCCAATCTTTAACAGTCTGTGATGCTGTGAAATAATGGATGGGTGAACAAAAAAGGACATGACTTTCATTGGGCAGCTGCCTCAGACAAGCCTGTTCTCCATGAGAAGACAAAGAATTCCTGACAGCTTAGACCAGCTGTGAATCTGACCTCTACTTGTTATTTGCATATTGTTTTGTTTAGTAGAGATTTTTCTTGTTTCCTTTAGTTTCCAGGAAGAACACCTGCCCAAGAGCACGGTTATAATGAGCCCTCTGTAATTCCACACCTAAGCAATACTTGCAGTGATAAATACCAATGGACTAGATCCCTTTATAAAAGCAGGTCTGCCTGGTGGTTGTTTTGGTATTTTATGTATTTTATTGAAGTATTTTTAATATGTGGGTGTTACTCATCTTGGGGTGGGGAGAGTGTTGAGACACTTGTCCTCTTTTCCAAGCAGTCATCCACTGCTGTATCTGGTCTTTGAAATTTCTCTGGGTTGTTATTTACACAGTTTATTAGGGTTGGAAGGGGCCTCCAAAGGCCACTGGGTGCAGCCCTCCTGCTCAAGCAGGATACAATTTACAGCAAAGCATAACTGCCTGAAAAGCCTCAATCAGCTCCACAAAACCACATCAAGACTTGTGCTCACTTGCCTTTTCTCCTTGGGAGCTGCACAAAGACAAAGGCTGCCCGTAAACTGAGGAAAAGCTTCATATTAAATGAATTTCATTTAGTGCATCTTAGGGGGAAGCCTTTAAACCCACGGCACTGCTGAACTTTGCCTTTCTGCGTCTCTTTGTTAGAGTGACCCGTCGTTCCTTTCTTTTGAGGATTCACTGTGTAATTTCCCCGTGTGTTTCTAACCTTTAATGTTCAGGTCCGTTCAGATTGTCCAGAGTGTTTCCTTTCCACAGAAGCACACGGCATTAGGGACTGGAAGGGATGTCGGAAGGTGATCCTGCTGGGGCAGGGGGATTGGACTGGATGATGCTTTGAGGTCCCTTCCAATCCCTTATGTTCTGTGATTGTGTGAAAGAACCTGCAGGATTATGGAAACCCAACCTTCATCCCAGCATCTCCCTAACCCCTGGACCCTGGCCTCAAGTGCTCTAGCTACTTGGTTTTTAAACACCTCCAGGGATGGGGACACGACCACCTCTCCGGGCAGCCTGTGCCAGTGCCCACCCTCAGTAAAGAACCCAACTGTCTCAGTAAAAGATATCTTCCTAGCATCCAGTCTAAACCTCCCTGATCTTCGCAGGAGAGGGAATTTGGATTGAAACTACCTGTGGACAGAAGAAGCTGCTGGCTGTTGCATTGAGACTTTCAGGGTGGAAATGTTTTTTCCCCCCAGTAATCGGTCTGAGCACTCAAATGAAAGAAAATAAAAGCTCAACCTTTTTATGTCGGCCCTGTGAAATAAGTTGTGATCGTATCCGTAGCTCTGGAAGGGAAATGAGGGTGATTAATGAAGCAAATCGTACTTTTTAATGTGTGTGGTTAAACAGTTATTCCAGAGAGAAAACAGTATCTCCAGCAATTCCAAATATCGTCACTCGCACCTCTCTTAATCTTCTCTTTCTTTCCAGCACCTTCACACTCAGACAGGCCTGCGTTTATTGCCAAGATATTACTATTGCAAGCCTTCCCCTTCCCATTAGCCTTTCCCTCCTCTGTGTGGGTGATGTCTGAGGCTATTCTGCTCCCTCTCAAGCTGAAATGGTTTTTGTATTGAGTGTTTTGCTGAAGTCTTCCTACAGATAAATGAACCACACGAGGGGACTTGGCTGCGATGTTCCCCACTGCTACCCTGTGCAAGGTAGCAGGAGCACACAAAGAGCAGGGGAATTGGGCTGGATGATCTTTGAGGTCCCTTCCAATCCCTAATGTTCTGTGATTCTGTGTAAAACACATCTCTAAATGTTAGCTCCATTAACTTACCGACCTTTGCAAAGGTTGGGTGGTGATTGAATCTTGGTTTGCCTAGTAATTTTCAGTCATTGAAAAGGAACTAAACACACATGGAGTGCAAAAGTGATGAAATACTGGGGGGGTGGGTAAATTGTTGTTTCAAATTCCACTGAAAGCACTGGGAGACCACTGGTTTCACCAGCTCATTGAAGAGGCCGGCGTACTGCTTATCTGCTTGGACCAGACTGACTTCTGCCATCTGTTCCTGCACACTCTCCAGTGGGATGTGTAGAGTACTGGTTTGACCTCTGCTCTTGTTTAAGATCAATTTGTGTCCTAAAACACAGGTGTGTAGTGTCATTCGTGGTGTAGGAATTGCAGAAGTTTGAAGGCCTCACGTTTGTAACGGTTCTAGTTTGGAAGGCAATGCCCCTGGGCTGCCTGCACTATCAGAGGGCTGGAGCACCTCCCCTGTGAGGACAGGCTGAGCCAGCTGGTGACCTTCTAGCAGCTTCCCAATAGCTGAAGGGGGCCACGAGAAAGCTGGGGTAGGGCTTTTGAGACAGGCGCACAGAGAGAGGACAAGGGAAAGCATTCCAGGCTTGAAGACAGGAAATTGAGGTTGGACATGAGGAACAAATTGTCTCCTGTTGAGTGGGGTGAGGTGCTGGAACCGGTTGTCCATGGAAGTTGTGGTTGCTCCATCCCTGAAAGTGTTGAAGCCCAGGCTGGATAGCTGACCCCAGAATGATGCAGGGGGACTGAACTTGCCTTCCTTCTGCTGTTTGCAAACACATGCACAGAAACCTGCAGCTCCTGATCTGCAGCAGGAGGACTAATCTTAATCTTGCTAAACCAGTGCCAGGTATCTGCCCTTTCATTCTGATTTAGCTCACAGTTCTGAATTGGATTGATTTCGTGAGAAAGCTCATTCCACCCTGACACGCAGGAATCTCCTTCACATGCATCTGTAAGCTGCACCTGTCATCTAACTAATAATCAGTATTGGGGTGAGAACTGCTCCATACTGTGCACCTTCAGACAGCAGGGACTGTTTTCACCAGACATCTGTGATGTGGTTTCTATCAATTTATGAGGAACATTGAATGTGTTATTATGTCTAGAGATGACTCACTGGTTTCAGAGGGCCTTTTTGTGAAGGAAGACTCAGTTCAGTACGACTGAAGTAACTGAACCTGTCCCTTCCAAATTCAACATAGTCTTGTTAATTAATTGTAACTGAGGTTGATTGGAATCTTGAAGTGACGTGTTTTCAAACCCAGACTTTGCAGTATGAATCCAAATTTTCAGTCTCTGTATCTTCATGGAAAGGTCCATCAGGCCATGGAACAGGCTGGCCAGGGGGTTGAATCACCATCCCTGGACGTGTTTCACAGTCGCAGAGATCTGGAGCTTAGGAACAGGGTTTAGCAGTGGATTGGGACGGTTTGGTTAGTGGTTGGACTTGGTGATCTTGAAGATCATTTCCAACACCTAAATGATTCTGTGATTGGATTTGGATTTGATTTTGGATGAGAATTTCTGGTCTCTCTGCACTATGTGCTCTTCTGATGTCTACAAAAAGCCTTCTCTGGGATGCATCCTGGATGAAGTAGTAATTTCTGAGTCTTTCCACAGGCATTTCAAATCCTGTGCAGCCCATCCACATTCAGAATGTCAGTGCAGACCTACCTGGCAAATGAATGTTTCTGAATTGTGTTCACTATACTCTCTTATCAAGTCTCTACAGCTGATTTCCTTCTGTTGGGTCTCCTCTGTGTTTTCACATCAGCTGCAACTACACCTCCATATTTTGCTTTCTGTGCCAGGTTTGGCTGTTGCTTTGTGTGTGAGCAGAGTTTTTTGTGGCATGAAGATTAGGCATTTCAGACTGAACTGGTTACTGATTACAGATGATTTTCTTCCTGTGAATAATGCATCTTCTGAGAAGGGAGAGTATTAAAAGTGCATTGTTAAGTTCACAGAATCCCTGAAGCTGGAAAAGCCCCCTGAGCTCATCCAGCCCAGCCCAGGACCTGGCATCACCACATCACCCAGGCCAGGGCACTAAGGGCCACAGTCAGTCTGTCCTTAAACACTTCCAGGGAAATACATATTCTAGGCTTGTAACCTGCATATAGCTCGAGTGGGGTGAAGGCACCTCCCCTTTGATATTTGGTGTGTGGTGTGGTAGGAGTTTTCTTTATGAAGGTTGAGGATTTGTTTAAAATGTCAAATAATAAAAATCAGGACCACGTTGTGTTTCTGAGGGGATCCGTGTCTCTCTTTCAGGACGTTGATGTTTGCGCAGTTTAATCCTTACGTGGGAAGTTGGTGTGATGGCAGGATACTGGAGGGCAAGGGCAGGGACTCGTGTTGCTTCTAATCCAGCCCAGCCTCACTGAGGACTGTGCATCAGCTAAAGGTTCCCTGAGGCTCATCCTCTTTGCATAGTACTTGTACCCTACTGGAAGAGTGGCAAAGGCTGGACATCATGTCTGAAGATGAAGGTAGTCATCAAGCAGGAGTGAAAGCTACTGTTAATGGAACAGAGATGCTGTAGCAGGTAGATGTTGATAAGAAGGGAAATAAGACAGCAGGTACTTGACAGAAAGGAGGGATTGAGAGCTCTAAGGAGGGCCAAGGTGCTGGGGAGAGGAGAGATGTGGAGAGTGGGGTTTGGAGAACACGTTCTCATCTCATTGTCATCTCAGGAGTGTTCTCTCTGCAGTCCTTTAAATTAGAAAGTGTGTCTTCTCTCATCCGCTTTAAAAAGTGTTATTTGTGTTGGGGGAGCAGGCTGGTCTTATCCCTTTCCCTCAGAGACTGGTGCTGCATCCAGTCCCGTGCCTCAGACTAACTGCCTACCTTCATTCATAAACCCTCAGCTTCCTCAGTAACAGCAACGACTCTTGAGCTGCTCCAGATTCAGATCTAGACAGTTTATTTCTGAATCCCAAAGCTGCTTGGAAACGTGCCTTAGCTTCTGCTGGCGGTTATCTGCGTGAACCTGGTTTTGATTCAGCATCCCCACGATATCAATCCCAAGAGCTTATTCTAGATCGTTTTCTTTTTTTTAAAGTGCACCCTCTGTAGTAAATTCACAGTCAAAAGAACCTGTGCTAATGCTCTGAACAAAGCAAGCTTTGATTTCTATGATTCTATGATTCACGCTTAGCAAATCAGTCAAATTTTATCATCGGCACTACTTGGTGCTTCTGCAAACACAACCTGTAGCAGCCTCTGGTTTTTGCCTTTGGAGAGCTTTGTAAAAAAGCTTAGCTCCCTCACAAACCACCCAATTCCCATTGATCAAAGCAAGGAAGAGGCAAATCCATTCGCATCAGTGACAAATGGATTTAAGATGCTTTATTTGGGTTCTTTAAAAGTCAATAATCCCTATAAAAGATTGCTCTGACTTTGGTTTTAACTGGATTTCTGATAGGAGTTTTCCCTGTGTTGTAGAAGCCTCCAAATCAAGGCAGTGAACATAAATACTTGCCTAGCCCCCAAAACTCAGGGAGTTTGTTGAGTATCTGTGACCTGCAGGAAAAAGATAACAGGAGCACGTCTCCTCTTCCTTGATGGTGGCATAGCTGTGACCCTAATTAGCTGGTGTTAACTCAGAGTGCTGTGGCCCACCAGGAACATTAGGTTCCTACAGAATTGTTGCAGGGAGGTGATTGTACACGGGGACAGTCACCTCCCTGCTCAGTGTACGGCTAGGCATGACTATTAGGACTTGGCCAAATCAGCTTTTTTTGTCTTTACTGGTCATAGGGCTAAGAAGTTGTTGGACTTTATCATTCTGAAGGTCTCTTTGAGCCAAAACTCTGTTGTGAGTCTCTGATTCTTTTTTTCTCCTGTCGCAAGGAGATAGGTAACGGAGGCAAAATGGGCACTGACTTGGTGTGGTCACATGTACCTGGATGCCCAAATGCATGATATGGGAAGGGTGGGTGTCAGGAGGATGGAGCCAGGCTCTGCTCAGGGGCGTCTAATGATAGGACATGGGGCAATGGGTGTGAGCTGGAACAGAGGAGGTTCCACATCAATCTGAGAAGGAACTTCTTCCTGGTGAGGGTGACAGAGCACTGGAAGGGGCTGCCCAGGGGGTTTGTGGAGTCTCCTTCTCTGGAGACGTTTAAAACCTGCCTGGACATGTTCCTGTGCAACTGGATCTAGGTGATCCTGCTGTGGAAGGGGGCTGGACTGTGAGACCTAACCAAAAAAAAGCTGTGGTCCAAGGCCAGTCAAAGTCAGCTGGAGCAGAACATGAGTGGAGCTTGGGCTTTGGAGGATCTGAAAAGGGAAGGATGTTCAAAATTAGAACTACAAAAAGCCAATTATTTCTCCAGGAATCTGCTTCATCCCCTTTCAAGTGCAGACGTTTTCCCAAAAGTGCATTTAAAGAGCTTGGAGGAGCAGGCAGGGAAGGGAGAGAGCTCGCAACAGAAAGCTTTCTCGTAAATGCAGTTTGGACCCAGAGGATATTAGAAGACTTTTGACTAAACTGTGTGATTGTACCCTGGCTGGAAAACACAAGAGCCTGTAATTACGCTGCGTTGTGTGTATTCGCGGGTGTATTCCTTCGGCTCGCTCTTCCCCCACGGGATGTTGTTTCGGCACAGGTTGCCTGTTTGGGGTGTACTTCATTTTTAATGCCATTCATAATTCTGCTTCGCAGCCGCGGTATTTACAGCATACAGAGGCCACCTCTTTGCCTTTGTGGAGCTAAACTAAAGAACATATATAATATATAACTGTCTCCGTGCCGCATATATTCAGGCACATTCACAGGACTGTACTTTACGGCATCCAGCTGGGTGATTTAACTCTGCTGCGTGCTGCTTTTTCATGAAATCAGACAGATTGGAGATGTGGTTTGCAGCACATGGGCTCCGAGCAGTGCCCCGCACTCCTCATTCTCCGCACACCCTCTGTTCTTGAGGATATTTATGGAAATGGCTGGTGAGGTGCAACAAGCCAGACATAATATTCCCTTTGCCTTTTGTGCGGCTACGCTGTAATGAAGAATTAATAACAGATTCCTGAAGAATATTAATCACACTTTCACAAGCTGGTAGGGAACAATTCAAGAGCAGGGGAATTAATGTAATGATCCAACTCACGGGCCCATGCAGGAAGTGAGAACAGATGGATCCTGCCACAGGGTTTGCCTTCATCTCTGACGTGGTGAAGTGTTGGCACAACCTGTCGCACAGTCCATTGGACTGCCTCTGCCTTAGGCAGATCGCAGAACCACAGGATCATTGAGGCTGGAGAAGCCCTCTGAGCTCAGCCAGCCCAGCCTAGGGCCTGACATCACCACATCAGCCAGACCAGGGCACTTAGGGCCACGGCCAGGCTGTCCTTAAACCCCTCCAGGGATGGGGGGTCCACCACTGCCCTGGGCAGTCCTCTGATCACTCTTTCTGTGAGGAAGGGCTTCCCAACATCCAACCTCAACCAAGGGTGGTGGTTGAGTCCCCATCCCTGGATGAGTTTAAAAGACGCTTAGATGTAGTGTTGGGGAGTCTGGTTTAGGGATGAACTTGGGTAGAGTAGGGTTGATGGTTGGACTTGGTGATCCCAGGTTTCTTTTGCAACCTGAGTGATTCTGTGATTCTCTTTATTCAAGGGAGCGGTTTCAATTGGGATAAACGGGTGTTTCTAGAGGAAGAAAGTATCTTTTTGCCATATATGATCTGATGAGGCAGAGGGCAAAGACCCCAGCGAGGCTTTGCCACCATCATGTCTTCCTGAGGCGATAAATCGATGCTATCCCTGCAGTAGCCAGTGCCTTCCATTTTTACAGAGCGCGGGGTCAGAAGTTGACCCTGCAGAACATCTTTAATGAAAAATGATAACGATCTGAGTATAACCTGTTCAAGAATTAATTTTTCAGGATCTCTTAAAATATCACGCAAAGGGTAATCGTGTTAAAAGAACCCGATTAATTAGACACTGTGTTCAAATGAAAAAGGGTTTGATGCAGGAGGCCACAGCGCTTCACAGCGGTCTGGGGTTTTAATCAGGATAAGCACATTCCATCAGAAAGAGCTCTGCATTTGCAGTAAGCGCTCTGTTGGGGAACTTTGCACAGTCAAGGCTGACTCTCGACCCTCATCGTTAAGCCTGACTGACTGGTAGGAAGAAGGGGATGAGGTGGGTGTTACACAGAATCAGAGTCATTTAGGTTGGATCACTGAGTCTAGCTTGGTATTTCCCTTCTTCTCATCTATTCTGCGTGCTTCCTGTTGTCTTGTCCTGTTGCTGAGGATGACAGCCCTGACTTACTCTGCCTTGGTGAGACTGCATCTGGAGCGTCGTGTCCAGGTCTGGGCTCCTCAGTTCCAGAAGGACACAGAGCTGCTGGAGAGCTGCCTGTTTATGTTCCTGTGCAGCTGGATCTAGGGGATCCTCCTGTGGCAGGGGGACTGGACTGGATGATCTTTTGAGGTCCCTTCCAATCCCTGATGTTCTGTGATTCTGTGATCTTATGACAGGAGAGACCTCTGTTTGAACTTCTGCGACATTGATAGCGCAAAACATGGACCCGGGTCACCCTTCACCCCTAGTCAGCCAGGTGAAAGGGACCGCTTGTCCCATCTAGTGATAAAGACGAGTGGATGTCTCCATCCTCCTGACACCCGCTGTTCACATCTAGACACCATCTGAAATCCCAGTCAGCTCCCAGCAGAATTTCCTAAGGGCATGCAAGGAACACCGCGATGAAGGCAGTGGCCTGCTGCGCCTCCTCTCTCACTCATTGTATTCCTTCAAAGTTTGTCTCTTACTGGAAAATGAAGTAGCAGGTGTAGTTGAAATGAACTGTAGCGGGCTGGGTTTAGTGGGGTGGTAAATAGATGGTGATATTCATTTCCAATTAAAGTCCTTTTGCAAAGATCAATGAAGCACAATCTCATAAATTGAATCACAGTAAACTAATAAACAAATTTCTTTCAGCCTGCTGATGGCAAATTCTTATTTCCTCAACATGTTAGATCACATCATGGTATTAATTATATAATGCCTCAGCAACAAAGAGGCAGGCATTTATTTAGCAGTTGTTATATATTTATTTTTTTACCTGGGTATCAGCTTTACAGATCATTCCAGACCCAAGGACGACAGTACGCATCCTACAAAGGGAATTTCAAGTGAATCTTGTTAGTGCTCAACTTCTGACTGACCTGTTGGAGAGCAGTGTAGGAGAAAGGGACCTGGAGGTCCTGCTGGAGAGCAGGACGACCGTGTAGCCAAGGCCAGTGGCATCCTGGGGTGGATCAGAAAGAGAGTGGTTAGCAGACCACGAGAGGTTCTCCTCTCCCTCTGCTCTGCCCTGGTGAAACCACATCTGGAATGTTGAGTCCAGATCTGGGCCCCTCCATTCTGGAAGGACACAGAACTGGTGGAGGCTGCCCTGGGGGTTGTGGAGTCTCCTTCTCTGGAGACATTTCAAACCCGCCTAGATCTGTTCCTGCGTGACTGGATCTAGGTGATCCTGCTGTGGCAGAGGGATTGCACTAGATGATCCTTCAAGGTCCCTTCCAGTCCCTAATGTCCTGTGATTCTGTGAAAAAGGAAATTTCAAGTAAATCTTGTTAGTGCTCGACTTCTGTCTGTCACCCCAGGAGATTTTGAAAATCTCATTAACGAACGCACTGCCGCCTTTGTTTTTTTGATGAAGAGGGCCACAACCTCTGGAAGGGCACTCTGCAACCTTTAAAGTCAATTAGCGCATGAGACAGTCACACCGGTACCAACGGCGCTCATGAATAATAGAGCAAAGACTTAATTCTGCCTCTGTAAACATGCTGCTCTAGTCACTTGAAAAGAAACTGGGATAGGAATTTACCAATCTGAAATGTCAGCAGTCTGCTGGTGGCAGCTCGTGGTGGCCTGACAGGGTATCGGGACCCTGCGCTCACTCTGTAGGGACATGTTTTGGTGCTGAGTAGCGCCCCGATCATCGATTGAGGTCCTCGGGGGGATACCAGCGCACAGGCTGGACTCATAAAAATGATAAAATAAAGCTCTCACTGTATAATAATGTCAATTCTGCAGATGCGGGCGTTACTGTAGGCAGGTGAGGTGCCTATCAGGATGGCTTGAGCATGCCCAGAGGCAGGTGCTTAGGCTTCTGCTACATGATGTTACGAAAGCTAAGCGCCCCTCAATCCCATTTTTAGGCTGGTGGAGAGAGATTGGTTTTGCTGGAGGCCATTCAAAGCCCCAAGGGTAGACTTCTCTGGCCAGAGAGAGGTGATCTTATTAATGTGAAGGGTGGGTGTCAGGAGGATGGAGACAGGCTCTGCTCAGGAGCAGCTAATCATAGGACAAGGGGCAGTGGGTGTGAGCTGGAACAGAGGAGGTTCCACGTTAATATGAGAAGGAACCTCTTTACAGTGAAGGTGAGGCAGCACTGGAAGGGGCTGCCCAGGGAGGTTGTGAAGTCTTCTTCTCTGGAGACATTTAAAACCCACCTGGACATGTTTTTGTGTGACTTGTTGTACGAGATCCTGCTGTGGCAGGGGGACTTGACTAGATGATCTTTGGAGGTCCCTTCCAGTCCGTAATGTTCTGTGAGTCTGTGATATCCTTTTACTGAGTAGCTAGTTTTGCACACATGCATCTTCTGCAATCTTCTTCTTCATGGCACCACCACACCCACGTGTTTTCCTTGCACTTAAGAGAAGCTGCTGCTTTCCCACATGCTGGGATCTTCACTCTGATATTTCTGTCTGCTGTTTGTCTCGGGCTAAGTTTATCGCTACCAAGGGCCTTCCCTAGTTGAGAGCTTTGAAATGCATCCTGTAAAGACTCCCCAGGTCTCGCTGAGCTTCCTGGCTGTTTGCAAGTGGAGAACTCGGCTTTCCTGCCTTGGGTGGGAACCAACTGTGGAGAATTCCACTTCCAAAGACGTGCATACCTAGGGCTTGCCTTTGTCTCATTTTTAATGCAAAACACGCCTTCAGATTTTGCAGCCAGCCAAAAAACTTTCTCAGGCTTAACTACAGTCACCACGCAAGTGCAGGCTCTCCGGGTCCTCAGCGCTGATTTTCCTGAGGAGACCAGAGCAAGACATAAAAGGGGAAGAAGATGTAGGTCACAGTAAAGGGGAAATTAAGTGGCTGGCAACTTCGTGTAGCTCACTCGGGTGCTGCCCTTGTCCTTGGGTTCCTTGTGTCCGTCGTGTTGTCTGAGGGGTGAACTGTGAAGTACAATCACAGTCATTTTCTCGCGCCTCACTCCTGGGGCAGATGGCTGCAATTCTCTGCTGATAACACCTTTCCTGTCCCTCGCAGTGATCTTTTTACAAAAGCCTCCATAAAAGTGATGATTGTGTTTCGCTTCGTAGTGTCATAGCTCTTGTGGGGGGCAAGGGGGGTGGAATAACAGAAATCTGATGGTCGTCACAACTCAGGTTTGCAGTGTGCGGCAGTTTCAAACTGAAGGTGGGGTCTCCGCTGGATGCGCCCGAGACTGCTGGTGACAACGTGTGCCAGTGGCCGTAGACCCTTGGAAAGTGTAGTGACAGATAGTCCTTGCGAGAAGTAAAACACTGCTCCACACTGGGCAAAGACTGTTTTAGGGCTTAGATGTGTTTATAAATATGTGAAGGGTGGGTGTCAGGAGGATGGAGCCAGGCTCTTCTCACTGTCATCTAGGCAGCGGGTGTGAGCTGGACCGTGTCCAGGTGGGTTTTAAACATCTCCAGAGAAGGAGAGGCACTCCACAACCTCCCTGGGCAGCCTGTTCCAGTGCTCTGTCACCCTCACCGGGAAGAAGTTCCTCCTCATATTTATGTGGAACCTCCTATGTGTGCCTCTTGCAAGGCAGCAAACCCTCATTTGATTTTCAGGCTGTGGGTACCTTTGCTCAGGGTGTGACTGCCTGGTTCTTTTGGCTCCCTGTGCAGCAGCAGAGATGGCCCAAGGGAGTGGGTGCACACCCGCCCTCTGCAAGTTCCGCTCTTGCAGGTTGCTCAGCAGGTTTTGGTGTGAATTAGTTGCAATCAGAAGTGCTTGTGTTAATCAAATTTTAGCCAAAGATACTCCAACCCCTGGGAAGCACCTTGCTGCCTCATGCATTGATTTGAGTTGTTAAGGCAGTGAGTTTGCAAGCAGAAGGAAACCATTCCAATAATATAACTGACCTCAGGTGGGAGGAAAATTAATCTGGAGCTTAACAGACTGAGAAATACTTACTGCAGTGCAAAATAGGGTTTGCAGTGTGCTGGATGGCTTGTGTTGTGTGGACCAGGGCACGAGAGCAGAGCATGCTCCAGCGTGGTTCTCTTCCCCGGAGCCCATTCCGGTGCCTGACCACTCTTTCTGTGAAGAATCTTTTCCTGATGTCTCCCTTAAGCCTCATAAAAACAGGACAGAGCACCTGACCAGCTGGGGCAGCGCTGCTGAGATGGAAGTGACCTGCAGAGGTTTGTGTGTAAATTTAGGCTTCTCTGTTCTCTCGGGCGCTTTGAGTGATTCCAGCTTATACAGAGTGTGAGGACTTCGATCACCGGGTAATGATGTGGTTAACAGGAGATTGGATTTCCTGTGAGGAGCAATTACCTTGATTGATAAGAAAATTTGAGAAAATTCATTCCAGACTTAACGAGAGTGACAGGGTCATGGTGGAGCCCGGCTTCCACCTTGAGCAGATAAGGTTCTGTGTTTGGAAGAAGTAATCCAAAGACAATAAGCTCCTCCAAAAAAATGGGTCATTTTTATCTGCACTGAGATGATGAATGAAAACATTAGACTTGTGCCTGTGACAGAGAGTCTGGGGTGTGAAGAGCAGTTGAAATTCTTCACAAAGTCATTTAGAGCAGCGGTATTGCTGCTGTCCCTTTTAAAAAGAATATAAAAATGACTTTCAGAATCTTAGTGGCCTCAAAAATCATCCCAGACCTTTATCTTACCACTCGGTGAGGTGTTTTGTCTGTCGAGAAGACTGCAGGTCGCAGGAGAAGGGATATCACTCCTGACTGCGTGCTCATCTCCTGCCATCCGCAGTGGGGTCCCTCAGGGCCGGCAGCAAAGCCAAAATCGCTTTTTACATTCATGAATCCTGGCCTTTTTCTTAGCCTGGGTTAAAGGAAAAAGTAAAGTATCGCCCGGCTAACTAAATACGACGTTAAGAGGAGCTCGAAATAGATGGAAGCCAGAGGTGATTTATTGCTTCAAACACGCTGGGAGTCGTCTGGGGAAAACTCATGACACATGGGTGAGTTCTGTTGGGAAGGGGTGCAGTGGGTGCTGTTGTTTGGGATAAGAAGTGGTCGCGGCCACTAGAAATGGTAGCTAAGGCTTCTTAGTCTGCCTGTGTACTTGGAAGATTGGCTTCATGTGAGAAGTAACACGTGTGCTTTAGTCCTTATCCCAAATCCAGCTGCGTGGTGCTCTTCTCGATGTGTCCTGATGATTGCAACCAGTTAACAATTAAACCAATTAAAAAGTCACAGAATCACGGAACTTACGGACTGGAAGGGACCTCAAAAGACCCTCCAGTCCAATCCCCCTGCCACAGCAGTTCTGTGCTTCTGTTGTGGCTGTGGTTTCTGGCTGTTTATTCTGTTGTTCGACTCTGGTGTTGGAGGTGCCCAGAGCTTCAGAGAAGCAACTCCATCAGACTGGGTCCTGCGCGGCCACTCAGATTCAGAGGTGTATTGCGGAGGTCATTCATTTCCATGCAGTAGGGAGTTGTGGTTCCTGATGTGTTCATTAGGGAGAGCATCTGGGGGGGAAATCCAGACAAGAGCAAGTCCATTTGTCTTCTTTTATGGACAGCATACCCAGGGATCTGCCTTGGGTCGGTGCCATGTTCAACCTAAGCTCTCAGAAAAGCTTCATTTGTTTTTGAGGGTTGGAAGAGAGTCATTTTGTGTCATTGTATGGCCTCTCCTTCGAGAAGCGGAAACCAGGTTAAGTCAATGATAGATGTGAAGTCATCTGATCTCCAGAGCTTTGTCACCTAGTCATTCAGCTTCACGTGATGCAAATGTAGAGGTGGCATAAATCAAGAGATGGGTTGCATGGCAGTGAGTGGCTGTGCTGATAAAAAAGGATCAATTAATGACTGCTATGGCAGTAATTAATAAGAGAACCAAGCCAGAGCAGTAATAAGTAATCTGTCCTCCTGACCCATCTTGATTTGGTGAGGCACGTGCAAAACGTTTCACATATGGATAGCTTCTTGGAAGCCATTGCTTCACTGGAAGCTGACAAAAACGTTCCCACACTGAACGTGAGTGTACCCTGAGTTGAGTGATAGTTAAGTACTACCTTCTGCCTCTATGCAGGGCCTGTCTGCCTTTCCCAACCTGTGAATCTTCATCCCTTCTGTTTGCTAAGTCACATGTACATAGAATCACACTGTGTTTGGGTTGGAAGGGACCTGAATGATCATCTGGTTCCAGTCCCCTGCTACAGGCAGGGACATCTTCCCCTAGATGGGTTGCTTGAAGTCCCATCCATCCTGACCTTGAACATATGCAGTGGTGGGACATCTTTAAAGATGTTTAAAACCGACCTGGGCATGTTCCTGTGCCACTTGGTCTAGGGATCCTGCTCTGGCTGGATGGTCTTTCAAGGTCCCTTCCAGTCCCTAATGTTCTATGACTCTGTTCCACAGCTTTTCTGGGCAGCTGTTCCAGATGTTCTGGGCAACTGTCTCATCATCCTCACAATGAAGAATTTCCTTATCTTATTAAGTCTTCACTCTCTAAAACTCACCTGGCCATGTTCCTGTGTGACTGGATTGAGGGGGTCCTGCTGTGGCAGGGGGACTGGACTAGATGATCTTTCGAGGTCCCTTCCAATCCCTAATGCTCTGTGATTCTGTGAGTTCACGGTGTGACGACTCTTACTAGTGTGATTCTTCATGTAGTCATTTCTAGGTCAAGTCCTTGATGCTGTATTTTAGTTACCATGATGGCAAAATATTCTGGGTGGGTTACTGGCCTCTCTTTTTCCCACCGAGCATCTTGAGGAGCTATTTTTGTCAAGTGAACCATTGAGCTGAAGTCAAAATTGAGTTTAATCTAGACATTTGTAGGAACACAGAAACTGTCATAACGCATCAGAGCCACGGTTCATCTGGAGTGGCTGAGGTGCCTTGTCTTTGACGGGAGCCAAGACCAGATGCTCCAAAAATGTGTTAAAACCCTTATAATGGATAATTCAGCAGTAATGTCCTGGGGACGGGGTTGATTCTGGCCGGCCTCAAGCAGGTAGCAACCGCCTTGTGTCCTGATGTGTAGGTCTGACGACTGAAATCCCTTAAACACCATAACAACGCGCTTACCCTGCTCGTAGCAGCTTACTGGGTCATAGAAATGTCACATTTCTCATCTCAATGAGCACACGGATTTCTGGTGCTTTCTCTGAAGCTTCATTTCCCCAGCACTGTATTTACTTAATTATTTACCCCCCACACCTCATGTTCTCCTCTCCGTCTCCCTGTGGGGAGTTTGTGCCCATGTGGATAAGAAACAATCTTCCGTCTTGCAGCTCCCTGCAGATGCTGTGGAGCACTTGACGAGTCTCTCCGGTGCCACAGCAGACAGGCACCCTGCTCCATCCCCAGTGCTGTAGATCCTGTCAGCAACAGCAGCATCTGCTGCCAGGACACTACAGAACATAAATCTGGTGGTAATGACAGCTCTTCCACTACCCCTGCAATCTGCAGCTGTTGGAAACCCAGCTTTGGACACCAGCCATTCTTTCATTTAATATTTGGATGGATGGCTGGACAGCTTGATTTCTGTCTACCTGGAAGTAACTGTAGTTCTGAATTGCCTGGAAAAGCTCTCTCCCCCCAGCGTGGACATGAAATTTCAGCCCTCACCTTTCAAAGCCAATCTGGATTGTGCTTCTGAAACGTCCTGGCTTGTATCCCCGCGTAAAGTGAGCATGTCTCGAGGACGCCTGGGCACATTTGTGTAGCAGCCTGTCTGTATTTCAGACGCACGAGTTATGGGGAATTTTGCATGCAGAAGGGCCGGGCGATGAGAGCTGTGCACAAACTTGCCTTCCAGTCATTTGCTCCCCAAGAATTCTGCAGCCAGCTTGATGCTGTGATACCAAGTTACTTGGTGTAAATCACTGGGAATATGCGCTGGTTTGATCTCGTCTTAGCTCCTCCCGGTGACTTCTGCGGCTGTAAGGTTTCTCCCAGCAATTACCATTAAAATCACTCGCTGCGGCAGTGCTTTAGCTTGGAGCTTGTTGAAGGCAACACCTAGAGCTGGGCTGCCGTTCCTGGCCAACTCCCACCTGGTTCATTTTGTGCTCTTCCTAGGGTCGGCCATGTCTCGGTGCAGAAACTCTTGACAGCTTAAAGATTAGGTTTTTTTCACAGTAAAGGTTACCATCCTAATTTTTCCTGGAAGATTTATAGCCCAGTGTGATTCACGTGAAGGTCTGTCGTTCCAGTGCGGTTCGGTGCAGCCGATGGCAGGATTTCCTGTGATGTCAGTGACTTTGTAAGTGATGTTTTTATCCTTGTTCCAGCAACAGGCAGTGGGAGATGTCTTTATTTGCCTTATTTACTTGAGAAGGGGAAAAACACCACCACTTTCAGAGGCTCCCTTTCATTTAAGAAAAGTTTGGAATTCATCAGTTTCCTCATAAGAATAAATCTGATGAGGACAGACTGAAAGAGCTGGGGCTCTTGTGTTTGAAGAAGAGGAGGCTGAAAGGAGACCTCATCACTCTCTACAACTACCTGAAGGGACGTTGTGAGAGGTTGGTGCTGGTCTCTTCTCACAAGCACTTAGTGATAGGACAAGAGGGAAGGGGTTCAAGCTACAACAGGGGAGGACTAGATTTGACCGCTGTTCCCCCGATGCTGCGGAGATAACCCCCCGTGCGCGTCCCCTGCCCACTCAGTGATAGCGACGACTCTCCAGCGATGACAAGAGCCAGCTGAGCAGTGATGAAACACAAACACTTCCTGGCACCGGCGATGAAGAGAGCTGCTGCCATGTTGATTGATCTGCTGGTGGGATCCAGGGGGAGGGATGGAGCTGTCCAAGTGTTAAGAGCCTTTTCCTAGTGGCACAGATGACAGACTTAAGCCCTAAGGAGGATGTCTTTGAAATTTAATAACATAAGAAGAAAAATACTCCACACTTGACTAGCAGTTCTGATGCTACCCGGTAAAAGCATTTTGGAATGTTCATTTGTTTATTTATTCCAGCAGAAGGAAGGAAGAGGGATGGTTTGTACAGAAGTTGATTGGGATTGTGGTTTCCACAGTGTTTTGTTTCAGAAAACCCTGCTGATGGCTTGTGTGTGTTAGGACTTCTGAGGTGCATTAATCTTTCCCTGCTGGGGAGAATGTTGTTCAAGAGGATTGGGGCAGCAGGGAGAGGGGCTGGTGTCCTTATTATGCTGTCACATAAAGCCTGCTTCTCCAGACTCTTCAAGGTCCGTGTCTGTGCAAGAGTGACAGACTAATAGGTTCTATTCTTGAAGTCTAAGTATCCTTGATAGCGCGCCGAGCAATTTATCTTTAAAATAAAAAGGGAAGAAAGTTCTGCTGCTGCGTAGTCGCAGAAAGTCACCGGGAGCTAGCTGAATAAAATTGAATTCCCCCTATCTTACAAAAATATAAACAGGGTATTGACACTCTTGTCTCCGAGTGCCAGTATCTTCACAGCAGAGGGCCAGATGTAATTGCCAGCTTACGGGGAATTTGATTCCCATCACAGGATCTGGGATCGGAAGTACCGCTCGCTCCCAGGGCGCCGAGCAACTGCGGTACTTCCAGTGGGAGTAGTGACTTCTGATTAGATGATCCACTGTGGCGTGAAATAAGTTCACGATGCTGCCTGTTACCTGGGTGAAGCACAAACAAGATTTAATAACACAGAATGAAATCACATGCAACGCAGGTGTTTATTCTCCATCAGGACCCTGCAGTCAGTAGTCTGGAGCTTAACAGCAGTGGGGACGGAGAGAGATGACTTTCAGTTCTTACAGAATCGTACAATCGTTCAGGTTGGAAGGGAACCTTGGGATCATCGAGTCCAACCATCAGTCCTACTCGACAAGTTCACCCCTAAACCAGGTTGCCCCATACACACGACATACCTGATGATGCTCGTTGATGTTTATGAATAGGTGAAGGGTGGGTGTCAGGAGGATGGAGCCAGGCTCTGCTCTGTGGCACCTAATGATAGACAGGTGGGTCTCAGATGGAGCAGAGGAGGTTCCACATCAATCTGAGAAGGAACTTCTTCACGCTGAGAGTGACAGAGAACTGGAAGGGGCTGCCCAGGGGGGTTGTGGAGTCTCCTTCTCTGGAGACATTTCAAACCCACCTGGACGTGTTCCTGTGCGACTGGATCTAGGGGATCCTGCTGTGGCGGGGCAATTGGACTGGATAACCTATTGAGGTCCCTTCCAGTCCCTAGTGTTCTGTGATTCACTGGAGGTGTCAGGGAGGTGGCACGGTTGCGTACCCGGAGATGTTCTGGAGAAAGACTCAAAACCATCGCTGAGGTTTTGACCCGTTCGTTGCTCACAAACAAGCAGCAACGCTGGAGGAGGCTGTTACAAGCTGTTCAGGTTATGATCAGATTGAGGCAGAACAGCAGCCTGGGTGGGTAAGAGTTCTCATGGCAAGTGTTCCTGCAGAATAAGTCATCCAAGCTGTGCTTTAAACACACTCCACGATGTGACAAGCAGAAGCGAGAACAAAGAAACAAACGCTTTAAAATCAGGCTTATCAGGCCGGATTCAGCTTCAGCAGCTCTGGCAGCTGCTGCTGCCTTTAGATCTGAAGTTAAAACCTGGCCCTTAGCCTGTGAGCGGCAGTTGAGGACCGTTCTGGATACGATTCCGAGCTACGCTGAGTGGTTCCATTTGAAAGGCATTTTTCAATTAGAGAAAAACAGTTTGGGGAAGAGGCTCTGTTCAGAGGCACTTGTTGAGATTCCATCTCTGCAGCCTGGCACGGATGTTTCTGTTGTGTTCCTAAAGCTCTTGCGAAACCAAACAGACTCCCCAGCAAATGTTCTAGCACTGCCTAGGGGAAACTGGAGCTGAGCAAGTAGGTCAAGCTCTTGAGTCCATGGTCTGGTGGTTAGGGAGATGTTGGGCTGAAGGTTGGACTTCATGGTCCTGGAGGTCCTTTCCAGCCACTGCGAATCTGTGTTTCTATGATTCCGTGAATCAAGCTTTAGGAGATATAAATGGGACCCAGAAAGACTTTGGATATGAAACTGGAGTAACTGCTGTGACAGAAACACACTCCTGAGCATCACAAGCTTTTGGGAAAATTAGAACTAGATTTGATGAGGAGAGATTGAGAGAGTTGAGGCTGTTTAGTTTGAGGAAGAGGAGGCTGAGGGGAGACCTCATCGCTCTCTACAACTATCTGAAAGGATGCTGTGGAGATGTTGGTGCTGGGCTCTTCTCACAGGTTGTTAGTGACAGAAGCAGAGGGAAGGGTTTCCAGCTCCAACAGGGGAGCAGCAACTATCTTTCAGACACGCAAAGTGTAGGACATGGCAGAGAGCAGTCAAAAGTGTTAACCCCACGCAGAACCCTGGCAGGGAGCCCTGCAAGGAGCTGCATGAGCAGCACCATAAATCTATAAAATGCCTCTGAGCTGGTTTGGTCTTTAACTGTCACTTAGCTGAAGCATCACGGGCTATTCTGTGCGCACCACAAGAAGCAGGATTCCTTTCCAGCGCTCTCCAGCCGTGTGCTGTTACCCCACCACAGATTTTTAGTGGATGCTGTCCAGCGGTTCAGGACTGGAGTCCTCAGTGCCGTTATGACACAGGACGTTTGTTAAAGCCGACAGCAGCAGTCCTTACGGTGAGAGCAGCAGCCAGGCTGCGTTTCCTTACGCTGTTCAGCCATTACTTGACGAGACGTGAGAGTGACTTGGCAGCCAGGAGGAGCGGGCTGGCTCGGGGAAGTGACGCTGTGTGTTACCTCCCACGGTTCAGTGATGCCCTGTGTGCACACACAGCCAGGAGAGCTGCACTTGACTTCCAGCAATAAACACTGCTGTTTATTTATGTTTTAATGATGCCCAGAGGCTCCACTCGGGGACCTGGGAGAGTTCCTCCCCCAGTTGGTCTATGGAGATGAGCTGAGCAAAGTGGTGTTGCTGCTGTCTGTGGCAGATGGGGAGCTGAGGCACAGAAGCACAGAACATTAGGGATTGGAAGGGACCTTGAAAGATCACCTAGAGCAATCCCACCTGCCAGAGAAGGATCACCTAGATCCGGTCGCACAGAAACATCTCCAGAGGAGGAGACTCCACAACACCCCTGGGCAGCCCCTTCCAGGGCTCTGTCACTCTCACCATGAAGAAGCTCCATCTCACATTGATGTGGAACCTCCTGTGTTCCAGCTGACACCCACTGCCCCTTGTCCTATCATTAGATGCCCCTGAGCAGAGCCTGGCTCCATAATTATTAGCAGATACCCTTCTCTCTGTGCCATGAGTGCTGGAAACACTTAAAGACCATTGGCTCTTGGGCTTGGATTTACTCATTCTTCTCTGGGGTTCATTTCACTGCGGAGTCTAAGGAGGTTTATGTCAGGAAGAAGTCACTGCCCCCCGAGCTCCTCTGCTGCATTAGCACAGCCAAAGACAAAGCGGTCCAGGCGCTGAGAGGTTTATTTTGAGCCGCTCAGTTTCACCTACGCCTGTCCCTGAATAATCATTGCACCCACTGCAGCTCCCTTCAAACAATAGGAAAAACTCACAGAGGAAAGAACTCCATCACCTTCGTCAAGTGTAAAAGCTCCTCTGTGCAAACAGAGCGCTGTGGGCGAGCGAGCCGGCTGACCCCCAGGATAGCTCTGTGCTGGCAGCATTTCCTGGCACGGGGCTCCAAGGGCATCCCAGTCAGGACTTCATAGTGGAGCGGTGGTGTCCGGGTGGTGATTAAGGGGTGTGTGGTGACAGTGGCAGTAGCAGCACCGAGTGGGGAAGCACCTGCCTTTCTCTGAGGTGTTCTGACAGCGTGATATTAAAGACCTGCAAGTGTCAGAAGATGTAGGAAATCAACTGGCCTCTTTGACAGATTTTACAGCCTAGTGTTTGTGCTGTCAGGCCAGTGAATTTGACAACCCTGAGGAATGACAGTAATGGGAATGGTTAGGTAAGGGGACAAGCCTGATAGAGACACCGCTGCAGACAGTAACGTGCTTGTGTTAGAAGGACACTCTCTGTTGGAGCTTTTACTTGGAGAAGCCCATTTTTCTGCTTCTGTTTGGTTTGTTTTAAGTCTTCCTGTGTGTCTGTCTGTTTTTACTGCCGTGGTGAAACACTACTTAGTCTAATGTGGAAGAAAGTTAACAGTCACTCTGTAGTCACTCGGTTTCATGTGAAGGTCTTTTCCAGCCTCGATAATTCCGTGCAGCTCTGATTATCATGATGGTGTAGGGAGTATCTGAAGAGCTGCATTGGTTAGGATTGAAAACCACAGAGTGATTGAGGCTGGAGAAGCCCCCTGAGCTCACCCAGCCCAGCCCATGACCTATCATTATGCCATCAGCAAGGCCAGGGCACTAAGGGCCACAGTCTTTTCTTAAACACCTCCAGGGATGGCGACTCTGCTGCTGCCCTGGGCAGTCCATTCCTGCATCTGATCACACTTTCCATGAGGAAGGGCTTCCCAGCCTAACCCTCCCGTAGTGTTCACCAAGCTTTTCATCCTGAAAAGCTTATAAACAGACTAAAGAAACCAACTCAAGAGTTGGGAGAGCTGAAGGTTGAGAACATGAGGGATGGCATTGACCCCATCTGTTTGGCTATCTAAGAGTGAGGTAATTTGTTGCAGCTGGAAGGGAATGGAGAGCGGCGATGTGTGGAGCACGTTCTGTTCCACTCATCCCTTTCTAGACACCATAGAAAATGCCTGGAGAGCTACAGCGGTGTGGGCATGGAAGAGTCAGGAGGGTAACCTCAGGCTGAGCTGGAGGCAAACACCACAGCAGGAGCCAGGCTCAGCTTCCCCAGCTGTCTCAGCAGAGCTTTATCCAGCCCTGCATCAGCCTTCCTCTCCAGGGAGCACTGTGTAGGGAAGGATTTCGCTTGACAAAACCCAGGATGCACTTACATGAGATCATCCTCTAAGCTTGAAATAATAATGATAACAACAGACTAGCTCTGAGGACAAACCAGAAATGTTTCCTGATCTTATTTGCCAGAAAAGACCGATGAGTACAAAAAACATGAGGAATCAGCAGAGCTTCTGCTCTCTTCTGGGCTCCTAAGGACACTGAACAACTCCTGACAAGCGTGCTCAGAGATCAAACATCTAGGCAGAACGGTGCCAAGCAAAGCAAGGGAAATGCGACTGTTCCTCCAAAGGTCTTTTTCTCTGGAGTAGTAGTTTTCACGACTCCTGCTTGAGCTCCAGGAGTAAAGCAAAGTTTGCCTTCCAGGTCTGCGTGAGCAAACCCTTTAGTCCGAGTCCACCTTCATCTCCAGCTTTGATCACCTGCGGTGGTTATTAGCTCTGGCACGAGAGCTGGCTCTTGGGGTCAAGAGATGTGTGTAAGAAAGGAAGCGCTAATTTCAGCCTGTTTCAATCAGCTTAGAGCAGAGCAAGCCCATTAGCTCCCAGTTAACAGGGCAGCAAGATGCTGATGATGTGCACGATCGGCTTTGTTACTGGGGCCACCTAAATGATGGGTTGTTGCCATGGCAGGAGACTTGCACCAAGCGATTGAGACTCGGGTTTCATAAAGGTTGTTGCCTGTGTAAGTCTGACTGTTGGTGGTATCTAAGTACCTAGAGATGTGTGCAGGCTCCCAGACTCAGGGAACATCTGGAATCTGGTGTCCAGTTCTGGGCCCCTCGGTTCTAGGAGGACAGAGAACTGCTGGAGAGAGTTCAGCACAGAGCCACAAAGATGATGAAGGGAGTAGAACACCTCCCTGATGAGGAAAGGCTGAGGTTGCTGGGGCTCCTCAGCTTGCAGAAACGAAGACTGAGGGGTGACCTCTTTAATGTTGATAAATATGGAAAGATGGGTGTCAGGAGGATGGAGCCAGGCTCTGCTCAGGGGCATCTAGCGATAGGACAGGGGGCAGTGGGTGTGAGCTGGGACACAGGAGGTTCCACATCAATGTGAGAAGGACCTTCTTCCTGGTGAGGATGACAGAGCCCTGGAAGGGGCTGCCCAGGGGGGTTGTGGAGTCTCCTTCTCTGGAGACATTTAAAACCCACCTGGACACGTTCTTGTGCAGCTGGATCTAGGTGATCCTGCTGTGGCGGAGAGATTGGACTGGATGATCCAACCACTAATGCTCTGTGATTCTGTGAACGTTAAGAGATTGGAAGGGACCTTGAAAGATCATCCAGTCCAGTCCCGCAGGTGCTGCCTAACTTCACCACCAGTAGCTGCCAGCAGTGCAGATTAGGGGATTTCCTTTGAGAGTTTCCTTGAGGTGCCTGTTTACAAGTTTTGAGTGGGACTTGATCTCACCCTGGCTCAGCCATCGGGGACTGAGCCGCAGAGTCGCTCTGTTCTCAGAGGCACAGAGACGATCCCCTGCAGTAGCCATCACTCAGACGCAGGGCGAGTGCCTTTAGATAGGGAGCTTTTCTCACCGGTGGCTGCGGAAGGAGCCCAGATGAACCAACTGCTCGTCTTGGGACGGCAGGGTGAGATGAGATGGAGCCCACTCTGCGTCAAAAACCGATTACGCATCTGGTCATTCCCGTCGAGTTAATGGAAAAGATGATGCATATGCTGTCCTGGGGAAAATAAATCATTGTTCACATCCTGTCTCATCTCCTGTAACACAAGCATATCCATCTTAGCGGCCGAGAAGGGAAGGGAGATCACAAAGGCTCTAACTGAATGACTCCAGGCATCTGAAAATAGAGAGTGGGGAAAAGAGAAAGAATAGAATATTAATAAAAAGTGGCCTTCTGGTCTCTGAGTGCTTTTAAAGTGGCGTTTCCACTAGTCAGAGCCATGCTCCCGCATACCCTGCATGCTGCTTGGCTTTATCCACTGCTCAGCTTCACCGAATTCTTCCAGGCGGGACATGCTGATGCCTGAAATGCCGACAGTAAAGTGGGAAGTTCAGAGGACCTCACGTCTAGAAGAAACAAGAGTAAGTTTCCATTTGTGGTGGCAGTAGTTTCACAGAATCACAGAGCATTAGAGATTGGAAGGCACCTTGAAAGATCATCTAGTCCAGTCCCCCTGCCAGAGCAGGGTCACCTAGACCAAGTCACACAGGAACATGTCCAGGTGGGTTTTAAATGTCTCCGGAGAAGGAGACTCCACAACCCCCCTGGGCAGCCCCTTCCACGGCTCTGTCACCCTCACTGGGAAGAAGTTCCTTCTCCTATTGAAGTGGAACCTCCTGTGTTCCAGCTCACACCCACTGCTCCTTGTCCTACCATTGGGTGCCCCTGAGCAGAGCCTGCTCCATCCTCCTGACACCCATATTTATCAACATTAATGGGGTCTTGCAGACTCTGCTCCAAAAGTTTCTCTTCCGATACTTTTCTGGCTCGTTTTGAAAATCCAAAAGGCTACCAAAAAGCTGACTAAACTCTAATCTAAACAAGCTTAAGTCCAGCTGAAAGGGAGCTTTACAATATTAGTCTGGGTCTAGAAATCCTTAGAAAAAGCCTCCCCGTCCTTTTATGGAAGGGATTTTCTTCCATCAGATAAATGCTCTCTTTGCTCTGAGTAACTTTCTGGTGATTTTTTTGATTACAAAGGGATTTGTTGAGTTCTGAGATCTGCTTAAGCTCCAGAGATAATGCCCCTCCATCTGGGTCCCATTTCCCACACAGGAAGAAGTTTGGAGAAGTCCTCTTGTACTGTTGAGCAAGCCGTTGCTCCACACCTTTGCTCTTTGAGGGCAATGCGTAAAGCCACGTCCTGCCCCGCACTGCTCATCTCATTCTCCTCATCTTTGAAGAGATCAATGAGATTTCTATTAAGACACTGCCTGGGTGCTTTGAGTGTTAATGTGTTCTGCTGGTAATTGTTCTCAGAATCACTCTGGTTGGAAAAGACCCCTGGGCTCATCGAGTCCAACCATCCACCCTACCGTACAAGTTCACCCCTAAACCGCATCCCTCAACATCTCATCCGAACGATCTTTAGACCTGTCCAGGGATGGCCACTCAGCCACCTCCCCGGGCAGCCCCTTCCAGTGCCTGAGGAAACAGTTCTCATAGGATCATTAGGGATTGGAAGGGACCTCCTATTCCTGTTGAATAGTTTGTCTGAGAAACTTCTCCGCACTTCCTTTTCTTCTGTCCCCCCCTTCTAAACCTTGGGTCTAGGGAGCTGCCCTGTAGGTCCCTACTCAGTCTGTAGAGCCGCCTTTCTCTTTAAAATAACTGCCAGCGCGCTGCGAAAAGCCTGATAGCAGTGAGTTTGTTCGTTGTCAGACCTCGTGCTGTAACTCATAATTGCCATAATGAATCTGTTTGTGATGCCCTGATCCTGCCATCGCTTAAGCACATGATTACACTGAATTGAATGACTTCACATGCACAGAGTGAGTCACGAGTTTAAGTGCAGACTGAGATGAGCTAATTTTCCCTAATAGACTTTGCCAAATCTCTGCCTATTTAAATACTTCTGAGAGAGGAGGAAAAAAGGAGCCATGACATTAGATAATGACAAAGGATTGTATTTTGGTAGCAATATTTTAAACACCTGTATCAGCACGTTGTTGGACTTTCTTCTCTCTTTCTCAGCTTGCCTTTTTGGTCTCGGGTAGCCAACATACTTGGAAAACTGCCGCAAACCCGCTCCCTTCACAGACCATTAGGGATCGGAAGGGGCCTCCAAAGATCACCTAGTCCAACCCCCTGCCACAGCAGGATGCCCTAGGCAAGCTTCTAAAGTGTCTCATCTCATGCCAGGTCAGAACTGTGGGTGATGAGCTGGTGGGAAGCAGCTCTGTGCTGTCCTCCTGTTTCCCAGGTGAGGCTCAGAGCCCATCCAGTTCACGTTTCTCTGCGGCACAGGTGATGCCAGCTCAGAAGCTGAAGGTCACCCTGGCCCTTGTCGTGCTGCGTCTAGGCTCAGGAGCCAGTTGTATTGGCTCGTGACACGACAGAAGATCTCAGTGCACAGGGGATGTTATCCGTCGGGGCTGCGGCGTTCGTTATATTACCCTGAAGAGAGATTCCTGTTGAAAAGGGAGCAAGGAAGAGAATGCATTTGGTACCACAGAACGTTAGAGTAGAAACCTCCCTGAGGAGGAAGGGCTGAGATCTCTTTACCTTAGAGGAAAGGAGACTGAGGAGTGACCTCAGCGATGTTTATAAATACGTGAAGGATGGGTGTCGGGAGGATGGAGCCAGGCTGTTCTCAGCTTCTCAGCATCATCTGGTGATAAGACAAGAGGCAATGGGTGTGAGCTGGAACACAGGGGGTTCCAAAGCGATCTGAGAAGGACCTTCTTCATTATGAGGGTGACAGGGCACTGGAAGGGGCTGCCCAGGTGGGGCTGCACAGTCTCCTTCTCTGGAGACATTTAAAACCCACCTGGACATGTTCCTGTGTGACTGGATCTAGGGGATCCTGCTGTGGTGGGGGGATTGGACCGGCTGATCTTTCGAGGTCCTTTCCAATCCCTAGTAAAGGGTTGGAAGGGGCCTTAAAGATCCCTAATCAGAACATTCAGAATTGGAAGGGACCTGGAAAGATCCCTAATCAGGACATTAGGGATTGGAAGGGACCTGGAAAGATCATCCAGTCCAATCCCCTGCCACAGCAGGATCCCCTCGATCCAGTCACACAGGAACACCTCCAGGCAGGTTTTAAACAAGGGGTTGTGCAAGGAAGCAGAAGTCTTTGCTAAGTCAGGTTTTAAAAAACCCCTTTTCTTAAAATACACCCTATTGACTAACAATCATGTGCAAATATTAAGCTAAATTGCACGTTGCCAAGTCTTGAATAGCCTTTAAGAGCCCTGAGTGATGACGTTGGTTGAACCATTAATGTGAGTCCTTAAAATAGAAGTAGTTTCTTGATACTTTCCACTTTGGGCCATCTTTCTTTGAAAAACCACCCCGCACAACAGCACCAGATGCTGCTCTCTGTGCATGGGAGAAATCAATGGCCGGGATCGATACGCGCTCCACAGGTAATAAATGCTGCGAAGCATTTCTGTCCATCTAAATTGATCCCAGAGAATTCTTTAAATTGGTTCTGATGTGTATAAAAATCATTTCCCTATCGATCAAAGCTTTTCTTGCTTTCTTTCTTTGATATGTTATTTCATCCCCGCCGCCGGTTCTGGTCTCGGGCTCCTCTCTGCAGAATCTCTTAAGCCCAGGCAAGATTAGAACTGCAATGAAAGAAGAAATAACTGGGGTTGTGTTTTTGAAGACGAATGCTTTGCTTACAGTTGGGCAGGGCAAGTGGTTTTAAGTGGGGAGACTGAATTATTCACAACAAAGTCTGAAGGAGCTGCTGTCCTTTTATTAGAAGCAATATTCCACATGCAGCACCTGGGCTGGTCCGTTAGCTCTGGGAGCTGCTGGAACAGTGAGGAGAGCTTTCGATCTGCCACCGCCTCGGCCTCGGAGCTGACAGTAAGCTGGGGAGGTGGCGACTCTGCTTGCAAGACCATTTTATTGGCATCCAAGCTGCTAGACTCCTCGTGAAGCACAAAGCACTTGTCTGCTCAGACAGGGAGTCTCAGACTAGTCAGTAGTTGAACGTCTCGTAATCTGTAAATTAATTTGCCTGAAGAAAGGTTTAGTGCTTCAAGGTGTCTGTGGAGGGCTCAGCGAGGAGCCCCGGTGGCGGAGGGTCGTTCAAACGTAGCAGCCTGCGAGGTGAGCGGGATGCGCAGGACGAAGCACTCAGGTGAGGGCTGCTGGAGGAGGGGATGTTTCTCTGAGGTGGGATCTGCTTCCAGCTGGAGGGGCATCAGCTGCCTGAGCACCTTTACAGCTGGGACTGGGCTTCAGATGAAATCTTGGGGCTTTGGCCAACATCCTTTACTGGCTGTCACAGCCTAATACCGCTGCTTTGCAGGCTTTCCCAGTCCAGAGGTGTCACTGCTTCCAGCTGTTTGAAGGCTTAAACCGGTAATCTTGGACTAGATGACCTTTCGGAGGTCTCTCCCAACCCCGTGACTCTCTGATTCCTGTGGTCTTGGCAAAGCCTCGCTCGAAATGCTTTTTACAGAGCAGACAGCAGTTGTGGCTGTGATTTCTGTCGGGCTCTTACAGAATATAAATGATCAAAATGCCTTTTGGCAGGTTTTGTCCTCCCTACCCCAAGTAATTTGTTTCCATCAGCCCAGCAGATTAATCTCGTCTGGTTTTCTCTTCTGAAGAAATGCAGTAGCACAGGAGATAGCTGCGTCACGCCGGCACTGTTTCAGAGTCATCCTCCAGTCCAGATTAGGGGGTGGATTTCACACTGGTGGATAAAGTTATAATAGCACCAAACTGAGGTCCGGGGCTTAACGTCATCTCATCTTTTGAGGCACTGATAGGATTTAGGGTTCAGCTCTGCTCTCAGAACAACGCAGGGATGTATTTTCACTGCCTGCAATACTTCTGGAGAAAGGCATGAGTGGTTTGTGTTGTTGCATGAAGCACAGGTGTGTTTGCAGCCCAGACAGCAGCGCCTTACTTGTAATTAATCAGTGCTTAAGGCCAAGAGCACTGCTGGCTGGGACACGGCAGCCTGGCAAGGTGGCCTGCATGAGGTCAGGACTGGAGGTTTTGCTCTGTCACACACCAGGGCTGGGAAACTACAGCTCACTGAGACCTTGGGAAAAACCCAGGGAGCTGAAGTACGCCGATCGCGCCAAGGAAGATCTGTTCTGTCTGGGAAGAAGGGTGACTCTTGAGAAGTCCCATGACCCATGGTGTGCTGCTTCAGACAGCTTCTCCAGCTGCCTTGCAGCTCCCAGCCGGGCTTCAGACTAGGGGTTTTGTGGAGACCCCATGTTTCACCTGACTGGTAGGTTGGGGTCTGACTCAGCTCTGGATTTCATTGTGGGATCCTGGGGAGGGACACAATAGTGATACTGTGGGCTGACTGAAGGCTGATGCTTGCACTGGGAAAGCATGACTGGCCAAGGGCATGTTAGTGCTCAGGCAGGCTTTTCTGGGGTCAGCTGTCACTCCTCTCACCAACTCACAGAATCACAGAACACTAGGGATTGGAAGGGACCTCAAAGGATCAGCCAGTCCAGTCCCCCCACCACAGCAGGATCCCCTAGATCCAGTCACACAAGATGTCCAGGCAAGTTTGAATTGTCTCCAGAGAAGGAGACTGCGCAGCCCCACCTGGGCAGCCCTTTCCTGGGCTCTGACACCCTCACCATGAAGAAGTTCTTTCTCAGATCCTCTTGTGCTCCAGCTCACACCCACTGCCCCTTGTCCTATGGTTGGATGCCCCTGGGCAGAGCCTGGCTCCATCCCTTGTCTGTACCTTTCATTGCCTTTGCTGCCTTTCCCTGCCTCCTTTTCCTAACTCACTGCATCCTTTCTGAAGCAGGTGGCCAGATGGTCAGAGCTTATGTTATTCTAAGGACATAATAGGGCTACATCAGAGGAATTACTACCTACTTTCTAGCAATGGGCAACAGCAAATCAGCTGTAATTAGTACAGAGGCTGCTACTGTAGGGTCTCTGTCGGGCAGTGTGCGTTGTCATCACTCCTGTCTGCCAGTCTGAGGATGAAGGATGAGCTCAGGATTGCCGTGGGGCCAGCCAGAGCTAAGCTTCATTTCAGCTGCCCATGTTCCCCACCTGAGAGGTGGCCCAGCAGATCCTGAGTGGGAGCTCTGTGACGGCCTTGTGAGTGGGAGATCTAGAGGCTGTGGCATCCAGGGGTCAGAGTCATTGAGGCTTTACCTCTTCTTAGCAGAGTCACAGAACATGAGGGACTAGCTGGGGCCCCAGAAGATCACCCAGTCCAACCCCCTCTAGATCCAGTCACACAGGAAGGTATCCATGCAGCTTTTAAACGTCTCCAAAGGACACTCCACAACCTGCAGGTGCTCAGTGCACTGAGTTTGCAGAGACCAGTCCCACCAGACAGTTTGGTCCCAGGTATGAGGAGAAATGGAGGCTTTTCTCTTCCTCTGAGCATTGTGAGTCCCCTCCATAAAGCCAGAGCTGTGCTGACAATTGTGTAATGGCTTTTGTTTGCTTTCCTTAATTGGAGAACATTTTCAAAGAGCAATAAAACACAATTTGTTCCCTCCTTCCAAAAAGAAAACATCTCCTTTTGGAAGGGAGGAAGTAAATTTCCATTGTCATGAGCAAATTGCTCTGAGCATGTAGATGAGCAGGGACAGAACTGGTGACAGAGAGGAGATGTCCTCATTTCACAAAGTGTGTCCTGCTGCTGCCCAGCAAGGACTCAACTATAGCAACGCACCTTCGGCTAACAGCACCTCATGTGGCACAAACCATTCCTGCCCAGGCTGCCTCGGACCCCTCAGACCTCTCCCTGACAAGCATTAGTGATGAAGAGTGGGCACTTCCCTGTGGCACCTCCTCACTAGCTGGTTTTTGTTGTCCCTCTCTTCATGCCCAGGGAGGTTGTGGAGTCTCCTTCTCCAGAGATGTTTCATACCCGCCTGGGCATACGTGTTCCTGTGCCACTGGCTCTAGGTGATCCTGCTGTGGCAGGGGGTTCACCACATGATCTTTTGAGGTCCCTTCCAATCCCTGATGGTCTGTGATTCTGTGATTTTCCTATTGGTTTTGTCTTTTCCCAGTACTCTGGAAGCACTGGTGTGGGCTGTCCGGCTGGGAGCGCTGTCGTTTTGCCTGGGGGACATGGTCTTTCAAAGTCCCTTCCAATCCCTAATGTTCTGTGATTCTGTGACTTACTTAGCAAAGAGGAAAACACAGTGTTTAGGAAGACACGATGTTGGGGTCTGCTCCTGCCCTGCTGCCAAGCCAGTGGGGTGACGGAAACTGAAGCTGTTGCCTCAGTTCTCAGTCTGTGCTGCCCTCACTCTCTGGGAGCCAACTGCAGTTGTCCCAAGCTTTTCTCCTTCCCATCCGTCTCTCTTTGTAACGAGTGGGTTTGTTACTGGGCTTGAGAAGCTGAAAGTGACATTAACCCCCTGCCCAGCTGCTGCGGTGTCAGGGCTGCTGGCGAAATGGCATTTGCTTGGCTCCTAGAGAAGTCAGCCCAGCGACTGCCTGGAGAGTCTGGCTGCAGCTGAAACCCGTGTGCAGTGCTTCTGTCAGCAGCGACTCGCTGGAAGGGACTTCATAATAAATATTCACATCTGCTGCTTTGGACACTCTAATCCATCCTACAGATCTTTGCTGTGTCAGGCTTTGTTCTAGCTGAAGAAGCTGGGTAGTTATAAAGGTTTGCAAATAGGGCATATTTATCATGGTTAGCTCTCCTCGCCGGTTCCTTCCTCGCAGAAATCACCGCGACCAACACCAAGGCATAACTTGTGATTAAAGAGTCGCGGCGCGTTCGTAAGCCTCCTCGGCCGCGTGTTGCCTCTGATGAATGGCCAAAATGGCAGTTGTTTACTTCCCGGGCTGTCGAATGAAGCCGTCGCATCTCGCCGCGCGAGAGCGGAGAACTTCATCGTTATGAATCAGTTGGGATGGAGGGATGATCTGTTCTCGGGATAAACTGTGCGTCACACGGGCACACCCAAGGCCCTGTGGCTCCCACGGCTGCAGAATGGGGCAGGACATCCCCACTGGCTACTTGGCAAATAGTGTGAATTACTAGAACTAGCAGAATGTCTCCCCTTTGTCATACTGTCCCCAGAAGTGATGCCTGCGGCACAAGATTGCTTGGGCAGTGCCCAGGTTACTTAGTGCTCTGCTGGGGGTGGCTTTGCTTTCAGAGCAAATCCCCACATACAGAGGGAACTGGAATCCACTGCCCAGGGAGGTGGTGGAGTCTCCCTCTCTCCGACTCCCTGAAGGGAGGTTGTAGTTAGGTGGGGGACGGGCTCTTCTCCCAGGTAACTAGCACCAGGATGAGAGGGCAGGGCCTGAAGCTGCTAGAGGGGGGTTAAGCTGGATGTTAGGAAGCCCTTCCTCATGCAAAGGGTGATCAGAGCCTGGAATGGGCTGCCCAGGGCAGAGTTGGAGTGCCCATCCCCAGAGGTGTTGAAGGACAGCCTGGCTGTGGCCCTGAGTGCCCTGGTGTGGCTGCTGGGGTGATGTTAGGTCCTGGTCTGGGCTGGATGAGCTCAGAGGGCTTCTCCAGCCTCAGTAATTCTGTGGTTCTGTGATCATGTGGAGGGTGTTTGAAACTTATTCCTAATAGGAAAAGGTGTTGGGCAAGATGATGACTGACAGTGCAATGGTCCTGTTGCTGGGAGGGCCACACAGGCTTTGAAATGAACCTGTGGGTCCTGGGGTGTGAAACTCACTGTCATTAATTCCTCAAAGGACAGACTCTTTGTCTGGGGGCTGGAGAAGTAAAGGTGCCTCAAACACACCGGTTACCAGCTGTTACCTCTGCTTTTGTTGAGGCTGGAAGAGAATAAACTTGTAAACACATTCAGCCTCCCTCAGAGTGATGAAAACTCAGGCCGTTTGGTTTCTAAATAGATAAATATGTGAAAACTGGGAACTCTTGAAAGACTTTTTCAGGTTTCCTCTCAATTTACTCTACCCTTAGACCCAATTCTACACCAGCAATTTCATTCCTGTCGCTTTTCTCCCTAAGTAAGGGAGCGAGGCCCTTGGTTCAGTGAGATACTTGACCTCCTGGAAATTCAGTTGAAAACCTTCATCTTCATTTCTTGCTGAGCTGCAGCAGAAGAGTGGCATTAAGAGCTGATACCTCCAGGTGTCAGGAGAGCATCTGCTTCTCCCGTGTTCAGTCTGGGTGTCAGAATGTGGCCCTGAGTATCCAAACATAAGTGAGACAATGAGCAGCACCTGGGCTCTTCAGCTTGGCTTAATCACTCCAAAAGCCCATCTCATTGTTATTGATCTGCCCAACTTTCTGATACTTTATCTCGGCGAACAGCAGCGGGCATGTGGACTCTGTAAAGATTAGTCCTTAAAGGAACAACCTTAAAAGTTCCAGCGTCGCCGTCGCAGCCCGCACTCATTTCCCTCTCAATTTCAGGTTGTACCGTGGCTCCTGCGAGCAGCGGTGGATCCCTTCGGGTTCTGAGCGTCGAGTGCGAGCAGCTCTCCGGCCTGCGGGACCACAAAGCACCCAGCGTTCTCTTCCAACAGAAGGCAGAGCGGCGCCATTCCCGGGGTGCCGATGGAACCCCTGTCTGTGGAGCTGAGGACCTCAATGTGTTTCGGAGAAAACAGAGTGATCCGACACCACAGCAGCGAGGGCTTGGCAGACTGTTCCTGTAGCTGGTGTTTGCCGTGGGGATAACCGCCCCGAAGGGAGTCTTCGAGCCCCCCGAACCCCTTCATTCCTCGCTCTTTGTGCCGTCTCCGCGTTTTCCCGGCTCCGGGCATTTCTCCGCCGGGCGCTTGCTGGAGCAGCAGCTGTACAATGACGCCTAATGACGGAGCAGCCGAACTGCAGGAGCCGGGGCTGGAACATGTCCCCCCGCAGGAGGCTCGGCAGCCGCTTCCCCACGGCCGGCGCTGCGGGAAGCTGCCAACTTTCCCCCGCACCGCGCCGGAGGGTCTCTGCGGGACCGGCGGGATGAGCAGCCGGTGAGGGGACACGGAGGTTGGACGTGCGCGGCTGGAGGCGGGGAGGATGCGGGGTTGTGGGGGGGATGCGCGCAAACACCGCGGAAACTGCGCGGAGCCTTGAGCGCTCCCCCGCGGGCTTCGTCCCTTTGGCCATCTCTTCTTTTTGGGGGGTTTCCTCGCCGCCCACAGCTGATTCTTTTAGACAGCGCGGAGCTGCGCGGACATGCCCAGCCCCCCCCGGCTGGGGGGGTCCCCGCAGGGGCTCCTCCGCCCTTCCTGCCTCCCCACCCCGCCGACAGCCTCTCCCCTCCCCCCGGCCCTTTGAGGCGCTCCGGGCATAGGGAGGGAATATAGATGGGTTTGCTGGTTGGGGGTTTTTTTCCCCCCTCTCTTCTCCCCCTCCCCTCCCCGCCTCAAGACCTGAGGAAATCCAGCCCAAGTTNAGGGAGGTTGTAGTTAGGTGGGGGACGGGCTCTTCTCCCAGGTAACTAGCACCAGGATGAGAGGGCAGGGCCTGAAGCTGCTAGAGGGGGGTTAAGCTGGATGTTAGGAAGCCCTTCCTCATGCAAAGGGTGATCAGAGCCTGGAATGGGCTGCCCAGGGCAGAGTTGGAGTGCCCATCCCCAGAGGTGTTGAAGGACAGCCTGGCTGTGGCCCTGAGTGCCCTGGTGTGGCTGCTGGGGTGATGTTAGGTCCTGGTCTGGGCTGGATGAGCTCAGAGGGCTTCTCCAGCCTCAGTAATTCTGTGGTTCTGTGATCATGTGGAGGGTGTTTGAAACTTATTCCTAATAGGAAAAGGTGTTGGGCAAGATGATGACTGACAGTGCAATGGTCCTGTTGCTGGGAGGGCCACACAGGCTTTGAAATGAACCTGTGGGTCCTGGGGTGTGAAACTCACTGTCATTAATTCCTCAAAGGACAGACTCTTTGTCTGGGGGCTGGAGAAGTAAAGGTGCCTCAAACACACCGGTTACCAGCTGTTACCTCTGCTTTTGTTGAGGCTGGAAGAGAATAAACTTGTAAACACATTCAGCCTCCCTCAGAGTGATGAAAACTCAGGCCGTTTGGTTTCTAAATAGATAAATATGTGAAAACTGGGAACTCTTGAAAGACTTTTTCAGGTTTCCTCTCAATTTACTCTACCCTTAGACCCAATTCTACACCAGCAATTTCATTCCTGTCGCTTTTCTCCCTAAGTAAGGGAGCGAGGCCCTTGGTTCAGTGAGATACTTGACCTCCTGGAAATTCAGTTGAAAACCTTCATCTTCATTTCTTGCTGAGCTGCAGCAGAAGAGTGGCATTAAGAGCTGATACCTCCAGGTGTCAGGAGAGCATCTGCTTCTCCCGTGTTCAGTCTGGGTGTCAGAATGTGGCCCTGAGTATCCAAACATAAGTGAGACAATGAGCAGCACCTGGGCTCTTCAGCTTGGCTTAATCACTCCAAAAGCCCATCTCATTGTTATTGATCTGCCCAACTTTCTGATACTTTATCTCGGCGAACAGCAGCGGGCATGTGGACTCTGTAAAGATTAGTCCTTAAAGGAACAACCTTAAAAGTTCCAGCGTCGCCGTCGCAGCCCGCACTCATTTCCCTCTCAATTTCAGGTTGTACCGTGGCTCCTGCGAGCAGCGGTGGATCCCTTCGGGTTCTGAGCGTCGAGTGCGAGCAGCTCTCCGGCCTGCGGGACCACAAAGCACCCAGCGTTCTCTTCCAACAGAAGGCAGAGCGGCGCCATTCCCGGGGTGCCGATGGAACCCCTGTCTGTGGAGCTGAGGACCTCAATGTGTTTCGGAGAAAACAGAGTGATCCGACACCACAGCAGCGAGGGCTTGGCAGACTGTTCCTGTAGCTGGTGTTTGCCGTGGGGATAACCGCCCCGAAGGGAGTCTTCGAGCCCCCCGAACCCCTTCATTCCTCGCTCTTTGTGCCGTCTCCGCGTTTTCCCGGCTCCGGGCATTTCTCCGCCGGGCGCTTGCTGGAGCAGCAGCTGTACAATGACGCCTAATGACGGAGCAGCCGAACTGCAGGAGCCGGGGCTGGAACATGTCCCCCCGCAGGAGGCTCGGCAGCCGCTTCCCCACGGCCGGCGCTGCGGGAAGCTGCCAACTTTCCCCCGCACCGCGCCGGAGGGTCTCTGCGGGACCGGCGGGATGAGCAGCCGGTGAGGGGACACGGAGGTTGGACGTGCGCGGCTGGAGGCGGGGAGGATGCGGGGTTGTGGGGGGGATGCGCGCAAACACCGCGGAAACTGCGCGGAGCCTTGAGCGCTCCCCCGCGGGCTTCGTCCCTTTGGCCATCTCTTCTTTTTGGGGGGTTTCCTCGCCGCCCACAGCTGATTCTTTTAGACAGCGCGGAGCTGCGCGGACATGCTCAGCCCCCCCCGGCTGTGGGGGTCCCCGCAGGGGCTCCTCCGCCCTTCCTGCCTCCCCACCCCGCCGACAGCCTCTCCCCTCCCCCCGGCCCTTTGAGGCGCTCCGGGCATAGGGAGGGAATATAGATGGGTTTGCTGGTTGGGGGTTTTTTTCCCCCCTCTCTTCTCCCCCTCCCCTCCCCGCCTCAAGACCTGAGGAAATCCAGCCCAAGTTGGCGGCGATGACTCTGCTGCTGCTGCTGCTGCTGCTGCCGCTGCTGGCACCGGGGCTGCTCCGCGGCATCGGCGGCATCCCCGCCTCTGGGCATCCCCGCCTCTGGAGCCCCCCGAGCCCCCGGCGCTGCTGTGCTGGGGCTTGATGCTCATGTCGGGGGTGCCCGGCGGCCGCTTCCCCGCGCTCGGGCGATGGGAGCTGGAGGAGAAAGGGATCGTCCGTGAGTCGGCACTGAAAATGTGATTAGGAGGAACCGCTTTAGCCCTAAACCTGTGCCCAGCCTTTCAGTCCATGGTGGCCCGTGACCCCTTTCGGCTTGCAGCCCGAGCCTGATCAGGTAAGTGCGCCTTGTTCACTCAGGGAGAGGGAAGGCGGACGGGAGCCTTTTGCTCAGACACTTACCTTCCCTGCGGTGCCGGCCTCTCTGCTGAGGGGAGATGATGAGAAAGTTCCGCTATAAACTCATCCCGAGCCAGCAGCGTTTGTTTACTTGTTGAAACTGCCCGCACAAGGCATCTGCAGTCTGTCTGGTACCCAGGATCGACGCGGAGCCGAGCGGCTGCCACTTGCCGTGGGACGTCTGGGATGCTGTGGCAAAATGTACTGGTCGTATTTATCATCTCTGGAGAACTTTTATAGAGAGGGAGAGAGATAATTTGGAGAGCCTCATCACCAAACTTCTCTGGATCGATTGCCATTAATTACTTCATCTGCTTGCCAGGGTTTTTTTTCCTCCCTAAGTGCCCACGGATCTGCAGTGTTGCAGCCTACCTGTAGCATGTAGATGGGTGAGATCCTCTGCTCTGTCAGTGCAGAAGGCAGCCGGGTCTGCGCGAGTCCCTTCATTTGCAGACACCACCTCGCCTGAGATACTGGTGGCAGTGGCAGCAGGGTGCGTAGTCCTTGCGGTGGGAGCGTAGCTCGTACTTCAATTAACAAGATATCTTTTTGAATTTGATAAACCCTCTGTAATATCCGGTGTCTCCCTCTGTTGTGGCTTTGGAAAAACTGCTTTGTCAACAGGATCCCTTAGCTGCTTCTCTTAGGCTTAAGGCTTTCTCGTCCTGATGCTGCTGCTGCTGCTCTGGGCTTTGTTTGCTTCAATTAAGGGAGAATTAATTGCTCAACAGCTGCAGTCCACCACAAAGCCCGATACATCAGAAAACCCCTCCTGGAGGGGTGGAGGTGGGCAGTACCTGTTTGCCTCTGGGTGTAGGGCTCTGCATGTCTGTGTGTCCTCTGTCTGCGCGCTGTGCCAACGCAGGAGAAGAGCAGCGCACCCACAGCCCCACAGCCCGGCTTTGGCCGGTGCCGGCAGCTGCCTCCCTCCTTCCTCAAGCCATGCAGCGCCAGGCTTTCATCTCTTTTAAAAGTTTCCTGGCATACTTTGCCCAGTTTCCCTTGAGAGAGGCCAGGCACCATTTTGCTGCCGGCGGGTGCGCAGGCAGGACGGCGGCGGTGATGTGGCACCGTGGGCAGCCAATCGCGCACCCACAGCACACGCGGAGCCTTCGCTGGGGAGCTGGCTCTCCCCTCTCCGTCTCTGGGTCAGCCCTCGGCCCGACCGCTTTGGCAGAGCTCTCCAGAGGCCGGGCCGTCGTCGCCGCCGAAGTTTGAGCGAGGCGTTTCAGCGGCTCCGCGCACGTTGCACAGGCAGGCAGCACCCTGCTCCCCGCATTCCTCCCAGGGAGGTACTGAAATGCTGAATAATGGAGAAGGTGAATTACAGCTGTGCTTCTGAGGGGATTATCCCTGCCTGCCACAGGCTGGGCTCTGCTGGTAGCCTAGGTGGTCCCTCCTCCTCTTCAGAAACGCTGGCTATAAAACTCTGAGCCATTCTAGCTCTCGCAGACCAAGTACAGCCCAGCACCTCCTCTCACGCTGGATGCAGATCTACCCACAGGATCCTGCGCTGGTCTCACGTTTCAGCTCTGCTTTCCCGCCTGGGTCTGATGAAGGGGACTGCGCTCCGAGGGACGATGGCCACAGCGGGAGGTTAAGGCCACGCTTAAACTTGGGATCCCATCCCTCTGAGCTGCTGGCACCATGCGACTGCAGGCAGCTCGTTTCGTTTCTGCTGCATCAGACAACCCAACGGCACGAGTGAGGAGAGTAAAAATGAGATGATGCTGTGACTTGTGCAGAGCTCTTCCGTGGGCAGTCCCCTCAGGGCACGTCTGCCTGCTGTGCTTCACGTGCCTTGTTCTCGTTAACCGTAATTAAGAAGGGGCTTCATTTGAAGGAAGTGGTGGTCGTGCAGCTTGAAGCCCGGCTTTGTTCTGGGGTGCTGGGAGACACACTGGTTCTTTATAAGTCAATTCTGAGTTTGTTCTCACTTGAAACTCTCTGTTTGCAGACCACGGCACTGGTCTCCCTATGGAAGCAGCTGTTTCTATCTGGCACTGAGATCCCATGGAGAAGCTGAGGAGGGGGATGGCTCTTCACATCCATGAAGCCTGGCTAGTTCTGTTTGTCATCCCCGCTTTGGTCACGCCAGCCGCCATCAGCCATGAAGACTACCCCGCCGACGAAGGGGACCAGACCTCCAGCAACGACAACCTGATCTTTGACGACTACCGAGGGAAGGGCTGCGTGGACGACAGCGGCTTTGTGTACAAACTGGGAGAACGTTTCTTCCCGGGACATTCCAACTGTCCCTGTGTCTGTACTGAGGACGGACCTGTTTGCGATCAACCGGAATGCCCCAGGATCCACCCCAAGTGTACGAAAGTGGAGCACAACGGATGCTGTCCGGAATGCAAAGAAGTGAAAAACTTTTGTGAATACCATGGGAAAAACTACAAAATCCTGGAGGAGTTCAAGGTATGACCCCCTTTGCTCATTATCTCACAGCAGTGTGCCGTAGGGGTTGTGTTTTGCTGGGGACTCTCAAGGGCACTCAGTGTCTGCTTGCTGCCATCGCTTGCTGCTGAAGCTGAAGCCCTTCTCAGCTCTGCTGCACCCCTGGTTGATACAGAAGCTGCCACCTTCCCCTCTGTATGGACTTGCTGTGGGAGGTGGCATCTCTCTGAACCTGCTACTCCAGACCACCTCCCGCTTTGCTCGTGGCACGAGTCAGGCTGTCTGTAACCGTGGTGGTAAACCAGTGCTGAGTGCTTTTCAAGAACCCCCTTTCCAGTCTGGAGAGCAAAAATTGATGCCGTAGTACTGAGTGTTGTTACTCGCAGCTGTAGGAGGGTGAAAACGAGGAGCTTGCAAGCTGTATGAAATCCCTTCTGCTGTGCCGAGGCTGCCTAGGGTGGCAGGAGACCTAGGCAGGTGACCATCTCGGGTAATGAGAGGTGTGGGCTTTGATTGTAATGGTTGAGTGTGGTAAAGAAGTTCTCCTGGAACACATCTTCAGAGTAAGTGCAGGTTTTCCAAACCCATTACGCTGTCTCCAGCCTGCATCCCTCATTCCAGTGAGGTGGGTTGCATGTTTGCAGCATTTCAGCGAGGAGCAGGGTCTGGGAAGGCAGGAGGTGCACTGGAGCTTCCTCTCCCAGCTCACATGGCTTTAAGATTCGTGCAGCACCCTATAACTCAGGGGCTGCCCGCCCACCCTCAGTGTGTTTTCTTTTCCAGCAAGGACAATACCTCTGTGTAGGGGTGTGTACAGGGTCTTGGTAACGTCCATCATAATTTCCTCTTTCCCCTTTAGTGTCATTTTCAGTGAGAGCAGTTCCTTCCCCCATCCTCTGGTTTATGTTTGTGTTCTGCTGTCTGTCTGTAGGGACAGTTACTCACTGTGGGCAAGACAGTTCGGTGACACAGACTCAAGGCAAAACAAATATATGAGGGCCGTCTCCTTGAGTGCCATCCTGATCAGCCTGATCTCTGCTTTCCTTAGCTGAGGAATCTGAAGATGCTGATGTCATGAGCTGCTTGAATAACAGCTTCTCGTTGCCCTGGGAAGGCCCAGCCCAAGTCCATCACGCTGTCGTGCTTGGTCATGGTCCCACGGGGACTGCTGTGCAGTCAGGTGGCCAAGTGTCCCGCCTAGGCATGGTTCTGACTCGCGGTCGGGTTCTTCTGTGAGAGCTGGAAGGGCTCTGTTTGGAGGGAAATGTTTCAGTGGGAGAACGGGGAGATGGATCTTCTCATTGAAGTGTCTCTAGCGCGTGAAGTACAAAAGCATTAACTGCTTTTCCTGAGAGAACTAGTTGCAACCTGATAACAGATTAAAGGGTAGAAAACCTGAAGGTAGGGGAGAAGGGCCGTTGGAATCTTGGAATCATAGTCTTAGGGCTGGGACAGATTAAAGGGTAGAAAACCTGAAGGTAGAAGAGAAGGGCCATTAGAAACATAGAATCATAGAATTGGGGTTGGAACAGATTAAAGGATAGAAAACCAGAGCATAGGGGAGAAGGGCTATTGGAAACATGGAATCATAGGGTTGGAAGGGACCTCCAAAGGTCATCTAGTCCAACCCCCCTGCAGTGAGCAGGGACAGCCTTAACTAGAGCAGGTTGCCCGTGGCCTTGTCCAGCCTCGCCTCCAGGGATGAGGCCTCAATCCCCTCTCTGGGCAACGTGTCCCAGTGTCCCTCCTGCTAAAGAACTTTTTCCTAACAGCCCATTTCAATCTGCCCTTCTGTCATGTGGGACCTTATTCCAGCAGGGCTTAGTTCACTCTTGGCTGTGGAGTGTTGTGTGGAAAGCAGAGCTCCGGGGTCCTCTGAGAAACACAGAGTAGATGGTGGCTCAGCACTCGATCACCTTCAGCCCAGGACTGGAGTGAGATCCTGCAGACTTCATTCAGTTGATGGTTGGGCTTTTGACCTGGACCTGCTAGGAGCTCGATACCTTGTGGAGTAGGGCAGGAGCTGATCTGTTGGAAGTCCATGTGTTTGCCCAGAAGAAGTAGTGGCATCCGTTTTTGTTGTTGTTCCTTCAAGTAGTGGAAGAGCTCCAGGAAGATTAATGAGCACTTCCAGGGGTCTTTTTTGGGGTGAATTTAAGGGGCACCTCTGAACTGTGAAGTTCATAACTGCTCTGGGGAAGACCGACCTTCCAGCTTCAGGAAGCTGCTGCTGTGCAGTGGAGCCTTGATCTCACGGAAGCATCCAAGCACGTTGCTGTTTGCCTCAACAGACCTGCTGTCCCTACAGATGCAATTCTGAGCACTTCACAGGCTTCCCAGGCTCTGAGCTCTGCTCTTTGCTCCTCTTGCTGAATTGATAAGGTCTACAGACCTTGTCAAACCCATTCCACACACACCAAGCCAGCAGAGGGGCTTTCTCCAGTCCTTCAGACTGCTGTCTGTGCAAACAGAGCCAGTTCCCTGCGGGCTAATACCCCTCTCACCCACCTGGGCTACTTCTGCTAATCTGTGGCTTCCAAATCCTCATCCAGTGCTGAGTTCCAGCTGAAATTAGGCTGCATTAAAATCTTTGGTGAGTGTGTGTGTGTGTGTGTGTGCGTGCCAGGGCTGACTCATCTTGCAGAGGTTTCCACTGCCTCGTCTTTCTCAAACTAGGATTTGTTTTCCTTTCTGTAGGATATCAAAACCTGTGAGAGGCTTCCATCTGGGGGGATCTTCCCGCCTCGTTCCTAGATTCCTGTTTAGGCTGGAGAAACTCAACTATGTTTAGGTCTGTGGGCTCTTCTTACCGCTCACAGCAACCGTGGCTGCCTCAGGCTGCAGGAGCAGCCGTAAAGACCCATTTCTTCAGTGCTCAGCTGTCTTCTAGTGAGCTGCTCTCTGACCTCTGATTTTCTTGACTCAGAACAACCCTGAGTGCACTGGCGAACACGGCAACAAGCTGTGGAGCCCAGGCAGCTGTCCCAGTGTTTGTGCTCGGGCCCCGAAATCGCTACCATGTGCAAGCGAGGCGCTGACGTTCACTTGTCAGTCTAAACCCCGTGTTTGTTTTCCTCGTGTCCTTCCATAAAACATTCTGTCTCTGCCAGATGGTTCAGTAACCCTGTGTAGCAGCTTCATCGCTCCGTTATGGTCCTGAGAGATCCTTCTCTCAGGGTTTGAGGCCTCAGCTGCCCATATGGAACCTGCCTCATCCTCTTGGTTTGACCAGGACCTGTTCCCAGCTGAGGCTGCGGTTCCAGAAAAGGTCAACAAGGGTCATTGTTTAATGTGACTCGAGATCTGACTCAAATACGATCAATATGTCGATTCTTCGGGACTTTATTCCTGTGCAGGGGAACGAGACATCTGGGATCCATCTCTCTCCTCCCCATCTCCTTTTCCGCTTCTCTCCTTGCTGACCTCCACTCTGGTCTCTTGAGGTCTTCTCCAGCCTCTCACAAAGGCAAACGTGGGGCGATGGGCAGCTGTGGAGGCTGCAGCGCCAGCGTGAAGGATTCTGCCTCTCTGTTTCCTCCAGAGATCTGTCAGGGATGCTCAGGGTCACTTAGCAGCTTTGCTTTTTCTCCCACACATCAGACGTGTTGCGATTTCACTCCTGGAGGTTAAGGTCTGAGTCCCCAGTGCTCTGCGCTCGACTGTGCTAGCAGAGGTCTTTCCGGGAGGTTGTTAGGCCTCCCCTTTCTTCCCAGAGAGAGAGCAAACAAGCGACTAACACCGCGGCGAGCGGCCCAGGCTGTTGTGGGTACAAGCAGTCGGGTTCTACACGCACGTCCCCCGACAGCAGCTTCTGTAAACGTGAGGAGACAGGGCCCCGCCAGCGTGATGGATGTTCATTGGCAGCTTATGGAGCACTTGTGCAAATGTCACAGAGACGACTTCTCCTTGGTGCTGATTAGCTTTCAATCTCCTGCATAACTTACTGACAGAGGAGCAATCCCCACCCGCGTGGGAGAGGCAGTTTGCAGCACAAGTGAGGTCTGTTTGTTGCCACAGTCAGCAGCTGTTTGGAGAGGATTAGGCTGGAAAGTCCTTAATCACTTCTGAACTCCAAGGTCTCTCACCACCCAGCACGAGCCCGTGTGCCAGGACCTTCTGTGGGCCTGCCCGAGCTCCTAGCAAAATACCAGTGCTGGGGGATGAACGATGGGTTCAGAAGAGGTTGTCAGGCTGGCAGCTTGAAACTTTCTCTTCACAAAGATGAGGAAGGGAGTGGAGCAGCTCCCTGATGAGGAAGGTCTGAGGGAGCTGGGTCTCTTGAGCTTGGAGAAAAGGAGACTGAGGGGTGAGCAAATGGTGCCATCCTTCCACAAAGTCACGAGCAACAGACATTAAAATGGCTCAGATTTCCATTAAAATGCCTCAGTTTGCCTGGTAGGACACTGGGCGAGTTATCCCATGGGCGAGGAAGTGAGAGGTGTGGGCCTTCCTGCAGGTCAGGAGAGCACCTGCAACCTGCTGTTGTGAACTTGGGCCTGAACACATGATGGTTGTTTTGGAGATTCTCTTCAGTGGGTGCTCTGCTTCCTGTGAAGCATAGAGCTGCAGCTTCTTCCAGCCATTGGCTCTGCCCGTGCTTATCACAGAATCACAGGACATTAGGGATTGGAAGGCACCTTGAAGGATCATCTAGTCCAGTCCTCCTGCCACAGCAGGATCATAGGGATTGGAAGGGACCTTGAAGGATCATCTAGTCCAGTCCTCCTGCCACAGCAGGATCATAGAATCATTAGGGATTGGAAGGGACCGTGAAGGATCATCTAGTCCAGTCCTCCTGCCACAGCAGGATCATAGAATCGTTAGGGATTGGAAGGGACCTTGAAGGATCATCTAGTCCAGTCCTCCTGCCACAGCAGGATCATAGAATCATTAGGGATTGGAAGGGACCGTGAAGGATCATCTAGTCCAGTCCTCCTGCCACAGCAGGATCCCCTAGATCCATCTGCACAGGAACACATTCAGGCTGCCTTCATCTGCCCATCCTTCCCAAAAACTTCACCTCTTTGCCCTCTCTTCTTCCACCTCTGTGGCTTCTCAAACCGCCTTCACTCAGAAAGCCCCTAGACAGTGCCCAGATGTTTGTCCTCTGCATCAAGTGTGAGCGCGGTGGAATGGGAGACCAACCCCAGCGCCTGGTCCCTTCTGCATGTCGTGGAAAAGTAAAGGAGGATTAAAAAGCAAAGAGGAAAGGGGGAGGTTTGGCTTCATTCTGGGGCAGCATCTCCACTGACTTGGAAAGAGCCAGGATTTCACTGCTGGAGTTTTGCTTGATTTTCCTTTCCCGTGTTTCCTGCCACTGTGTCTCAAGTTCATTGCTTTGTTTTGTCCACAAATCATCCGTAATCCTTCGGCTACGGCTTCTGTCTCTCGCTGACTTTATGCCTTCTTGAGCAGCACTTTGCACAGCGGGGATCACAGCTCTAACAGGGATCTTCGGGCTATAATCAGAAGCCAAAATAAATGAGGGACTGTATAAGCATAACATTATCATATCCTAACTTTCAGCTCGTTAGGGGAACCTTGGCTCCAGCGCCGTGGCACCTCCTTCTCCTTTGTTAATGCTCTTTAGAAATGTTTTATTAATGCAGTTATCACCACAGAACTTTAACAAAATAAGACCGCTCATCAGAAGGCATTAGCACCCGCGCGAGCGTGTTCAGCTGCCATCCTGGCATCTCCCCGGCCCTAGAACACAGCACGTCCGTCCTGCTGCCGGAGAAGGGGAGCTGGTGAGACCAACCGCTGACTCCTCACGCCCAAAACTCTGCCAGAAATAGAAATGAAGTGGTGCGAGTGACACCCTGGCTCTGCCCACTGGGTACCAGGAGGGCACTGGAGAGAGTCCAGCGCAGAGCCACAGGGGTGGTGGAGGGAGGGGAGCATCTCCCTGCTGAGGGAGCTGGGGCTCTTGAGCTTGGAGAAAAGGAGACTGAGGGCTGACCCTATTGTTGATCAATATGTTAAGGGTGGGAGTCAGGAGGATGGAACAGGCTCTGCTCAGGGGCATCTATTGATAGGACAAGGGGCAGTGGGTGGGAGCTGGAACACAGGAGGTTCCACATCAGTGTGAGAAGGACCTTCTTCATGGTGAGGGTGACAGAGCCCTGGCAGGGGCTGCCCAGGGGGTTGTGGAGTCTCCTTCTCTGGAGACGTTTAAAACCCACCTGGATGCGTTCCTGTGCGACTTGGTCTAGGTGATGCTGCTCTGGTTGGGGGAATAGATAGTTTTGTTCTGCTCTGGCAGGGGGGTTGGACTCGATGATCTCTTGGGTCCCTTCCAACCCCTAACACCCTATGATCCTATGAATTGGTCTAGATGATCTTTTGAGGTCCCTGCTGTTGTGTGACTCTCTGATATCCAGCCTGGACATACAGCCTTCTCAAGTATGAATGAGCCACGCAGGATGCTCCCAGCGTGTTACTGATGGGGTGCTGCTTGTTGCAGCCCTGAGGTGAAAGGGGAGGTGAGACATGTGTGACCGTGCAGCGCCTGGGGTGATGCTGCAGGGCTGAGGGACTCCCCTCATGGGGCCAGTCAGGCGCCCAGCTGCAGGTTTGGACTGTGGGTGCTGCGGTTTGCATCCGTGAGAGAATAGAGGGAGGGCACCTTGAATCTGAGGAGCTGCCCTAGGCCACTGGAAAAACAAAGCAGGGAGGAGAGGAAGGCTTTTCACTCAGCATCCTCCTCTGTCACCCAGTGAACCTCAGGAAGTGCTGGAGTCACGGCAGGCTGCTCACGCCGAGGACTAAGCACTGCTAGACCTGTTGGTAGCACAGCACAGCGCTCGCTGAAATCACTAGCAGCTCTTAAATCTTTGCTGATGAATTCCAAGAGCTGATGACGAACCCAGGGCAGCGTGGGGCGCCCAGCACTTCTCTCTCCAGGATGTGTGCAGCAGGTCACTTGAGGTCTTTTCCTCAAGCACACGAGGCTCATTTCTTGCTTCTCCTTGTGTGTTGTGCAAGTCCACATCGGGCTAGCAGCTCCTCGCACGGAAGAGGATTCAGTAACGGGCCTGCGCTTTAATAAAAGGCGCCGTGAACAATGCCGGCGCTGGAGATAGCACCCGGCCACTGGAATCAGGCGGGGGAATCGGAGCATCGCTCAGATGGGAAAGGATGATGTGTTATCTCCCTCCTGGCAAAATCACAGCGGCGACGTCCGTGCAGAGGGATCTGAACGTGCTGACCGACTTGATTTCCGTCGTATTTGTACCGAGAAAACACGCTGACGTAGGTGGGCACCACCCAGGGCGGTCTGCAGCAGGAACTGGTTCTGAAGTGGTGTGAGGTACTGGTCTGTAACACACAAATCACCTCCTAGAGCAGCACAGGATTGCAGTGGGTGCCAGGCTGTGTGCAGAGCCTGGCTACGCCCTAGGATCGCAGAATGATTCACGGTGGAGAAGACCCCTGGGATCATCGAGGCCATCAGCCCCACTCGGCACATTCACCCCTAAACCAGATCCCCCAGCACCGCATCCAAGTGTCTTTTACACACTTCCAGCAGAAGCCCCCCAGTGTTTTAATCGCAGTGCAGCAGAGTCTGTCCGGCACGGCCCAAGCCAAGGGATTGGTGTTTCTCCAGTGACGATGACACAGGGATTAATGTGCCCAGTGTTTGTTCCACCAGAGCCGTGGCCGCGCTGGCAGCTGTTTGTTCCAGGAAAGAGCCCATCGGCTCCGCTTGCTGCCAGAACTGGGGGTTGTCCAGGGAGCTGCTGAAAGAGAGGAGATAACTGCATGCGGCCAAGGGAGCGCTGCTGGCACATCCTGGCCCCTCCGTTGCTGCCGGAGCTGTGCTGTTAAGAAACTAGGAAGTGCAGCGCGCGCAGGTCCTGGCAGTTCGTTCCAAGAGCAGTAAAATCCAGGCTGAGGCTTTTCTCCTTGTGCCAGGTGATGCTCAGTGAGGCCAAAGAGAGATGTGCTCATCTCTTGCCTTCCCCCGGCTACGTCCAGCTCTGTTTCTGTAGGGCTGGTGAGTGTAAGGTCCTCGGGCCGTCAGCATGTGAGGAGGGATGTCATCTGTAGGAATGTTGGCAGATCATTGGTCTTGGTGGCCAGCAGGAGAACCAGGAGTCAGCAATGAGCCAGTGGCATCCTGAGGTGGATTAGAAGAGGGGTGGTTAGTACATTGAGAGAGAGGTTCTCCTCCTCCTCTATTCTACCCTGGTGAGACTGCATGTGAAATGTTGTGTCCAGTTTCTGAGCCCTTCAGCTCCAGGAGGACACAGAGCTGCTGGAGAGAGCCCAGCACAGAGCCACAAGGATGGTGAAGGGAGGGGAGCATCTCCCTGCTGAGGAAAGGCTGAGGGAGCTGGGGCTCTTGAGGTTGGAGAAAAGGAGACTGAGGAGTGACCACATTAATGTCTATAAACATGTGAAGGGTGGGTGTCAGGAGGATGGAGCCAGGCTCTGCTCAGGGGCATCTAGTGATAGGACAAGGGGCAGTGGGTGTGAGCTGGAACACAGGAGGTTCCACATCAACATGAGAAGGACCTTCTGCCTGGTGAGGGTGACAGAGCCCTGAAAGGGGCTGCCCAGAGAAGTTGTGGAGTCTCCTTCTCTTGGAGAAGTTTAAAACCCACCTGGACGTGTGACTGGATCTAGGGGATCCTGCTGTGGCAGGAGAGGGATTGGACTGGATGATCTCTCAAGGTCCCTTCCAATCCCTAATGTTCTGTGATTGGCAAGAAGCTTTGTAGGCAGCTGTTTTGCACCAGAGCGAGGGGAAGTGCAGGTGTGTTTGTTGCTGCTGGGATGTGCTTTGTGTTCATTAAAAATAATGCTCAATTAGCTAATTACCCCAGTTATTGTTTTCAAGACTGTAATTAAATAAGTCACGTAGTGACAAGGCTCGGTCTGTAGTCCCAACACAAAAGTGCTTCCTTACTGCTCGTTCTGAGGTGCAGTTCAGAGGTCATTCCTTGGGAATGACAATGAAGTTGCTGTGCTGGGAGGAGCACCGGGGGTTTGCAGCAGCAGGTCTCTTGGTCTGTTGGTGACTGTGGTCATCCCAGGCTGGAGAACCTGCGTAACTGAGAGGGAACTGAGTGTGCTCCCTGTGTTAGCCGGCCCCAGCCTAAGGTCTCATCACAGAGAACCTGTTCAGACCAGTGTTGATTTCACCTCCTTCCTAGTTGGTGCTCACAGCCAAATGTGGACTCATCCCCTGAGGGACAGAGACCTCTCAGACCCTGCTGGCCTCTCTCTTGAGGATTTAAGCAGCAGCAGCTGGATACAAGGGGCAGGTGGGAGAATTTGGGTAACACCTTCTCCACAGTGCCAGAGATTAGAGTCCACTAGTGTGCTTGAGTCCCCGTCCCTGGATGAGTTTAAAAGACGCTTAGATGTGGTGTTGGGGGATGTGGTTTAGGGGTGAACTTGTAGAGTAGGACTTGATGATCCCAGGGGTCTTTTCCAACCTGAATGGTTCTGTGATTCCCTGATTCTGTGGACTGCTGCAGCTCCAAGGATCGTAAGTGGCCCCACAGGGATGTGACATGGGTGTAAAGGTTGGTACCAGTTAGTGACTCCTGGGGATGCTATGTGACATAGTTAGTGTTTTCTCCACATGTAGAGCTGATCTCACCGCCTTCTCCCATCTTTTGGCCTGAAGCAGCAGCTCCAGGTTTAGGGAAAACACATGAAAGGGATCATCTTTCTCCTGGCTGAGGTCCCTTCATTGCAGGAGCTGACTGGGAGGGACTGGAGAGCAAGAGGCCGCCAGCTGGGCCCACTTGCCCTGCGGATATTGAGGAGCTGAACAAACGTGAAGCGCACGCAGACGTTTTGTCGGTGTGGGAACGGGACCGCGCATCGCACGCTGGAGCCGTGGTGCCGTCTGTCATATCTGCAACCTCTCCGAAAGGAGTCCTGCTCCCTGCGCACCAGCCGTGCCTGAGCTAAAACACCCTCGTAATGGAGTCGTAAAGATGATCACCAGAGTAATAGAGAGCTGCTGGCCCCTCAGCCCCAGGCTGGGTGAGGTGCAGCTCTTGTGAGGAACAAGATGAGACATTCATCAAAAGCAGGAGAGCGTTCTGAGGGAGAGAAGTGCAAAGTCATGTTGTTATGGAAAGCTCCACTGCTGCTCTCGGGAGAGAAAAGCAACCACGAGACAGCAGACAGCAGCTCCTGTGGAGAAGGGGCCAGGGCTCCAGTGAAGGATCTCTCTGTCTCATCAGCTAATGGAGGAGTCACTCTTCAGATGCAGATGTCTGTTCCAGGAGCCTTTCAAACCCGTTGAGTTTTGTGGCGCGTCGCAAATAGGTGAGCGCAGCGCTGCTGCTGCCGCTGCAGTCCTCAGGTGTGGAATCAGAGTCGCCCTGGTTGGAGGGGACCTCCATAGGGCATCTAGTCCTGCTCTGAGCAGGGACAGCCTTGTCCAGCCTCCCCCGGAATATCTCCAGGGATGTGGGCTCATCTCCTGCCCTGGGCAACCCGTTTCAGTGTTCAGCACCCTCTCCTGCTAAAGAACTTCTTCCTAACAGCCCATTTCCATCTGCCCTTCTCTAATGTGAAACCACTGCCCCTCACCCTGTCACTCAGGGGGGGTTGTGGAGTCTCCTTCTCTGGAGACATTGAGGTGCTGGAGTGAGTACAGAGGAGGGCAACGAAGCTGGGGAAGGGCCTGGAGAGTCAAGCTGAGGAGGAGAGATGGAGAGAGTTGGGGCTGTTGAGTTTGAGGAAGAGGAGGCTGAGGGGAGACCTCATCGCTCTCTAGGACTATCTGAAAGGACACTGTAGAGATGCTGGTGCTGGGCTCTTCACAGAGGTTGTGAGTGACAGAAGCAGAGGGAAGGGCTTCAGGCTCCAAGAGGGGAGGGTTAGATTGGACATCAGGAAGAAAATCTTCCTGGACAAGAGTGGTCAGGCAGTGGAATGGGCTGCCCAGGGTGGGGGTTGAGTCGCCATCCCTGGGTGAGTTTAAAATTTGCTTAGCTGTAGTGTTGGGGGATGTGGTTTAGGGGTGACCTTGTAGAGTAGGGTTGATGTTTGGACTCAGTGATCCCAGGGGTCTTTCCCAACCTGAATGATTCTGTGATTCTCAAAACTGAGGGACATTGTTGCTGTGCCGGGCAGGTTCTTGTGTCAGTGTGTGCGCAGACACGCTCACACGCAGGAAAAGAGCCCTTTACCCACCTTCCAACACCGTTTAGGCAGTGTCTGATGTGCTGGTCAAAGGCAAAATGTGCAGCCCAGGAGAGAAAGGGGCCGTGGCAGCCTTGCCTTCAGGTGGGGCTCAGTAGCCCGCCTGTCCTCGGCAGTTTGGCACCTGCAGAATGTCTCTGTTGAAAGCTTTCTCTGAAATCCCCTGCAATCTCCTGATAATCTGCCTGAGATCACAGGCAATTTCAATAACAATGGAAATTATTCTAATTTCCACTCCAGGAGCACCTTCCATGAATTCAGTCCAGGCTTCTCCTTTATTCATCGCTCCTGGTTTATGACTTAAGCTGTAATGTGGAAACCGGTTTTGCCCCTCATTTTATTAATCAAGTCCTTTTAAACTTTCTTCTGTTTCTTGCTTCCTGCCAATAAATTCACCACCTGGAGCTGGAGCTACAAAAATCATTTCCATCAGAATTGCCATTGTCCTTAGCGGCATTAAAAGTTACAGCTCCTCTTAAGACCTAAGTGCCCAATTTGACAGACTTCGGGTGCTTGGCTCTGCTTTCCCTGCTGGCCTGTCTGCGCCGAGCAGGATGCTCCCAGTTGAGTGTCTGAGTGGGGAGGCTGGGTGTGATGACTGTGCCAACGCTGGCTCGCAGGCTCTGGGAAACAGAGACACGGAGGGGGTTCCTGAAGAACTGTGTGATCAGCCCAGCGCAGAGCCACAGGGGTGATGGAGGGGAGCATCTCCCTGCTGAGGAAAGGCTGAGGGAGCTGGGGCTCTTGAGCTTGAAGAAAAGGAGACTGAGGGGTGACCTCATTAATGCTGATAACTATGGGTGTCAGAAGGATGGAGCCAGGCTCTGCTCAGGGGCATCTAATGATAGGACAAGGGGCAGTGGGTGTGAGCTGGAGCAGAGGAGGTTCCGCATCAGTGTGAGAAGGAACTTTTTCATGGTGAGGGTGCCAGAGTCCTGGAAGGGGCTGCCCAGGGGGTTGTGGAGTCTCCTTCTCTGGAGACATTTAAAACCCACCTGGCCATGTTCCTGTGCGACTAGGTCTAGGGGATCCTGCTGTAGTGGGGGGATTGGACTAGATGATCTTTGGAGGTCCCTTCCAGTCCCTAATGTTCGGGGGATTGGACTAGATGATCTTTGGAGGTCCCTTCCAGTCCCTAATGTTCTGGGATTCCATGATCATGCGATCCCTGTGTCCACCAGTCCTTCTGGATGACTTGAGGAGCCCTCAAACATAGTCTTCTCAGCAGCCTTTTTGTGCTTTTATGTAGCTGAGTGAAGAAGGACCCAAGTGGTGTCCAACCCCACAGAGAGCGAGCCTCTTGTGCCTGTGAGGAGCAGCAAGATGATATTAGCAATTCCTACATGGGCTGCCACTTGCTTCCAGAAAGAGGGTGAGGATGATGAGGAGCGGGTGTGTGTAGGAGCGAGATAAGGAGATGTGGTACTCACGTCTCCTTTGCCGTCTCGAATTCCTCTGCTCAGAGTGTATCCTGTTCCTCACTCTGTTTCCTTGGCTGTCTCTTCCTTGTTTATATCATCTATCAAGTTTACCATTATGTGCTCATGCACATAAAATCTTTATTAGCCGTGTGTATTCTCTGTTTTAATTTTCCTTCCTTCTTTCCTTGTTAATGAACTCTGCTGGTGGCAGATGTTTCCCATTTGACAGCACCTGAGACTAAGGTTTTGCAGCCATGCAGACAGACTGCATGCAGACAGATGCTCCATCCTCTGGCCACCCCTCTCTGCAGGATGGGGCCATCCCTTGGTAAAAGCAAGAAGGGGCTGCCCAGGGGGATTGTGGAGTCTCCTTCTCTGGAGATGTTTCAAACCCACCTGGACCTGTTGCTGTGCGACTGGCTCTAGGTGATCCTGCTGTGGTGGGGGAACTGGACTGGATGATCTTTCCAGATCCCTTCCAATCTCTAATGTTCTGTGCTTCATAAAACAAATGGAGAGGGAGGCTGGAGCCACCTGTGGGGGGTGAGAGACACAATTAGGGGCACTAGAAGGAGGAGGCTCCAAGGCCTTCAGTTGTGTTAGGGGAGGTTTAGTTTGGATCTTAGGAAGATGTTTTTTACTGAGAAAGTGGTTGGGCACTGGATCAGGCTGCTCGGGTTGGTGGTGGAGTCCCCATCCCTGGAGGGATTTGAAGAATGAGTAGCTAGAGCACTTGAGGCCATGGCCTAGGGGTTAGGGAGCTGTTGGGATGAGGGCTGGACTTGATCCTGGAGGTGCTTTCCAGCCAGGATGATTCTGTGGGGCCTCAACCGCCTCTCTGAAGAGATGGCTGAGGAAACTCTTGTTGTCCACGTCAAAGCAGCCTTGCTGGGCGTGTGCTCCTTCTCCTGCCCTGCCAGAGAGCTGCTTGTGACGTCGTGCAACGTCAGCATTTATGGTGACGCCAACAACGCGGTGGGAGGAGATGCGCATGTCGTGTCTCACTCACCCAGTCACCGAGTCGTTCAGGGGCATCTTCTCCTTGCGCGGAGCATCGCTGGGCAAGCAGATCGGGCTGCAGTCCCGCACACACATCACGTGGTTCACAGAGTCACAGAACCTCAGGGATTGGAAGGGACCTCGAAGATCATCCAGTCCAATCCCCCTGCACGATCCCCTAGACCAAGTCGCATAGTTCTCAGTGTTAGAGCCACCGGGGTAGTGGGCTCGAGTCCTGAAGGATTTAGGGTTGAACTTGTAAGGTAGACAGTTGGACTTGATGATCCCTGGGGTCTTTCCCAGCCGGAGGGACTCAGTGATTCGGAGAGCCTCCACAGATCACCAGCTCCAGTTGTGCCGCTCCGTATAACCCGCGATGAAAACGAGTGAAAACAAAGCAGCAGTCGTCCTGGTGATCCCTCGGCACAGAGTTCTGTCTGTTTTCTTCTGCGTTGTTTCTCCTTATTAAAGAGGCTCGAGCGAGGAAACGTCAGTCACACGGATTTAGATTTCAGGTGCTTCAGACAGAAATCAAAGCAGGATTGAATGAAGAAAGATAATTAGAGAGAGGAATTCCACCTCCACAGACTTCTCCCCTTGCTCAGGGAGTGCTGATTGGGTCTAAATTGCCAAAGCCACGAGCAAATGAGAGGTGATGGGAATTGCAGGCTGCAGATGCCGCGACAGAGCAAGGGAAGCTTTAATTAGCGCGTGTGACGGTCGGAATGAATTTCCTGGGAAGAAATTACTTGGCTCAGGACATATGGAACTTCTCAGGGGTGAGCGGAGAAGCGTTTTACCTGCTAGAAGCAGGGCTCACCGGTTGTACCTGTCTTGTCAGAACAACGTGTCACTGGGTCCTGGAACGCGGGAGGATGGATCCTCCTTTCCTTTGCATCTTGCTGTGTTGTTGGGGTGTTTTAATAGGAAGGAATTCCAGTTCTGGGCCACTCAGCTCCAGGAGGACACAGAGCTGCTGGAGAGAGCCCAGCACAGAGCCAGAGATGATGGAGGGAGGGGAGCATCTACCTGCTGAGGAAAGGCTGAGGGAGCTGGGGCTCTTGAGCTTGGGGAAAAGGAGACTGAGGGGTGACCCCATGGATGTTGATTAATATGTGAAAGGTGGGTGTCAGGAGGATGGAGCCAGGCTCTGCTCAGGGGTGTCTAATGACAGGACAAGGGGCAGTGGGTGTGAGCAGGAACACAGGAGGTTCCACATCAGTGTGAGAAGGACCTTCTTCCCAGTGAGGGTGAGAGAGCAGTGGCAGGGGCTGCCCAGGGGTGTTGTAGAGTCTCCTTCTCTGGAGACATCTGGACATGTTCCTGTGGGGCTGGATCTAGGGGATCCTGCTGTGGCAGGGGGATTGGACTGGCTGATCTTTTGAGGTCCCTGATGTTCTGTGGTTCTGTGAATTGCCTTTGCTACAGCCTCCCACCAGAAAGCAGCACTTTTCCCAGTGCCCACACTTACTCGCTCCAGCGTTAGCGATGGGCCTGCTGTTGCCGAGTTATTTCCCTTCCTGATTCTCTTACTCCCCTTTATTCTCCTTCCTTGGCTCTGTTGTCATCCCTTCATCGTGCTTGCGCACACCTAAGGACACCGAGAACCTTCAAACGTTGACCTTTCTATTTTTCAGCAGATTTCAACAGCCTTTCAAAGGGTGACAGCTCTTTCCTGTTAAGCAGTAGATGGAGATTCCTGTTGGAACTGATGGAGCTGAAACGAAACCGTTTAGCTGGGTGCCTTAACCCAGAGCCACCTGCCCTCAGCAGAGTGATCAGGCTCTTAATTAGTTACACAGCCTGTGCGAGGTGGTTGCTCACAAACCTTGGTGGAACAGGCAGGAGTAGGGCCATCAGCAAGTCGAGTGGTTGTGTTAGGGCAGTGCTTGCAGACCCCTGCTGCAGGTGCTGCACCAGCACAAAACAAAGTGGCTTCACCCTTCCAGGAACAGAGCTGTTCTCTGCCCTGCAAAGTGGGAGTGAAAGCATGGCCAGAGGATGGTGGATGGACAGACCATGGCAGCAGCACAGGGTTTGTCAGTGGGGATCTACAAGACATCTGAGTATCGTAGAATGGCCCAGGTTGGAAGGGACCTCCAAAGGTCATCTGGTCCCACCCCTCTGCCGCGAGCAGGGACATCCTCAACTAGATCAGGTTGCCCAGAGCCTTGTTCAGCCTCACCTTGAGTATCTCCAGAGATGGGCCTCCACTATACCTTCCTGGTCAACCTGTTCCAGTGTTCTCTTCCCTCATATTCCAGTATGACCTGGAACATCATCCTCTCCTGTCTTGGTGGGGTGACCCATCAGTCATAAGCCTCCAAAAATCCTCCTGTGCTCCAGGTGGATGTGTAAGCTCTCAACAGGCAGGTGGAGCAGAGCTATGTGCTGCTGGCTTCAGGTCTGTCTTCATGATGAAGGGACCTAACATCTCATGAACACTACCAACACCCTACACCCTCTCTGGGAAAACAAGTGTCTTGCTCGTTGGTTTTGCTCATGTTCTGGTTGCCTGTTTCACAGACTCACAGAACATTAGGGACTGGAAGGGACCTCGAAAGATCAGCCAGTCCAATCCCCCCGCCACAGCAGGATCCCCTAGATCCAGTCACACAGGAACACATACAGGCAGGTTTTAAATGTCTCCAGAGAAGGAGACTCCACAACCCCCTGAGCAGCCCCTTCCAGGGCTCTGGCACCCTCACCGGGAAGAAGTTCAGAAGTTCCTTCTCATATTATGTGGAGCCTCCTCTGTGCTCACACCCATTGCCCCTTGTCCTCTCATTAGATGACCCTGCGCAGAGCCTGGCTCCATCCTCCTGACACCCCCTCTTCACCCTCAGCATCAATGAGGTCACTCCTCTTCTCCAAGCTCAAGAGCCCCAGCTCCCTCAGCCTTTCCTCAGCAGGGAGATGTTCCGCTCCCTTCATCACCTTGCAGCTGGTTTGTCCTGCAGGTTAATTTGTGCCACCAGTGATGAATGGACGTGGTCGAGGGGGATGGAGCGCGATGTGTTTCTCTTATGGCAAGACAGAAATGTTGTGAACGTGTGAGCTGCGGGAGGCCGTGGGCTAATTTTAGATTTGTTCCTAGCCCTCGCCATGCGAATGGTGTCGCTGCGAGCCCAGCAATGAAGTTCACTGTGTTGTAGCAGACTGCGCAGTTCCCGAGTGTGTCAACCCAGTCTATGAACCAGAACAGTGTTGTCCTGTCTGCAAGAATGGTAAGAAAGTCCTGTCTTGGCTTTAACAATGAGATGTAAAGGAAAGCTGTTACGAGCATGTTGTTACTGATGCACGGGCTGGCCTTGGGGCTGTCGCTTCTCCTTGCGCGAGGGCTTCAGCTACAAGGTGGCAGCTCTGGCTGCCCTTCCTAGCCCGTGTCTTCTCACTGAAGCTGATGGGATGGCTGCCTTGGGAAGGCTTCTCTAGGGTTGAGTCCTGGTGTTGGTGATAGTTGGCTCAAGGCTTTGCTTTTTTCTCATCATGGGTCTAATGTGACATCAGGCGTTTTAAAAAGAGAGAGTCTTTGTCCCTAAATGAGGAGGCCAATGGTTATTGCCCAAGACCAGGGGCAAACTCGCTGCCATCAGTGGCAGAACCTCCACTGCTGTTCCCAAGAAGGTCTCCCCGGTCTCGCACCACGGCCCATACACTCACATGTCTCTGGAAGAGCACCTCGTGTAGACATGAAGACACACTGCAAGGTAAGCCAGCTTCACGTGAAGGTCTTCATGGCCCTCCTGCGTGCCAGGGTGACTGCACGGTCTCATCTCCGTGTGCTTGGGACTCACCGTCCACATAGAAACCCTCTGACATTGCCGCTGCTGGATGACACTACTGGTTGCTTTTGGCTCCCAATGAAAATGTTTACAAGGAAATAACATTTTCAACTCATTTTCTGCTGTTTAAGACAGAAAAAAAAGAGCCAAAAGGCTGGAAATGCAAAATGTTTTCACTGAAGGAATTGGGTGATTTCCGGCTCAGACCCCGAGGTTTAGACTTCAAGCCGAGGTTTTCACCCCAGAGCACGACTGACGCAGTGTTTTCCTTCGGGGGTTCTTGTTGAAAAGCAGAAAATGGTTGCGGGGAATCGCGCTGGGTGGTCGGTGGCGTTGGTGGACTCCAGAGGAAAGGTAGGTTAACCGGCGCTGTCCACCACCGTCGCATGTTGTGCGGGGTGCCAGGGTGGGAGGCTTCCCGGCGCGCTCAGCAGGACTGGTGTGTTTTGGGCTGATGACTGGGAGGGGACCAGTGGCCATTGCCGTGCCTGTCGCAGTGGCTCACACTCAGTTACACCCAAGGAGACGCCCCATGCCTGCGTGTTTGGCCGCTGCGTTCCCAGCACACGTAGGTGCCGTGCCCAGTCCTCCTCAGCGGTGGTGGCAGCACTGGCCAGTTCCTTCCCATTTACTTCACGTCGCTTGGATCTGAACTGGAGCCCCTCTCAGACTTCCCATGTCTGCAGGCTCAAAGGTGGCCCCACACAGGTCCAGGAGCCCCTGAGTTTCCCTACCAACCTGTCACCACTGTGATCATTTCCCCAATAACCAGACTCTTTGGGGTTGGTGGCTTTCGTGTCTCGGTCCCCAGTATCCCTGGTGACTGGGAGTGGGCAGCATCTTTCTTGCAGAACCTGTCAGGGTGCCCAGGGCTTGTGGCACAGCTCTGAGCCAGCCAGGGATAGAGGTGAGAGGCGGCGTGGCTGCTCCTTAGGGTCAAGGGCGGCGTCTGCACGGGCTGGAATGCTGTGGAGGGGAGCTGAACCCCTCCTTGCGGCCCAGCCTGGGTGTGGGGCTGAGAGGTGGAACCTTCCCAGTTGGCAGGGCTTTCTGCTCTTCCTGCTGCAGCGGGGGCTGAGGGGCTAAGAGCTGGCCAGTGCTTGTAGTTGTGGCTTTATCCCTCACAAACCAAGCTGACACAAGCTGACAGGCTCCCTTCAGCGCCTGAACCCTCCCTTTATTTTTCCTTTATGTTTGCTGTTGTCCTCCCATCCAGTGGCTTTTGCTCTCTGCCAGAGTGGTCAAGAGCTGTGTTTTAGTGCAATGGAGAGGTTTTGGTTTAGCCCTGGTTTCCTTGATCATCAGGTTAGACTGGCAACCAGCAGAGCTCAAGGGCTCGAGCTGCTGGAGGTGTAAAAAGTGAATCCCCGGCCAACACATCGTGCAGACCCTTGTTTCAAAAGGTGCTCCTTTCAATTTCAGTAAGGAAACTCCTTAGAATCACAGAATCAATCAGGTTGGAAAAGACCCCTGGGATCATCGAGTCTAACCAGCAAGGTCACCCCTAAACCACATCCCCCAACACCACATCTAAGGGTCTTTTAAACTCACCCAGAGATGGGGACTCAACCACCACCCTCGGCAGCCCATCCCAGGGCCTGACCACTCTCTCCAGGAAGATTTTCTTCCTGATGTCCAATTTAAACTTGCCGCTGTTGGAGCTGGAAGCCCTTCCCTCTGCTTCTGTCACTAATGACCTGTGAGCAGAGCCCAGCACCAACATCTCTAGTGTCCTTTCAGATAGTCCTAGAAAGCGATGAGGTCTCCCCTCAGCCTCCTCTTCCTCAAACTAAACAGCCCCAGCTCTCTCTCCTCATCAGACTGACTCTCCAGGCCCCTCACCAGCTGCGTTGCCCTTCTCTGCACTTGCTCCAGCTCCTCAATGTCTCCCTTGTACTGAGGTGCCCAAAACTGGGCCCAGTACTCAAGGTGCAGCGTCCCCAGTGCTGAGTAAACAGGGACAATCACCTCCCCACTCCTGCTGGGGACAGAGTTTCTAACCCAGACCAGGATGCCAGTGGCCTTCTTGGCCACCTGGGCACCCTGCTGGCTCATATTCAGCCTAGGAGTTAGAACCCCCAGGTCCCCCTCTGCCAGCCTGCTCCCCAGCCTGCAGGGCCTCAGGGGACTGCTGTGACCAAACTGCAGGACCCGACTCAGCTCTGTTGAAACCTTGTGGTAGGTTAAAGGGCAGCAGCCCTGCGCCGGGTGCTGCCCTGCGCCTTTGGCGCCGCTGCGTGTTCAGCCGTCACTGCTGTTAAGAGGAGAGTGGTTGGGAGAGTCATTTCCTCTCAGTAGATTTGGATAGATTTTCATGTCTGTCCTAGTGACCTCTCACCGGGGCAGAAGGTGCCGTGTAGAAGGGAGGTTAACACAAAGATGTGTTGACTCTGCCTTACCTGACCCGCAGGTTCATCAAAAGCCAGTATCACTCTTGCCCCCTCCACCGTCCTTCAGGAGCAGGCTGGGCACGTGCCTTCAGAGATGTATCCCCCGGTATCAGAGGAAGTGCAGTTGGTTTCCTGTCCCTCACTAAACGCTGCAAAGCTGGCAAGGGATCCCCCACCACACGTGGAGCCGGCAGAGTTCACTGGGAGGCTGAAATTTGGTGGGGAGGGAGGGAGGGAGGGAGAGGATGTTTTCTCCTTCATGTCCGATTGCTCAGAGTGGATCTGAAGGGTGATGGCTCCAGGTGCTGCAGAGCCTTTCTGTCATGGAGATGAAAGGTCACTGGATTTCCCGTTTCCTGGTAGTGACAGACTGCGGCAGCATGGCCCCAAGTTGTTATTGGTAGCCGTTGTGACTCCTCCAGACAGAAGTGTGTCAGCTGCTGTTCACTCTCTCCTCCACAGCACAGAAACTTGCCTGTTGCTGTTAGAATCAAGCTCGTGGCTGCCACCATCTGTGCTCTCCCTCCTGCCCCCAGGTTCTCCTGCAGCTCAGCGAGAACATCCATCCACTGTGCTCATGCTGAAGCCTTGCTGAGCAAAAATGCCCCGCAAGGTGCCTGTCCTCCCGTGGCTAAGGCTGTAGACGTGGCTGTGTGGTGCTGCTCAGACCTCCCTGGCTCTTCTCATGCTTTAATCTGTGATTCAGAGTAAACAGGTCCCTCTTCTTTGCCAGCTCCAAACAGCTCCCACCTGCTGCTGTGTGTAGAGGGAGCGATTCATCGTGGTTCACCTTGCCCAGTGGTGGTTGTTCATGTCCACCTGCTTGCAGTGTTCCCTGCCAGAATGGGGAGCAGAGAGTCCCCAGGAGGCCTTGGAGGTCCTTCATCCAGTGCTCCAGGCGGGCTCAGCATCACCCCAGCCATTTGCTGCTCCTTGGAGGAGAAACCAGATGCCGTTTCAGACGAGGGAAAGGCTGGAGGCAGCACAGGGCTCCCAGCGACCTGGGTTCCCCCAGTTTCACCAAGTGCCCCTTCAGAACCAAGTCCCAAAATAATCATCGTGAAGGGTTTTACGTGGCAGCTGTGTCGGGGAAATGAATTTAAAATTCCCAGCCAGCGCCACGATAGAGTCGTTAAACTTCTCCTCCTCTTCGCAAAGTGTGAAATCCCTTTGGAGCATCTTGCAGGCACCTTCACCCATTTCCTGTCCATTAACACAGCTGCTGAGAGAGACGTTGCCCTGGCACTTCCATTTGCTTGCGGGATGAACAGGGCGAGCGGAATAAATTCCCGCTTTGGGGGGGCTGCTTGTGCTTTTAATTTCATTGTTGCTGCCGACAGTCCTCACCAACAGAATCCGTTGCCCGGCAAGGCAGATAAAAGCGAGCGCAGCCGCAGCGCAGGGGTTGCCGGCGAGCGCGCTTACTTCTGGAGACGCCTGGCGTGAAACGCTGGGCAGCGGGAAGACGTGTCGTAGGTCACCTGCCGCCGAGTCTGTAATTAAAGCCTTAAATTAGCACCGTTGATACAGGCTCCAGAGTAAAGAGCCTGATCCCGCCCGGCACCCGTGGCTGTGAAAAAAGGCCCTTTGGCTTCCAGCAGGTTTTCCCTGGGTAAAACCACAGGGGCTCAGCAAAGCTCTTGGGGGTGTTTGCTGTAACGTGCTGTCAGCTTTGCTCATCCCACACAAGTGTCTCTGCCTTTGAGGCACCAGGAAGCACTGGTGTGTTTCTGTGCGTAGAAACACACATTTGACCCGAACTTCTCTCTTGGTTTGCTGGGAACATAAACCTGCTGCTCATTATCACACGATCCCAGAAGGTTGGGGATTGGGTGGGACCTCAAAAGATCAGCCAGTCCAGTCCCTCTGCCAGAGCAGGATCCTCTAGATCCAGTCGCACAGCAACATGGCCAGGTAGGTTTGAAATTGTCTCCAGAGAAGGAGACTCCACAACCCCCCTGGGCAGCCCATTCTGGTGCCCTCTCACCCTCTCTGGGAAGAAGTTCCTTCTTACATTGATGTGGAACCTCCTGTGTTCCAGCTGACACCAGCATTGACATAAAGAGCTGTCCCACGTGGTCTCTGCTGCTCCAAATTACCAGCCATCTCGCAGAGCACCAAGGTTTTAATGTTGAATAACCCAGGGCCTCGATATTAGGTTCCCAGGGCTTTATTGCATAGATGGGGCCTGTTCTGTCTGCAAGATGTGGGTCACTGAGTCTCTAGGTCATTGTTTTCATAGAATCACAGAATCATTCAGGTTGGAAAAGACCCCTTGGGATCATCGAGTCCAACCATCAGCCCTGCTCTTCAAGGTCATCCCTAAACCACATTCCCCAACACCACATCTAAGCATCATTTAAAGTCATTCAGGGATGGGATCTCAGCCACCACCCTGACCACCATTTTTGTGAAGAATTTCTTCCTGATGTCCATTTGAACCCTCCCCAGTTGGAGCCTGAAGCCCTTCCCTCTGCTTCTGTCACTAATGACCTGTGAGAAGAAACCAGCACCAACATCTCTACAGTGTCCTGTCAGATAGTCCTAGAGAGCGATGAGGTCTCCCCTCAGCCTCCTCTTCCTCAAACTGAACAGCCCCAGCTCTCTCCCTCTCTCCTCTTAACATTTATTCTCCAGGCCTTTAACCTGTTTCAGAAAGCAGCTGCTTCTAACCTATCAGTGATTAAAAAAGAAAAGTCAATGAAGTTGTGGAAAAAAATGCACTAGAAGTTTGAGGAGAGAAAGACTAAAGGAAGGTTTTGGGGAGAGGATGTTTTGTCTGGACACAGGAAATGTGGCAAGAGGAGGAGAGAAGACTTCATCTTCATGTTCTGTATGGAAAGAGAAAGCAGTGGTTTGGAGCCGTTGGGGAAACTCCTTTGGAGAAAAAAAGAAACCAACTAAATAAAACTCCTCTTCTAATTTATTTCAGGAATTCCTGAAATGGCCAGATTGTAAGGTTGCAGTTAAAACCCCTTCAGTCAAAGTCTGTGCAATGTGCTGATTGGTTGTGCAGATGCCAAGCTGACCGTGACCACCCGAGAAGAAGAAGAAGATGTCTCCCCCAAGCTGAACCTGGCTGGACTCCACAGTCTTCCTTGTAGGTCCCGAGGACCGAAGGCAGTAGCATAGTGTAGCTGCGTCACCCCCGCCTTGGTGGATGAAGCATCTGTGGCAGCCACCCGGCACTCTGGGGACACAGATGACCCCACCACCAGATGCCAGTCTGGGGGAGCACAGGAAAGACCTGATCTTTGTTCTTGCCCAGTGTGTTGGGGCTGGTGGTGGTTCCACAGCTGACTGCTGGGCAGGGAGAGCGCTCTGAATGAGGAGTCACCGTCCGTTTCTGCAGGACCTGCAGAAGCCACCTTTAACACTGTGGTGACAGAGGCCAGATCCCCAAGGCTCTGTGGCCAGCTCTGAAAATCAAAGGTTTGGAAGGCTGGAAACAAAGGAAAACTCCGGAGATCACAGAGGATTGGTCGTCACTGATGCTCTCTGTATTTACCAGCAGGAGTGTCAGCTGTGGTGCCCTGTTAGCTCAATTAAAGGAGAGGTTTAATTACCAGCAAAGGGAAGAAAGGATTGATTGAAAAGCTGGTAGAAGACAGGACTGAAAGGAAGGTGGAATAGTTGGGCCAGGCAGTCACCCTACCTGACAAAATGCTTGAGTGGCTGCTTTACAGCTCCTGGAAAAAAAGAAGTGTTTCCTTAAACTGAATTTCAGTGGCGCTCGTTCCCCTCATCCCTCCAGGCCAGGTGGTTAAAGGCGTCATAGATGAGGAATGCGGTGATGAGAGGTGGGTCCATGAGCATCTGTCCAAGTCCCTCCATCGCTTTTCAGAGTCTCACGCGGCTGGATTACCCAGATGCTTAAAGGCCCCCATGACTCAAGAGGGTGACCTGCTCCCTGTGGATTCAGCTCTTGGAAGAGTCATCTAATGATGGTGAAAAGCTTTGGGAGAGAGAGAGCAAACCTTCCCAAATGAGCCATCCTGGGGTGGGATAACATCAAGGAAGGCCGAGCTGAATGTGCCAGCTCCTGCAGCTCGAGGAGGAGAGGCTAAAAGCGGCAGAGGGAGAGGAGAAGCCTTTAGAGAACAAAAAAGGCATGAACAGAGCAGCGCTTAATGTGATTAACTCCATCACACAGCTGAGTGCTCACACAAAGCGGGAGCTGCTGGGCTGTGCAGCGTCAGAGTGACGGGGAAAGGCTCCCTTCAGAGAGCGCTGTGGTGGGCAACCAGTGGGACAGCAGCTCCTTTCGCCCGGGCGTGTTCCTCTGCACGCTCGCAGGTCAGCCAGTGCCTCCTGAGAAGCTGTTGTCTCTTCCTCCAAGAAAAGGATAATCCCCTGATTAAAAAAGCCAAAGTGCCAGACAGCTGGAGGCCTGGCAGGACATGAGAGCTGCTCTCCTGAACCTCTGCTCCAGGTGCTGACCATGATTCCAGCCTGGCAGAGTTGCAGGTGTCTGTCTCCAGGCAGCCCAAAGCAAAGGGTTGAGGAGGATGGTGAGAAGTCCACTACTGGATGGACTTAGTCAAAGCTCTTGCTAAGTGGATCCAGTGCACAGGGATGTGGGAAACACCTTGCGTAGCCTGCACTGCTCTTTAGACTCAGGACTCTCTGTGAAGAAGCATCTACTCACCGGTGGTTGCTTACCCTGGGGAAGATGTTGCTGACATGTGTGGTGTCAGGAGAGGCTGGGATGGGGGTTTGTGTGGGGGGAGAAAAGGTCTTAGATTCAGGCTGGGACAGCAGGTTCCTGTGGCAGGACACGAGCAGCCTGAGCATCCTGGAGGTGTGACGATGCTATTCCCCACCCGACCAGACCTGTGGTGTAACTTGAACAGACCCAAAGAGACATCATTGTCCAGTCCCATCGCTGGGAACCATTGTGCTGCAAGAGAAGCCTAAAGGCAGACCCTGAGCCCGTGTCGTTCGGTGTCACTCCAGCAGTGTGGTTTCACTGTGGTTCCAGCCCAGCTGAGGATCCGACCTGCCGGAGCCGGTGTCTGTGGTGACTCACAGGAGCTGAGGCTGTTTTGCACGGTCAGGCTCTCTAAAGGGATTTAGGGATGGGTTTGCTTTTGCTGCTCAGGAAGGCTGGGATTGTTAAGCGTATCTGTGCGAGAAGAGTGGCAGACACTGTCTTCATGTATTTCTAATTCTATGAATGTTTAATGCTTCTTTTATTGGAGCCCACATATATGTAGAGTAGGGGACTTTAACAGGGGGGTGCCTTACGTCAGATAATTGATGTTTGAGCTGCTCCTTTTACAGGAAATGCAGCCTTTACAGAGCAAAGAGACTGTAATGAAAAAATGAATTAAAGATTAGAGCCGAGCAAGGCTGAGAAAACTTAGAATTCCAAAAGGCACTTAGAAGTTTTTCTCCTCCCTCTTCCTTGCCTTCCCTGCACCTCGTCTACGTCGCCGTCCTCTCTGCTGCTTCGGTAGGGTGCTGCGTTCAGCCGTCCGTCTCCCCTCCGCCTACCCACCCCTAAGAAGGAAATCAGTGCAGTAATCTCATTGTGGGTATTGCTGTGAGCTGGTGCGTCCTCCCAGACTCTCACACTTTGCCAGCCAACCAGGCAGCTCAGCTGGAGGGACTCAAAAGCGGTCGCAAGGGGTGTTTTTCATCTTCGGTGTCCCCGAGTTGCCAGTGGAGCACATCTCCTGGGCAGAACCAAAGTGCAAGCGTGGTGGAAGGTTCCTGCAGGACAGGTTTGAGGTTGGTGCAGTGCCAAGACTGCCACCAGATACTGCTGGTCCTTGTTGCCCAGAGATGCTTTTCTGTCCATAAACGGCAGCATCCATTTCCCTTCCACCTCCTTGGACCAACCCTCGCCCTCACGGTTAGCTCTCTTCATGCTCTGGCTTTCAGTGGGTGCTCTCGCTGGGCACCAGGGCATTGCTCCTGCAGCACGAGGCTCTTCTCACCTCGATTCCTGCAGCACAGGCTGCAGAGGGCTTGGTTCCTGTAGCATGAGGCTCTTCTCACCTCGATTCCTGCAGAGGGCTCAGCTGACTGGGGCTAGTTTCCTGCGTGCTGCATTGTTGGTCTGAGTTCCTGGCGGTACTGATAGAGCTAAATACAGGAGGGTTGGGCAGAACACTTGCCCATGGGATCATCAGCTCTTCATCACGGGTGGCACCACAGTCAGCAAGTCATCAAGGAGGCTGCTTCATCGTCACTGCAAGGACAGTGATGGCCCCGTGATCCTCCTGACTCCTGTGTCCTCAGGACATGCTGCTTGTCTGCTGGGTGGAAGCAACCTCCCCTCTGGGGTGTGGGTGGATCTCAGTGCAAACATGGCCAGTCCTAGCAGCCCTGTGTGGGCACGGCTGTGCTCCTCATCATTGCTGTTTGCGCACAGGTTCTTGAAGCATAAAACCATAAAAGCCAGGATTTGCTCCTAGTAGAACTCAGAAAATCAAGCTAAGAGCCCTGGAAGCCTGTGTGGAAAACACCATGGACTGGCAGTGGTGCCTAACAAGCTGAGTCTGCAGTGCACTTGGGATGGGTCTGACCTGATCCTGCCTGTGATGTAACCAGTCTTCCAAAGAAGATGTCAGAGATGCCCTCAGGATACACTGGGCTCCTGCAACCTCATCAAACTCACTCTGCATCATTTCTTGTGTGTGGAGGGTCTCGAGTCTTCTGCTATTCCAGGCAAACCCTAGGCTCCTTGGCCTCTCACTTCAAGAAAGAGATTGAGGGGCTGGAGAGGGGATTGAAGAGAAAGTCTGATGAGGAGAGGCTGAAGGAGATGGAGGCGTTTAGCCTGAGGAAGAGCAGACTCAGGGGGGACCTTCTCCCTCTCTACAACTACCTAAAGGGAGGTTGTAGTCAGGTGGGGGTCAGGCTCTTCTCCCAGGCAACCAGCGCCAGGACAAGAGGGCAGGGCCTGAAGCTGCCAGAGGAGGGTTAGGGTAGATGTTAGGAAGCCCTTCCTCATGGAAAGGTTGATCAGAGCCTGGACTGGACTGCCCGCGGCAGTGGGGGAGTCTCCATCCCTGGAGGTGTTTAAGGACAGCCTGGCTGTGGCCCTGAGTACCCTGGTCTTGCCAATGGGGTGATGTTAGGTCCTGGTCTGGGCTGGATGAGCTCAAGAGGGCTTTCCCAGCCTCAGGAGGAACGGCACCAGTTTCTCAAATCAAGATTGCCGCAAGGAATGCAGTAAGAAAAGAGAAGTATTGATGTCCTGCACAGAGATCTGGGCAGAGAAATGGCTCCGTGTGAAGAGGAGCACGCAGAGTTCGCCCTGACCTTTCAAACCTCTGACATGTTTTCTCTGCAGCCGGTGGAGCGTGTTTGAAGAAGACGTTGGTCAGAAAGTGCTGACTCACAGAAACGTCCCTGGGAAAGAGGCCAATTCCAGCAAACTCGCTGTTTGCACCTTAAAAAGCATCAGGGAAGAAAAAAAGCAGCCAACTTTGAAATGATCAGCTGCCCCATTTTAAGGCTTTTGGAATGAGCCGGCTCTGAATGCGGGAGGGTGGAGGGAGGCAGCCTGGTTTGAGGTGTAGATCTTCATTTGATCATTTGGGACACGTCAGATAGGGAAGGGGCAGCTGAGGGGACTTTTTGTCTGGTGAATCATTGCAGACAACCTGCTCTGATTCTGATTAAAGCCAAAAGGTTTGACTTTTCCTCCCTGCTGGAGTGGAAAAAGAAGAGCAGAAATAGCTCAGTGATGAGGAACGTCCTTCCCACTTGGTTGCCACCCTTACCTGGGGAAGTAGCCAGGTCCAGGATGGCAGTGAAGCACTCCTCTGGCGTTAGGGGCCTTCGGGGCCACTTCCAGCCACAGCTGACTGCAGAGGGCTGCCAGCACCCCATCCAGGATCAGTCGTGCTGGCTTTGCTGTTTGCTTTGGGCTGCGCCGTCTCACCTGCCGGGAGATGAGGGGAAATGTCAGGCGGCGCAGGTGGAAGAGCCCTCGCTCGATACCGCTTCACTGCTCCTGAGCCTCATTAGTTCAGGTCAGTGCCTCTGCCTGGCTTCTTGCTTGCCAACCAAAATACCATCCCCTCTGGCTGTGGTGCCATCCGCTCTCGGCTCTCACTGCGGACAGCAAGGACTACAAACCCAGAGAGTCAGTAATCCTGCAACAGCTCCTCGGGCTGTGGCTGGCCAGATGCAGCCACCACGCCGTGCCCAGCCAGCTCAGTGTGGCTCCAAGGGCCAAGCCAGCGTTGGGTCTTCCTTCCAGAACAGCCTCCTCTCTGGTCCCTGACTCATCGCAGCCACTGCTGACGTCCAAGGGACTCCCTCTGCATGAGGATTATTCATCTGAGCTGGTCTGCAGCAGCCGCCGATGCGTCATCCCCTGTCTCCCAGCAAGGTGCGGCTGGTGTGGGTACCAGCGCCTCCCCGACGACACGGAGCTGCCCGCAGGCTTGTGGATCGGGGCAGCGGCTGCCGGCTCATGAATGACTTCTGCTTTGTTGTGTTCACTGCTCTGGTGCCCTCGCTGTGCTCCCAGGAAAGCAGCGAGGGGGAATTTGGGGTCACTTCTCCAGCAAGGTCCCACCAAAGAGCAGTGCAGAGCAGGAAATGTCAGGGGGGTTGTGAAGGGCTTGGAAACCTCTGCTGATGTTCTGTGGGTCTGTGACTGCACATGCTGGTCCAGCGTGGACTCCCAGCGGTTCTCCGTCACTCTGGGCAGTCAGCAAAGGAGCTGAGATCATGGACTTTCTATTTTCCACTAATCTGCTGGGGAAATAAATTAACAAATAAATAAGAGGCCCCCCCATAAGCTCATTGCATCCCAAATTGTCCCAACTGGTGTGGGCCATAGGGCAGTGGTGCTGGCGGTGCTTGCAGGCATGACCCCTTTTCATGGCCTTTTAGGGTGTTACAGCTGTTAATGGGGGATAACTGGTGGCTTTGTGGGGTCAGCTGGGGTGTAACTGCTGCCTTTGTGGGGGTCTGCTACCCCCTGTCACCCCAGTTTTTTCACTGGGCTGGGGACCACCATCCCTGAGAAGATGCTCAGATGTAGTGTTGGGGGATCTGGTTTAGGGGTGAGCTTGTAGAGTAGGGCTGATGGTTGGACTCGATGATCCCAGGGTCTTTTCCAACCTGAATGATTCTGTGGTCACCCCATGGCCTAGAGAAGAAGGATGCAAAACAAGAGTCGGGAGGGGATAAATAGGTACTGCAGGCTCTGACAGGCATCTGCCGGAGCTTTACCCAGCGCTGGCCCGTGCTGCCGAGCAGCGTTTAGTCCCGCTGGCCCATGGCTCACTGGTGATACGGTGCTTAGCCACCCCGTGAGCAGCATATGTGCTCCAGTGCATCTGGAACGGCCCTTCATCAGGGACTGGGCATGGCTGCCCACAGCCAGATCCCAGCCAGCCAGGCAGGACTGGCCTCTGAAAACAAAGGGCTCTTTGCATCTCTCTACTGTAATTGGTGGTGGAAGGAAGGAGGGGCTGGGCTGCTGGGAGGAACTGGTGTACATAAGGGAGGATGTGCCCAGCAAGGGGCACAGCTGGCCTTCCTTACACATCGGGGCCCCTCTTTTCCCTTCGTTTTCTCACAAAAAGAGCCCAAATTAAACCTCCTCAGGCCCTTCTGCAGGATCTCAGCTTCTTCAGAGTTGATTCTCTCTTCTAGACAAGCATTTCCCTGACATTAAAACCCTTTCTGAGGCAGAGGCGCTGGTTACTGCAGCCTGTGGATGCTGCTCCTGCTGCAGAGGAGGAAAGAGAAGGAAAAGAAAAGGGAAGGGACTAACACAGTGACTTCTGATGGTGGCAAGTTTTTATCTTCCAAGGTCAGCCCTGGTTTCAGCTGGCGAGTGCTTTGCTCTTTTTTAGGAGCCTTGGCTGTCACAGCCATCTGTGCAAAGGACCATCTGGAAACCTGTTCCCAACATTTCTGAGCATGAACATGGAACTGCCCCGAGGCACCTTAGAGCTGCAGAACCACTTAGGTGGGAAACACTTAGCTGCTTGTGGTGGCTCCTTGTTGGGTTCTCTTGGGGGCCTCTCAGTTTAAGGAGGACATGGAGCTGCTGGAGGGAGTCCAGCACAGAGCAACAAGGATGATGAAGGAAGTGGAGAACCTCCCTGATGAGGAAAGGCTGGGGGAGCTGGAGCTCTTCAGCTTGGAGAAAAGGAGACTGAGGGGTGACCTCCTTAATGTCTATAAATATGTGAAGGGTGGGTGTCAAGAGGAAGGAGCCAGGCTCTGCTCAGTGGCATCTAATGAAAGGACAGGGGACAGTGGGTGTGAGCTGGAACACATGAGGTTCTATATAAATATCAGAAGGAACTTCTTCACAATGAGGGTAACAGAGCACTAGAAGGGGCTGCCCAGGGGGGGTTGTGGAGTCTCCTTCTCTGAAGACATTTCAAACCCACCTGGACATGTTCCTGTGCGACTGGATCTAGGGGATCCTGCTGTGGCAGAGGCATTGCACTAGATGATCTTTCGAGGTCCCTTCCCTAATGTTTAGTGATTCTGCTGGTGTCATCATCAACAAGGCAGGGATGACCCCATGCAGGGAATAGTGACCTTCCAGTACCTGAAGGGGGCTACAGGAAGGCTGCAGAGGGACTGTTTACGAAGGCTGTCACTGAATTGATAGGACAAGGGACAGTGGTTTCAGATGAGAGAAGGGCAGACTGAAATGGGCTGTTAGAAAGAAGTTCTTTAGCAGGAGGAGGGTTGAACACTGGAGCAGGTTGTCCAGGGAGGTGGCTGAGGCCCCATCCATGGGTATGTTCAAGGTGAGGCTGGGCAAGGCTCTGGGCAACCTGGTGTAGTTGAGGCTGTCCTTGCTCTGTGCAGGACTAGATGACCTTCAGACATCCCTTCCAACCTGGGTGATTCCATAAATCCACCAGGTGCCCAAAGCCCTTGCACCACCCCTGGAATTTCTACCTGACCTCAGCCATGGGGTTTGGGGCTGGGCTGCACTTGGAGGCTGTTAGCGACCGTGTGTCACTGTGGAGCTCAGCTGTTGTCGTTCCCCGGCACACGAGCGTGCAGTTTGCCAGCGCAGAGAACGCTCAGAGGTATAATCAGGTCCTTCCACAGTACTTAATTATCCATAATTAAAGGCATCTACACAAAGCGCCAGATTTTCAAAGACCGTTCTTGTGTTACACCGCTAATGAATTAAGTAATTAATTGGCATTGGGAAAAACACAATAGGAAACATCACTGTCTTAAAGTCGGGCGTTTTTCAGGCGGTTCAGAGACTCGTTAACTAACTCGCATCAGGTCAGGAGCTGCTCTGATCTCTGAATGCCCCTTCTGGCTTTAAAAAACATGTGGGCAGGGCAAAGTGAGCACAGAGCCGCAGGACTGCAGGGAAACCTTCCAGGTTTGGTACAGAGAGGTGTTGGCCCTATTAACCTTTCCCTTGGGTCCTGCCCACCCGTGGCCAGGAGTTAGAAAACTCAGGAGGTTGGAAATAGTGGTGGAGACCAGGAGGCTGGATGTGGTGGTGAAGAGCATGGAGAGCAGGAGGATGGGAATAGTGGGGAAGATCAGGAGGCTGGGCATGGTGGTGGAGGGCAGGAAGATGGGAGTGGTGGTGAAGACCATGGGGGTTCTGCTCAAAATCATCAGCAGAAATCCCATCAGCTGAAACAGAAGCCAAGAGCAGGAAGAAACAGGTTCAGCAGCAGCTCTCTGTACTCGTGAACATTTATGCTCTGCCTCAGCAAACTGCACACCCCAGACAGATGTCCAGCAGTCCTGGTCCTTCCCCTCCAGCCTCTTTTGCATTGTTTCCTCCTACTTTATACAAAATCAGCCTGTCACGGTTCCCACTTCAGTTATGACAGATGTGAAAGAAACTCACCCCATAAAACGTGATGCACCAGCTGCAGTGACCAAGTTAGCTTCCACCCTGGCTCTGTGTTGAGTTGACGTGCAGCCAGCTCTCTGCCATCCGTCACCCGTGATCGCAGTTAAGGATGAAATACTGTTTTAATTCCTACACCAAACAGGGGGCTTTTTTTCCTCCCATAGAAAAAAAGACATAAAAATGTTAAAATGGGCCATAAAAATCATTAAATTTTAACACCCAGCACAAGCAAGAGGTGAATAAGTTGCCTGAAAGCTCCAAAGACCCAGAGCAAATGTCCCCGTTGTTATTCTTTTGTTGTTAACCTTCGCCTCTAAACTGGGGGAGAGAGCAGAGACCTGGGACTTTGGCAGTTGGGGGCATATTTTGCCTCTTGCTTCCCTCCACAAGGGTTTCCCCTCATGGCTGCTGCTGCCTATTGGAGCTGCTGGTCCCTGGTGGGCACTGAGGATAGTACCCTGTGTGGTTCCCCAGCGTCCTTGTAGTGGGCAGGATGAACATGGCCATCTGCTGGAGCCAATGCAGGAGAGGGCAGCAAAGCTGGGGAAGGGCCTGGAGAATCAATCTGATGAGGAGAGACTGAGGGAGTTGGGGCCGAGGAGGGGTCTGCAACCCTGTGAGTCTCTGGAACACAGGAGGTTCCACATCAATAGGAGAAGGAACTTCTTCCCAGCGAGGGTGACAGAGCACTGGAAGGGGCTGCCCAGGGGGGTTGTGGAGTCTCCTTTTCTGTTCCCGTGCGAGTGGATCTAGGTGACAGGCCGCTTCCAAATTGCACCCATAGATCTTCCCTGCAGCACCGCATCCCTGCTGCAGCATTTAGCGAGGCCTGAAGTTGTGTCTGCACATCAAATGAAGCGACTGTGCTATCAATAAGAAGGAGTGATGTGGTTGGTGTATTCCCTCCTGGATGGCTCCCTGCCCCTCATTTGTTTGCTGCTCCTGATTAAGACGGATAACGAGCCATCAGTAATGTTCTAACCACGGCGAGGATTAAATCACTCTGAGTCACTGGGAGCCAGGCCACCGTTTAAGGAACTCGAGTGGGTCCCCTGCGTTCATTAGGCTCCACATCAGCAGATGCTTGGGGCTGACTGAGCAAAGCCTGCATGATCATTTCAGACAACAGACTGAAACAAGGGGCGTTTATTGTAGGCATCCCCGTGGACAAAGCAGCAAAGGAGCAGTGACCCTTCCCCTTTGGGGTCACCTAGAGGAGATGACACTTGTCTCCCAGGGCTAAGAGCCATCATCATGGTGATGCTCTGCCTGACAGTGGGAACATCCCAGGCAAGAGGTGGCCTTGTCGTGGAACCATCACTTGCTCTCTTGTTGCCTCTATCCTGTATTTTGGTTGCTCTCAGAGAGAGGGTAGGAGGGAGATACCCACCTGGCCAGAGCCCATTGCACTGGTGAGTGAAGACCAGAGCAGGCTGAGATTTGAGGAAAAGCCTTCCCTGACAGGTCCTGTGCTGAAAGCACTTGAACAACACAAAAAAAGCCTGTGGGAAATGTGTCTGCCTTCCTTGGAGGGCTGCTGGGGCCACCACCTAGCCCTGGACTTCCTTACGTCTCCTCCCCAGAGCTTTCAGTGCCTGCCTTGGTTTTCATCCCTCACCTTGGGGCAGATGGTGTAAAACTTAGATTGTAGAATTATCAAGATGGGAAATACCCTTCTACATCATCAAGTCCAACCATCCACCCTACAACCCTCAACCACTAAACCTTCTCCTGAAACACGCTGGCTGGCTGTTGAACCCCTCCAGGGGCAGTGCCTCCACCCTATCCCTGGGCAACCTGTTCTGAGAAGTTTTTCCCAAGATACAATCTGAACCTCCCCTGGCACAACCTGGCCCCATTTCCTCTGGTCCTGTTGCTAGTCCCTTGGGAGAAGAGACCAACACCTCCCTTCAGGGAGTTGTAGAGAGCAGTGAGGTCTCCCCTCAGCCTCCTCTTCTCCAGGCTGAACAGTTAGGTGTGTTCTCTCCACACCAGGGGAGCTGCTCCGCAAGCAGTCTTACACCAGTCTTACAGGTAGAGTAGCAGCCTTTGCCATCGCTCTTCCCAAACAAGGAGCCGCGTCTGGTCGCGCCCATCATCCCAACACCAGCGTGTCCCTAAGACATCTCCGTGAAGCCCTTTGCAGTTGCTGTAGCCAGCAGCCCGCGGCACTCTGGTCTTTCCTGAGTGTTAACTACATTAAGCAAAGCAAATCTCACGACAACGCTGTCTGGGGGAGCAGCAAACTGCTCCCATCAGCAAAGAAAGAGGGTGATTACTGTCCTGTTTGCATCACAGTCATAGTTAAGACGCTTCTGTAAAGACCAAGACAACAGCCCTTGCCCAGAACAGCTTCTTGTTCCTACTGGTGTTATCACAAGTAACGTTCTCAATGTGCTTGGTGCTCATCAGATGTTTCTGGACAGCATCTTCCTTTGAATAATGATAATAAAAACCAAGCCTACCTTGCTGTGCTGTCTCCTTCTTCGTCGGGTTTTACATCAGCTTGGCAGATCCTGCTCTCAGCTGGCTCCTCCAAGCAGCACAGAGCCCTGGCAGGGACAGCTCGGGCCAGGCCGCACCAGTGGGGTTGGGGCACTCATCTTCTGAAACCCTGGGCAGCTGATTTAAGGGAAGAGGAACAAAAGAATTAGACAAGTTGAACGAGTGCAGTTAGCTGTGCTGCAGAGCAGAAGCCCCTGGTTGTGGCTTTCTGGGCTGCAGCTCCTGCACAGCACATCAACATCCCACTGCCGCGTCCCTTCCCCAGGGGCTGTGTGTGATCTCCATCAGCTCTGGGCAAAGCCCAGGTCCCTGCAAAAACTGCCCCGTCGCTGGGCTGGAGTGTAGAAAACTACCCTTGTCTGGGGTGGCCAAGGAAGAAGGTGGCCAGCAGGGCCAAGGAGGTGGATCCTGCTCCTACACTCGGCCATGGTGAGGCTGCACCTCGAGTACCTGGGGCAGGTTTGGGCAGCACAGTGTGGGAAGGACTTCGAGGTGCTGGAGAGGGAGCAGAGAGGGGCAGCTGGGCCGGTTCGGGGTCTGGAGAACAGGTCTGATGGGGAGAGGCTGAAGGGGCTGTTCAGCCTGGAGAAGAGGAGGCTGATTCTATGAGTCTAAATGATGCCATGTCTTCTCCCAGTGCATCCTCTGTGTCTCTCAGCAGTGGGCGTGATGCTCATTGCATCCCATTTTGGACAGACAGGAAGGTGTGGCAGTGGGCCAGGTTAATGGTAACAGCTACAGGCGAGTTCATGGTTGGACTCGATGAGCTTTTGAGCCGGTGATGGGAAATAAAAGGTGCAGGGCAGCGGTAGCGTTGCCCTGAATTAAAAGTAGCGAAGCCTGACAGAGGAGATGGACGCCCCGGAACAGCAACAAAACATCTCCCAGGAGGGCAGCTGTCAGCAGAGCCTGAGGGCAGGTTTTCATCTTTTTCACTAAAAGCCAGGGAAAAGGAAAACAAACCTACCGGCAGTGAGGGTCCCTCGTTGGTCTGTGCGTGCAGCTCCCCTGTAGCTCATCGCTCGGGTGATGAGAGGACGGCTCCTGCTGCAGTGCTGTTCCAGCAAGGGCCGGTTTGGCCAGTCCCCGATGTCTCACCCAGCCTTCAGGCCCCACAGTTTGCTCCAGACAACCACCATTTTTCCTCTTTCCTTCATGTTGTTTGTGGGATGGCGGCAGCATCCCAAGGATTTTCTGTTCGCCGTGGTCATGTCCGGGTCCTTCCTGGCTCGGCAGAGATCAGAGGGGAAGGCTGTTAGTGCTCAATTACTGCTGTGGAGAGCTGCCCTACGGCCTCAGCAGGGCCAGCTGTCCGCTACATCAGAGAATCGTCAAGGCTGGATGAGACCTCCAGGATCATCCAGTCCAACCGTGAACCCAACCCCTCTCTGCCCACTAAACCCTGTCCCCCAGGACCACAGCTGCTTGATTTTTTGAACCTGTGCTGACCAGGCATCACTCCCTTTCCTCCCCGGGGTCCTGGTGGAGCCCCGTGCTGACCAGGCACCACTGTTTTTCGTAGGGAGACTTCCCAATGCCACAGCCAGTCCTGGAAGGGAGGAGCAGCCCTGGGGCACCACCAGCCTCCCCAGATTCAGGTACAGGAGCCATCAGAGGCTCCTTTCCCAGCCCATTCTCCTGTGGCTTCATTAGAGGGCTGTGCACAGTTGCTGTAGAGCTGCTCAGCGTCCGAAGAAGTTTTCACTGGAGGCAGGAGGTGGTTTAAACACATTCAGGCACCATTTGGCTCAGCAGTCAACTGAATTGCTGCCGTCTGGTTAAGCCCCAGCCCTGGGGACTCAACTCGTGACCAGCTGAGCTTAAACACAGGGTCTGAGGAGCATTCTAATGGTGGCTAATAGATCGATGAGATGAAGTGAGTACTTCTCTGAGACTGTAAACTGTGAGACCCAAGAACTGGGGTGGCCACAGCTCACACCGTGTCCAGCCGTGCAGGGACCCTGCTTTCCCTCTCCCAACACTGAAATGCGAAGCAGCAACCACCTGCCTGTAATTCCACGTCCGCACACGCTGCCACCCTCCTAACACACCTCACGCTCCAGAGGCAGAGGAGTGCCAGCCGAGGGGTGACATTTCAGAGCCACAGGACACTTCTCAAAGGGCTTGAGCTTGCTGATGCCACGAGTGTGTCTGCTTTGATGATTCCTGTTCCCTGTGCTCTGCTGGCTCTGAACTTCATTCCTGGAGCTGACTGAAGCAGGAGGGCCTGCGGAGGGGCAGCTGGGCAAACAGGTGTTTGTGGGGTCTTTACAAGGAGAAGAGGCAGATCCTTGCTGACTCGCAGCTCCGTGCCAACGCTGGGTAATAAAGGAGCCTGAAGAAAATTGCCGGTAATGAGCAGATTAGCGAGATCGCCTTGAGAAAACGCAGATTTAATCAGGAAGATTATCTGGGAGGTGAATTATGTTTGTTAATTTGATGCTATAAATAATCGGTGGCTAATAGCCCTGAGCCGTTGAGGGGTTACTGGACGTCTGGGGGCTCTTGGAGGGTGAATTGGCTCCGGTCCCAGCAGCTCTGCGCAGGCTCCCTGCAAACACTGGTCTGTGTCCTGCTGGTCTTGTCCTTCCTGCAGCCAAAGAGCTGCTGAGTTTGGCTGCGGCCGGAGCGCGGGGAGGGGCTGTGACGCCGCCCAGTTTAACGCCACAAAACTTACTGGCTTGTGTCCCTCCTGCAGGGCCCAACTGCTTCGCAGGAACCACCATCATTCCCGCCGGCATCGAAGTGAAGGTGGACGACTGCAACATCTGCCACTGCCACAACGGGGACTGGTGGAAGCCGGCGCAGTGCTCCAAGCGCGAGTGCCAGGGCAAACAGGCTCTGTAGCAGCAAACTCCCCCTCTGCCAGCGGCACTGATGATGATGACGAAGCGATGGCTTCGACGCTGCACACACGCCCAACCTCCTGCCAGCTGCAACAGGGTCACCAGCAAAACCTGCCGGGGTTTCACACAAGCAGAGCTGTTGACTTGTGGGGAAGGATCTGTCTGTCCCCCGCTCTCCTCTCGCTTTATGCCCTACGTATGCGGTATCTAGGTATCTTCTCTGCTTTCGTGATGAGGACGTGGCGGTTGGAACTGGGGAGGAGAGAAGGAGAAACAGCCCACACAAGGTCCTGGACTGGTGATGCCTCCGAGACGTCAACGGATTGACCGCTCTCACTTTCTACGACGTGGATCGTGGGGTTTTTCACGTTTATTTATTTAAGGGGTTTTGGTTTTTCTTTGCTCTTGTGGTTTCTTTCTTTTTACAGCCTCTTCCTACGCTGGGCTCATGGGGGCAATACAGTCGTGAGTGAAGCGATGGATCGTTTTTATCGTGTCTGTGAGGGGTGGGGGCTGCTATGGACAAGAGGGAGGTAGAAATTAGAAGGGGAGGAAGGGGTTAGGAAACAAACAACCCCAGCTGGAACGTGCCCTGCGGAAGGACAGAGGCAGATGCACAGGTAATGGAGCAGACACCCAGACACAAGCTGTATCTGTGTTACACTTTCCCCACTGAGTGGGGACAATAAAGCTGAAGACACCTACCCAGTCACGGTGACCTTGATGGGGGCATGAGCCGACAGCACCCACATGGGCAGGAGGGCACCAAGAAAGCAGCATCTTACCAGGGATGTCTCTGCAGGACCCCTAGAATGGGTGATGGAGCAGAGAGAGAGGAGGGTCCCACCAGCATCACGGCTCTGCTGGCTCTTGGGCTGCACAGGCATGAGCCCTGGGCTGGGGGTTCCCAGGCTGCTTTGTTGGACCCAAGAGCATCACTTCATCGGCTGCAGCAACAGCAGGATGTAGGTTGTGAGTCAAAACAGCTGATTCCCTCCCACCCCTGCCCCTGTTTGCCCTGTCCATCGCCTGGAGGAACAGGGGGCTGTGTCTGCAGCAATTAGCTCCTGCTGCAGGGGCTCTCTGGAAAGCAGCGCCTTACCTGTCAGGAGAAGAGGTCCTCGAGGTCCTGGCCAGCAGATGAGGGTCTCCTTGGGGTTTCTCAGCGTCGGCACTCCGCGTGCTTTCTCAGGCTGCGTTTTCCAAGTGCTGCTGTGCAAGAATCGCCCCCAGCATCCTCACTTCCCCAGCAGTGCCCAGCCTGGGGCTCCTGGTTTTTGGCCACAGCCATCAGAAGGAACTTCTTCATGGTGAAGGTGACAGAGCACTGGAACAAGCAGCCCAGGCAAGTTGGAGAGTCTCCTTCTCTGGAGATGTTTAAAGCCTCCCTGGAGATGTTCTTGTGCGACTGGATCTAGGTGCTCCTGCTCTGGCAGGAGGATTGGACTAGATGATCTTTCAAGGTCCCTTCCAATCCCTAATGTTCTGTGATGACGGTGCTTTTGGAGTCCAGCACCTGCTCTTAGCAGCGAGAGCAGCAAATCCTCCTCACAGCATCCTCCACCAGAGCGGTCAGTCTGGGTTTGTGCCCACTGCTGCCTTTATGTTTGTATTTCTCCCTGACAGAGGCGTTTGGCCAAGGGACAGGGGGGCAGGATGAGCTCCAGCTGCTGCACCTTGGCTGAGCGTCGGCCGCCTGCATGTGGAGCCAGAGCCATCATCACGTTCCTCTGGGAGCTGTTGCCTGCCCACGACTGCCTGGTTTCAACCTTCCCAAACAGTGTGCCTGAAACTAGTGAGAAAACAGAAAGACCTGTAAAANAAAAAGAAAAAAAAAAAAAAACAAAAAAAACGGGGGGGGGGGGGGGGATCCAGAAAGGCTGTTTGATGTGAAAGCAGACTATAGTATTAAAAAATTATTTTGGTAAATACAAAAGTGTGTGAACAGCCCCAAGGAAAAGACCAACCCCAACAACAGAGCTCTGCGGTGCATTTCACTGTGCTGACCGTCATCATCCCACCACGCTCCCAGCTCCCCTGGCTCATGGGAGCACTGGGAACAGCCATGAAGGTGCTCTGCATGGGAGGATGCTCCTCAGCACTACCTCAGATTTGCTTTAGCACAAGTTACCTGCCAGCCCAGGGTCCCCAGTGGCTCGCAGGCTGGTTTTGCCTTTAACTGCTGACATTTCACGTCTGATCAGAAGAGGGGTGGTTAGTAGATGGAGAGAGGTTCTCCTCCCTCTCTACTGAGACCACATCTGGAATCTTGTGTCCCGTTCTGGGCCACTCACTTCCAGAAGGGGACAGAGCTGCCGGAGAGAGTCCAGCGCAAAGTCACAGAGATGATGGAGTGGAACGTCTTCCTAATAAAGAAAGGCTGAAGGAGCTGGGGCTCTTGAGCTGGGGGAAAAAAAAGAGACTGAAGGGTGACCTCATTAACATTTGTAAATATGTGAAGGGTGGGTGTCAGGAGGATGGAGCCAGGCTGTGCTCAGGGGCACCCAGTGACAGGACAAGGGACAATGGGTGTGAGTAGGAACACAGGAGGTTCCACATCAATCCAAGAAGGACCTTCTTCCTGGTGAGGGTGACAGAACCCTGGAAGGGGCTGCCCAGGGGGGTTGTGGAGTCTCCTTCTCTGGAGATGTTTAAAACCCACCTGGACATGTTCCTGTGCAACTGGCTCTAGGTGATCCTGCTGTGGCAGGGGGATTGGACTGATGGTCTCTCAAGGTCCTTTCCAATCCCTGTAATGTTCTGTGATGCCATTTCCCGAACGGGGAGATTTGCTTTCCATTTACAAACTCCGCTTGGTACCTCCAGATGCATCATTATTTACCCTGATTAGTAGTTACTCTAATTAATTACAGCTTGATTACTGTAGTTAATGTTTGCACAGTGCTTGAAACAAGTGCAGCGCTGTACGTGCCACAGCGTTATATTCTTCGTTATTAATTAAGCCCCATCCCCAGTCCATGCTCTGCTGCTTCGTTATTGCCCAAGGAGCTGCAGGAGCTCCCACACTTCCCCCCTACTCACCCCAGGAGAAGCCCTGTGAGGGGAGCAGGATGACCTGTACCTGCAGTGAGCGGGGGATGCTTTTTCAGCCTTCACCCTTTTAGGGGGTTGGATCAAAGAAAGAAATGGAAAGAAAACCATCTGATCGCAGGGCATGTCCCAAAGATGATGCTCAGCAAGTTGGAGGCAACCTGGGGCTCTCCCCAGGAGATCCAAGGGAGGAGCAATGGGCACAGATCAGCTTTTTGAGGGGGATTTATATGGAAGAGATCAGGGTGAGCAGTGGTTTCCCAGCACCTCAAAGCCTTAAAAACCACTGCCCAGGGCTCTGCCACCTCTCTAGGTGGTCCTGCTGTGGCAGGGGGACTGGACTGGATGATCTCTTGATGTCCCTCCCAATCCCTAACGTTCTGTGAGTCTGTGGATGCAGCTATGATACTCTCCAGCTACACCGTGGTTTTTTCTGAACTCAGGAGTTTCAACCTCATCTCAGTCTCCTTCCTTTCTGCCCCCTTTTTTTTTCCCCCAAACGTTTTAGTTCATTTCTCCCTTTAATTAATCACAGCTCTGGGCCAGCCAGACCCATTAACTACCCTTCTCATTTACACCTTTCAGAGATGCAGTTGCAGATGCAATTTAATTTGTTGACCCTTGATCGATAGCAATTAATACCATCTCTTTAATCTTGTTGAAAGGTTCATCTTGGGCTTCCAGAGGCTGCCATCTCGTGGGAAAGGTGTCTGATACATGTGTTACTGGGTGGGGGAGCACAACCCCCTCCACGGGCTCTGTCCTTCCCACATCGCCCCCAGCTCCAGGCTGCAGCTCTGTAAAGTACAACAAGAGTTTGTAGGTGGTGAAGGAGAAAGTGGACAAAGGAGAGGGAAGATGCTGAGGAGTAGAGAGACGAGCAGTGGCCTTGGCAGGGTGGAAAGTCACTTCAAGAAAGAGATTGAGGGGCTGGAGTGGGTCCAGAGGAGCAGCAAGGCTGGGGAAGGGACTGGAGGGAAAGTCTGATGAGGTGAAGCTGAGGGAGCTGGGGGGTGTTTAGCCTGGAGAAGAGGGGACTCAGGGGGGACCTTTTCCCTCTCTACAACTCTCTGAAGGGAGGTTGTAGTCAGGTGGGATCAGGCTCTTCTCCCAGGCAACCAGCGCCAGAACGAGAGAGCAGGGCCTGAAGGTACCAGGGCAGGGTTAGGTTGGGTGTTAGGAAGCCCTTCCTTATGGAAAGGGTTATGAGACCCTGGAAAAGACTGCCCAGGGCAGTGGTGGAGTCCCCATCCCCAGAGGTGTTGAGGGACAGCCTGGCTGTGGCTCTTAGTGCCCTGGTCTTGCCAATGGGGAGATGTTAGGTCCTGGGCTGGGCTGGATGAGCTCAGAGGGCTTCTCCAGCCTCAGTAATAGCAATAACCATTAAATAGGGTTGGAAGGATGAGGGATAAAGGGGACAGCATTAGGGGAATAGAAGTGATGCTGCCTCTGAGATGTGGATGGAAAGGGAGGCAAAAGGTCTGGAGCTGGAGCAGAGGAGCAGGTCAGGGAGCAGAGAGCTTAGAGGCAGGACCAAAGAGCAGAGGAGCACAGAGCAGATGCAGGTATGGTTTTCCATCAGCTCCACACAGATTAAAAAAACCCAACTGAGATCCACAGAGCCCCCTACAACTCCACCTTAACCCAGGGAACTGCCCTTAGTCACCAGATTGTTCCTTGTTGCAACTCCCTGCCCTGTACATGGGTCACCAAAGTGCAATTGCTGCCCCTTGTCCTATCATTAGATGACACTGAGCTGGCTCCATCCTCCTGACACCCACAAATGTCACCTGAAGGGTTTACATCACCCTCAAACCTGCCATCAAGTACCGGTTAATGAAAATAATTTCTGATTAATATCTCAGCACCGGTGACTTTTGCTCTTTTCAGGAGTTAACCAGCTTGATGGATGCAGCCTTGCTTCTGGATTTCCTAGGGCCTGGCTCTGTTCTTATAACTCAGCCTTTTTGGTTGTGGTTTTTTTTAAAGGACAAAAGCTTTGGGGAAGAGAAGAGATAAAAATGTGAGGAACTTGCTCTTCCACAAATAATCCACTCCCCTACGTGCTGAAGCGCTCGTTTTGCAGTCCATTAAGCTCCAGTTAATGCAGGTAGAGCATGTCTGGCACCGAGAGGATGGTAAAGGCTTCGGGTTTTAATTTCCCTCAGATGGAAAATCCTACACGTTCCAGGCTGCCGTCGGTACTTGTGCAGCAAAGACAAGAGGCCCCGCAGGAAGCATGAGGCCAAGGTTAAAGCACTTTGAAGTCAAGATGCTACGATACCCAAAGAAGCAATTTCCCATTGTATTGCATATCTTCTGGCACTTGATCGGCACGAATGGAAAGCGCCAGCGCAAGGGCTGCGTGGGGACCCATTGGAGCTGCAGATGGCTTTAAATTCCCCCTCTCTTCCTCCAGATTCAAGGTTATCCTCTTGGCCGGCGTGCCAGGGCTAATTGCGTTTCTAAACAAAGAAGCATCGCCCCTCTTCACTCCGCTGGCAAATGGGACGTGCCTGGAAAACAGAGCTGGTTGTTATCCTGCTGTGAAACCCCACGGGATGCCGGAGCCCTCACGGTTTGGCTTAGAGCAGCCCAGATCCTGCTGCTTTTGTCAGCGGAGTGAAAGACAACCGATGGAAGTTGGTGCAGGCAAGGGAGAAGGAGACTTGTAGGGAAAGATGACCTTTTGCAACTCCCCGAGGGTGAAAAAGTCTCTCCATTTCCTAGACCAACCCCATCCAGGGTTTAGCTGCTGTCGGTGACTGTGAAGCCTTGTAGCAGAAATACGAGTTGTCTTCTACAAAACCATGTTAAGAGCAGAAATGAGAAGCTCATGAATGGGAGACAACATGCTGGGGAGCAGGATAGTGTAGAAATAGAAATTGTGGTGGAAAATGTCCACAAGAAAGAATAGAACCAGCTGAGCAACCATGTCAACCACCAGAATTAGAGAAGATGAACAGTAAACACAGAATGTTACAGGTTGGAAGGGAACTCACAGAACATCAGGATTGAAAGATCATCTAGTCCAACTCCAAACCTCCTCTGGCAGGGAGATTGGACTAGATGATCTTTTGAGGTCCCTTATGATACCTAATGATTCTATGATCTAGTCCAATTCCCCTGCTACAGCAGGATCCCCTAGATCCAGTCGCACAGGAACATGTTCAGGTGAGTTTTAAACGTCTCCGGAGAAGGAGACTCCACAACCCCCTAGGCAGCCCCTTCCAGCGCTCTGTCACCCTCACCAGGAAGCGAGTCTCTCTCATATTGATGTGGAACCTCTTCTGTTCCAGCTCACACCCATTGCCCCATGTCCTATCATCAGATGACACTGAGACCAACGGAGAGCTGCTTCAAGGCAGAACCTTGGCCACCTCCGTCTTCTCATCAAACCCTTTGGCAGACACTCTCAAGGCACAAATCACCACATGGTGCCATCTCTCTAAATGAAATGTTGCTCCAATAACAGATCTCAAGAGCCCCCTGAAGGCACACAGCTCGATATTTATAATCACTTCATAAACACAAGAGAAATGGCAGGGTGCAGCCCTGCATAATCTGTGCGCAATGATCCTTGGTGACAAAGTGTAAGTGACCAAATCCCTTCCCAGGTCTAATGACACTCAGCTCTTAGTCGGCCAGTGATCTATCGTGTTCGGCACAAATAAAGCACTCATGCATAAAATTAATACAGTAAGCTCTAGAGTCATAAAGCTTTCAGCCCGTGATAGATTCGATGGGAAAATGACTAACTGGTGAGTCAAGTTCTCTCAGTGCCTTATTCTCCACAGGTTGTGGGGGGTCAAATTTAAAACCCGCCTGGATATGTTCCTGTGCAACTGGATCTAGGGGATCCTGCTGTGGCAGGGGATTGGACTAGATGATCTTTGGAGGTCCCTTCCAATCCCTCATGTTCTGTGATTCTGTGATTGCAGGAGCAAACCAGCAAACCTGGTAGAAGTGCATGAATTAGGAAGGAACCTGAAAGGAAGCCCATGAGGGTCACATACAGGAAAAGCCCTGTAAGGACACAGGGAGCAGCACTGCCTCATAGAGGTCACAGAATCACACAACATTAGGGATTGGAAGAGACCTCAAAAGATCCTCTAGTCCAACCACCCTGCCACAGCAGGATCACCTAGATCCAGTCACAGAGGAACATGACCAGGGGGATTTTAAACTTCTGCAGAGGAGGAGACTCCACAACCCCCTGTGCAGCTCCTTCCAGCACTCTGTCACCCTCATCACGAAGAAGCTCCTTTTCATATTTATGCAGAACCTCCTGTGTTCCAGAGCCTGGCTCCATCCTCCTGACACCCACCCTTCACATACTTATCATCATTAGTGAGGTCACCCCTCAGGCTCCTTTTTTCCCAGATCAAAAGACCCAGCTCCTTCAGCCTTTCCTCATCAGGCAGATGCTCCCCGCCCTTCATCATCTCTGTGGCTCTGCGCTGGACTCTCTCCAGCAGCTCTGTGTCCTTCTGGAAGTGAGGGGCCCAGAACTGGACATGAGATTCCAGATGTGGTCTCACCAGGGCAGAGTAGAGGGGGAGGAGGAACTTTCTCAATTAAGTGTTTCTGTTCCTCACAAACTTCCAGCAAATTGCTTCCATCCATTTTGTTCCCATTATTCCTTCTGGAAGGGCATGAGGTCATGACCAAATGGGCTAAGGATACTTACTGAGGCAGCTGGGACCTCTTTCTAAGCAAACATCCCTCTTATTTAACAGGCCAAATATAATTCCCACATGGGCCTTTAACTTATGGGAACAATTAGCTATAAATCCACAAAGCCCTTGTGCTGCACACTGCTTCCAGAAACATCAGCTTGTGCTCCACCCCAAAGACTGAGAGCACCTTTCTACATACATCTATTTCTGTGCTTTTTCATTGCCAACTCTGGGAACCCAGAGATCAAAAAATCCACTTCCACAACAGTTTTCCCTGGTCCCTTCTGCAAGAATCAGGGTTGGAAGGGACCTTTGAAAGCCATCTAATCCAGCCCCCTTGCAACAAGCAGGGCCATCACTCACCAGACCAGGTTGCCCAGATCGAATGGCTCCAGGGATAAGGACTCCATCACCTCTGCAGGCGCTCTGTTCCAAGGATCCTCCACCCTCAGGTTGAAGAACTTTTTCCTCCTGTTCAGCCTCAATCTGTCCTTTTCCAGCTTCAAACCACAATCCCTCGTATTATCATTCCCTGCCCTTGGGAACAGTCTTTGCCAATCTTCTGAAAGGCCTGTCAGGGATTGGAAGGTCACTGTAAGGTCCCCCAGTGTCTTTTCCTCTTCGCACTGAACAATCCCAACTCCCTCAGCCTCCTTCAGCCTTCTAACAGGGATTAAAAGGTCACTATTAGGTCTCATCAGGGCAAAGCAGAGGGGCACAATCCCCTCTCTCAATCTGCTGGCCACACTTCTCCTGATGCAGCCCAGGATGCGCTTGCCTTCTGGGCAGCAATTGCTCTTTGGTGACCCACGGCCACAGGTACAGAGCAGGGAGTTGCCAGAAGGAACAATCCGGTGACTGAGGGCAGTTCCCTGGGTTAAGATAGTGTTGTAGGGGGTCTGTGGATCTCAGAAGCGGCCACAGTTCTGCTGATGCAGCCCAGGATGCGATCGGCCTTCTAGGCCCGAATCGGCCTTCTAGGCCGCGATTGGCCTTCTAGGCCGCAAGCGCTCACTGCCTGCTCCTGTCCTGCTTCTCATCAACTAGTAACCCCAGGCCTTTCTTCACAGGACTGCTCTGCAACTTTTACTGACACTGCTGATTGCCCAGACCTTGGTACAGGATCCTCCACTTGGCCTTGATGGACCTCATGCAGTTGGCCTGGGCCCAGTTCTGAGGCTTCTCCAGATCCCTCTGGGTGGCCTCCTGGCCCTTTGGTGTATTGACTACAGCAGCCAGCTTGGTGTCATCTACAGACTTGCTGAGGAGCACTCAGTGCCTCTGTCAACACCCTTAATGAAGATACTAAACAAAACTGGTCCCAGATGCCGCTTGCTCAGGGGAACTTCTTCCTGAAAAGGGCCCTCAGGCCCTGAAACAGGCTGCCCCGGGAGGGGGTTGAGTCACCATTCCTGGCCATGTGTCACAGACGTGGAGATCTGGAGCTCAGGGACAGGGTTTAGCTGCGGCCTTGGGACAGCTGGGTTCATGGTTGGGCTCGATGAGCCTAAAGGTCTTTTCCAACCTAAATGAGTCTGTGATTCTATGACTGGGTGCAGGCAAGAACAGCCGGTAGGCGCCATCGATCAGCAAGCCGTCCAGTGTTTCAGCCACAGCAATAATTACCCACTGCCTGTGAAGCCATCACAGTGTTGCAAATAAAATCCATTTTAAAGTTAAATTTTTTTTAAAATTTAAAAATAAAATAAAGTAACACAATTAAGCCATTTAAAATTAAAAAATACAATTAGAAATCTAAAAAATAAAACAAAACTAAAAAATAAAGTAAATGAAATAAAAACCAAAATAAATTAAATAAATAAATTTTTAAATGAAATACAGAAAAATTAAAGTTAAATTAAAATCTAAAACATTAAAGTATAAGAATTAAAACACTTAAAAATAAAAAATACAATTATGAATCTAAAAAATAAAACTAAAAATAAAAATATAAAATAATAAAATAGATTAAATGAAATAAAAATAAAAATAAAATAAATTTAGAATTATATAAATAAAAATTCAAGTTAAATTAAAATCTAACAAAATTAAAGAGAAAGTAAAAGAATTAAAACATTTAAAATTTAAAAATACAATTAGAAATTTAAAAAAACCCTAAAAAATAATAAAATAAATTAAATAAAAACTAAAATAAAGAAAATAGATTTTAAAAACGAAATAACTAAAAATTTAAATAAAATAAAAAATACAAAATTAAAATACAAAAGAAATCAAGCATTAAAAATAAATAAGATAAAATAAAAAAGTACAGAATAAATAAAGGATTTTTTAAAAATAAAAGAAAATTAAATAACAGAATAAAATAAGCCAACCACAGCTCCTCAGTCAGGACCTCAGCCAAGGTATCGAATCAATAGGTTGTTAGACACTTCAAGTACGGGAATACGTGAAGGCTATCAACTGATTTCTTTGTTAATAAACTGCTGCAGTAATTACCGCTAGAAGAGGAAGCGAAAGATCGGGATCACGAACGGAAAGCTGTGAGCGGTTTCTCATTAAGTGAAATGAAAGAGTGGGAGTTGGTTGGGTTTTTTTCTTTTGGCCTTGATTCTGAAATGGGTGGAACTCAGAGAACCAGAGCCACTCATGCTCCCAGCTTCAGGTACCCGCATCTCACCGAGGGCCGTGAGCTTCCAGCAGAGGACAGACCACCTGGACCCTGGTCAAGCACAGCCAGAGCCAAGGGATGCTGCCCCTTGCAGAACTGAGCCCCAGACACAGTGGCAGAACATCCTGCAGCAGCTAAGCCTGCACTGGTCCATGCAGGGGTGTTCCCACTGGAGCTCAGAGAAGACCAGTGCAGATACTCGCCATTAGCCCCAGATTTTGGTGACAGACATGAATCTTCAGTTTAACAACACGGTGCCAGAAGAGAACAGCAGGAATCACAGAGCCATAGGGTTGGAGGAACCACCAAAGGTCATCTAGTCCTACCCTCTTACAACAAGCAGGGCCATAAGTCACCAGACCAGACTGCCCAGAGCCACATCCAGCCTGACTTTGAATGACCCCAGGGATGAGGCTTCCAGTATGTCTCCAAGCAGTCTGTTCCAGGGATCCCCCACCCTCAGATTAAATAACTTTTCCCTCATGTCCAGCCTCAATCTGCACTTTTCCAGCTTCAAACCATGACCCCTCATCCTATCATTCCCTGCCCTTGCGAATAGTCTTCCCTAGCCTTCTGACAGCCCCTTTGAGGTGTTAAGGTCGCTTAAGAGCCTTCTCTTCAGGCTGAACAACCTCCCTCAGCCTGTCCTCACAGCAGAGGGGCATTTTCCTGGCCTCCTCTGGACTCGCTCCAGCAGGTCCTCGTCCTTCTTGCTTTGGGGACTCCAGAAGATTTGGAAGATTCTTGTGTGACCCAAATTCTTAACTTCCAAAGGTCCGTGGTGCTAAAACACAGGGGTTTAGGTAGAGAACATGGCAAGCCCTCCCTCCCGCTCCCGCTCACCATTTGTGCTCATTAGAGCGATAGATTTTTTCCATGAGAAGCTTGACCTTGGCTGCAGAGCAGGTCAGACACACTCGAGTCCAGCTTCACTCCAATTAACTGTCGCCCCGGCCTTGGGAGGGAGAAAACTACTTGCTGCAGGTTGAAGAATATTTTTGCTCTTAGAGCTGGCTGAGCTGCCCCCACAACAACCTGAGCCATCGCTCCCCTATAGCTGAGAGAGCACAGGGGCGAGAGCAGCCTCCTTCGCGACGGAGATGCAGAGCAGGTAATGCCCCGACTCTCGTGAGGAAAAGAGAGGTGGTGGGGGCTGGCAAAGACCAGGGAGGTATCATTCAGCATCCACAAGTCCCACTTCACCCGTGGTACTTAGGCAGGACAATATTAATGGCTCTGCAGCTTTGCAGGAGCAGATTTTCAAATGCTTCCAGCCCTAACGTATTGACTGAAATTGGTTGCGTTCTACCAGCACTGAAAGAAGAAGGGGGGAGACACAAAAGGACTAATGGCTGCACATTAACCTTTTGGTAGTAGATTTCCCGATACCAGCTCCTAATGCAAAATCCATTAGAAGGAAATGTCTGGGAACCCTGGTGTGTCAGTGGGACGCTGCAGAGAACGAGCCAGAACAGATCTGAAGTGGCCGTGGCACGGACAGATTGAAGTGAGCTCTCTGTTTTGCTTTGGGAAAAGGAAGCCCTGCAAAAAAGGCGGCTCTGGAGGGGAAAAGATGTGGGAACTGAGCTCAGCAGCCTTTTGCAGGAGGATTTTTGTTGCTTACCCCAAGGGCAGAGCTTTGAAGCGCCGGCAAACAGCTCTTCCATCAGCACACACACACTTCTTGTTTGCTGGGCAGTGAGGGCCAAGTGACATCGCCTGGATGCCACAGAACCAATAACCCACCAGCAGAAGGTGTCGTTTGTGTCACACAGAGGCATCCTTCCAGGGGGCTTCACCCCAAACCAGCTGCCCAGAGAAAATGACTGTCCAGGAGTCATCCAAGCAGGTACAAACCAAACTTTTCTTTAGGGTTGTCTTTCTGAAGATGAAAGAAACAGCATGAAGCAGGAAGAGAGGAGGTGGGGGGTGGCCGTGGCGTTGAAGACACACAGCAGCCTCAAAGGCCGGAAGCTAACAGTCCATAGGAATTCTGAAAACAGTCCACAAGGAGTCTGTGGGGGAAAAAGTCAGTTCCAGGCTGTTCCTGGATGGTTTTGCCAGACCTTGATTACCAGGTCGAGAGCAAGAAAAGAATCACCTTGCAGAAGACTTGAGCTATGAACAGGCTGAGTTGGGGAGAACATCTGCTACCAGTCGTTCAGTTAAACAACATCGTGACTCTTCATGTAATAGAAACCTTCTGTCTACAACCACGGACAGGGATTAGGCTGCTGCTAGGTACAAACCCGACAGGAGTGGAGAAAAATGCCTGGCACTGCAGACTTCACAGAATCACAGAACGTTAGGGTTTGGAAAGGACCTTGAAAGATCATCCAGTCCAACCCCCCGACACAGCAGGATCACCTAGAACAAGTCGCACAGGAACTTATCCAAGTGGGGTTTAAATGTCTCCAGAGAAGGAGACTCCACAACCCCCCTGGGCAAGCCCCTGCCAGGGCTCTGTCACCCTCACCAGGAAGAAGGTCCTTCTCAGACTGATGTGGGACCTCCTGTGTTCCAGCTCACTGGCCCTTGTCCTGTCATCAGGTGCCCCTGAGCAGAGCCTGGCTCCATCCTCCTGACACCCACACTTCACATATTTATCCACATTACTGAGTTCAAAGTTACTGCGGCTAATGCAATCAATACAGCGTTAATTGCATTATCCATATTAAAATGTTATTAAAAGGTTGTTTGTTTTTAAAATGACTCTTCAGATGGTTTATGATGCAGAATAGAAATTACATTTTGCTTACCACACTAAAGCTGGACGAGGTTTCCCTTGGCACCAGCTGCTCCAAGCTGACCCTTCCAGCAGAGCAGGAGACAATCTGATGTCCTGCCAGGAGTTAAAGGGAAGTGTCTTCTCCCAGCGGCATCCTGGAGTGGAGCAGAAGGGAGGTGGCTAGCAGATCGAGAGAGGTTCTCCTCCCCCTCTATACTCTGCCCTGCTGAGACCACATCTGGAATCTTGTGGCCAGTTCTGGGCCCGAGTTCCAGAAGGACACAGAGGTGCTGGAGAAAGTCCAGCGCAGAGCCACAGAGATGATTAAAGGAGTGGAGCGTCTCCCTGATGAGGAAAGGCTGAGCGAGCTGGGTTTCTTCAGCTTGGAGAAAAGGACCCTGAGGGGTGACCCCATTAATGTTGATCAATATGTGAGGGGTGTCAGGAGGATGGAGCCAGGCTCTGCTCAGGGGCATCTGATGATAGGACAAGGGGCAGTGGGTGTGAGCTGGAACAGAGGAGGTTCCACATCAATAGGAGAAGGAACTTCTCCATGGTGAGGGTGACAGAGCCCTGGAAGGGGCTGCCCAGGGGGGTTGGGGAGTTTCTTTGTCTGGAGCCATTTCAAACCCACCTGGACATGTTGCTGTGTGACTGGATCTAGGGGATCCTCCTGTGCTGGGGGGATCGAACTGAATGATCATTCAAGGTCCCTTCCAATCCCTAACATTCTGTGTTAAGGAAAGAAAAAAAGGAAGGTGGGAACTTTCCTCTCCCTCCCTCATCCGATTACATACAAAGTGTTCTTCTGCTTTTAAGGGCAATTTAGCACCAGTTAAGCTGCCGTTAATTTAAATCAAACAAGTCTGGAGAGGGAGAACACTGCACAGCTATAAAATCCAGCTGAATCTTCATTTGCTCTACTGCAGACAACACCGGCTGCCTGGCCACAGGCCTGTCTCCGTAGTTTTTAAGCTCCTTTGTTGGATTATAGCAACCCAACAAGATTTTTTGGGCTGCTCTGCCCTTCCCTTTGCCCCCCAACAAGAAATCCATCCCACATGAATCCACAGCACCATAGAAAGAGCAGGCAGAGGGAGCAGGTGGTCTTTATGTCTTCCCCAAATAACAAGGTGCAGTTTTACCACAATCTCCTTGGCCAAAGTGCTGATCCATCAGAAGGCTGCAGCATGAAATAACTGCTCCAGATTAAGCCTGGTGTTACACAGGACACTGGACCTAGGCAGGGAACACAACCAGTTTACAGCTTTCAGTTCCCTGCCTCTAATTAGCCCCTCCCTTGAATTATTTCTCTCCAGTCACTCTCCCTCCTCCTGTGACCTCTGCCCAGGCTGACCATGAATAACCGCCGTGGGTCCTGCACAGCTAGTGAGGTCCAGCCTCAGCTCAGAAGACAGCAGCTTGATCTCAAGCCCACAAAGGCTGTGTAGAAGCCAGCTGGGCAAAGCACTTGCTGACATCTTTGTTACTAGAGAGCTGCAGGACTCTGGATCCTCTGGTGCTTGTGACCCATTTGGAAGAGGACAGCGAGATACCAGACCCTGAGTACCTTCAGGCACAGCTGGTCAGATTTAAGAGCTACAGCAGCTGCTTGGTACCACTTGTTTGCTTGGGGCTTCCCTGAACCTCTTGCAACGTCCAGCTCTCTCTCTCTTTCTTCTCGAGGGCCACTCGCTTCTGCCTCAGAACTAAGTCACTCCTGAGCGTCTTCGATAACAAATCCGCACTGCTCTGCAACAGAGAACAGATCTCACTTGATAGCCAGAGGAACAAAGCCCACAGGGAACTATTGATGTTTTAGTGATAAGAACTCATGAGATCTTTGAAAACAAGTGACAGGAGGCAGGAACAGACAAAGGACTTTGCCAGTCACAGAACAGACTATGTTCTGTAACATACCTAAGAGGGTTTTAAGTGTGTCCACAGAAGGAGACTCCACAACCTCCCTGGGCAGCCCCTTCCGGGGCTCTGTCACCCTCACCGTGAAGAAGTTCCTTCTCATATTGATGTGGAACCTCCTCCTGACTGTAAGACCTTTTTTAAGGCATCGAGCACTATCTGTCTGCTGCTAATGATTAGCAGGAGTGGATTAAGCAGGGTCTCTGCCATGACCTCTCCCTTTTGCATACCTACTCATCAATTCCATAGTGTTGGAACCCACTCCACGGATCTGTGAGTACCTCCGTCTGCGTACGTTGGTCACACTCAAGCTGAGTTCCTCACGAGACCTGAAGGAGACAGCCCATGGTTCACCTTGAAGAGTGAGCGACACCACTTCATGCAAAGGAGCAAAACCTTAGGAAGAGTTCAGAGTGAGACTTCAAAATAAATTGATGACAATGTTCTCACTGGATTTCTCTGCAGCTGCCAAGGAACAACAGCTCTTACAATGTGTAAGTCAGCTTCCTCTGCTTTAGGATGTGGAGCAGATTACTGATGGGTTACATTTCTCCCTGCTCACGCCAGAAAGCTCCACTCCTGAGACTTCTCCAGAGATGCACTGCTACTCTGGCAGAGCATCCTGCAGCAGGGCTATTGATGAGCTACGAAATGCCAAGCTAGTGTGCTACGATTGTTAAAATAAATGACCCAGTCCACGCTGTATTGACTCCGAAGCTGCTCTGCTGCCAGTGTTTGTCTGCACAAGCCCCTAAAACATTAATCCCGCAGGCTGCTCCATCTCTTAAGCAGCCTCGTGACTTTGCTCACTCACATGAGTACTTGAGAACCGCGCTCGGTGAAGAGCAATGACTCAGTCCAGCACAAGTGACAGATCAAGAGTCTCCAGCTACCAAGGTCTAGGAGATGCTACTGAAAACCAGACCTGTTAGAGCTGAATTGCAGAGCTCCAAGAGTTCTACAGAGTAGGATCTCCACAGCCAATGGCCGCATGAAACAACTGGCTGGTACTAAAGAGCAGCTCTTCAGAGCTGAGCCAGGTCCATCACAGAATCACAAAACACTAGGGATCACTTAGATCCAGTCGCACAGGAACAATCCAGGTGGGTTTTAAACTTCTCCAGAGAAGGAGACTCCACAACCACCCTGGGCAGCTGCTTCCAGGGCTCTGTCACCCTCACTGGGAAGAAGCTGCTTCTCACACTGATGTGGAACCTCCTGTGTTCCAGCTCACACCCACTGCCCCATGTCCTATCATTGGATGACACTGAGCAGAGCCTGAGTCCATCCTCCTGACACCCCCACTTCACATATTTATCAACACTAATGAGGTCACCCCTCAGTCTACTTTTCTCCAAGCTCAAGAGCCCCAGCTCGCTCAGCCTTTCCTCATCAGGGAGATGCTCCACTCCCTTCATCATCTTAATGACTCTGTCCAGTTCTCATCCCAAAGCATTCACACTTCCATTGCCCCCTTGACACTGTGGACTTCCTCTGCAGCTCAGCTCATGCAACAGAACACCCCAAGCCTCACAGCACCACCAGGTTTATTCTTATTATGAGCAATACAAAAGCAAACCCACAACACTTTGATCCCACAACCATCCTTCTCCTTGTTCTAAGGTGCCAAATTCACAAACTAAGGCAGAAGATGCAATAAACCACTTCAGAGCAGGGAACAAGGAAGGAAGAATCAGCTATTGCTCCCGGGCACCCAGATGTGTTTAAGTACAACCGTGCAAAGTGAGGCAGAGCTGGGATTTCTTTGTCATGATTAGCGACCACCCACACTTACAGAAGCCCCTATTCTAACTTAGCAAGGACCTTGATACTTAGAAGGCTTCAGAAAATAGAATTGAATTTGAATTACAAGAGGGGGGAAGTGGATGAAGGAAGTTTAGACCAAGATTTTTAATGCAGGGTTGTAAACTGTCTGCTTCCCGATGAATTCAGGCCATTAACTCAAACCTCTGCAAGGCTTCTCCCACACCAACAACTTCCTGCAGAGTCCAGCTGCAAGAAACATCACACTTCACCTGCCAGAGGAGACGATCCCTACAGCCAAGCGACGTTCAGAGGCACACAGACCTTCTTCTGCAAACCACAAGTTCTGAGAGACGTTGGCACACAGAGCAGGTCGTTGTGAGCGGTCTCGGGCAGGGAAGAAGTGGGCTCATGCTCTATCACCTGGGAAAGGCTGGTTTACAATCGAGGCTGCAGGAGGTTTCCCTCGGCACACTCCTGAGCTACAAGCTGTCAGTGATTATCATGGTTAAGGTAAATGCAAACGCAAAGGACAGGAACTAACCCAAAGCAGAGTGTGTTTCCCTCTCCCCCCCTTTATTCCATCAGTGACCTGAGCAGCTCCCTAAAAAGGCCCAAGCTGTCCCACATTCTTAAGTGCAAAGCATAAACCAGCCGCAGAGCAGCGGCTACCAGAGCGTACCAGCTGCTCAGGACTCGGCACGCTGCTCGCTGGCCCTCATTTGACAGGCAGGAGCTGAAATGACATCACGCAGTCTATCAGCCAGCTGGAGGGGGCCATCCACACCTTGCCCTGACGAATCTTCTCGGGCTTGAACTTAGAAGCTGCGTCGTAGATGACATACTGGGTGCAAAACCTCTGGTCAGAAGCGGATTCGGCGTGGAACGCCACCGTGTTGACTGTCTGCGTCACATCGCTGTCCGGTTTGGGCTGTCGAACCAGGATTTGTCCTCCTGCTGCTCTGACTAAGTCCATGAGATCACTCTTCTGGTGCTGCTTGAAAGATCCCATGAAATAGAAGTAGCAGCCATCAAACAGCCCGGGCAGCTACGACAGAAGGGAATTAAAAAACAGAAGTATAAGTAGAGTAGCTCACAACTGCACTCACAGGGAACCACAAAATCACAGAACATTAGGGGCTGGAAGTGGAGGGAACAATCAGTGCCTACAAAAAACATGATTTAAAATAATCAGCCCTGAAAGCCGGCACCAAAATTTAACAGGTAAGGTTCCCAGCATAAGAAGGCAATCAGGAAAATCTTGCTTACGCAGTAAATTCTTGCTTATGGTTAAATATTTCCCAGCACAACTGGGTTCGAACTATGAGCCGGGGATATTTATGGCCGCTGTTACATTTAATGAACTTCTCCGGTGTGGTTCTGTGATTCCGGAAAGGAACCAGAAATTACAGGATCACACAGAATCACAGAGCATTGGGGATTGGCAGGGATCTTGAAAGATCAGCCCATCCAGTCCCCCAACACAGCAGGATCCCCTAGATCCAGTCGCACAGGAACATGCCCAGGCGGGTTTGAAACATCTCCAGAGAAGGAGACTCCACAACCCCCTGGGCAGCCCCTTCCAGGGCTCTGGCACCCTCAATGTGAAAAAGTTCCTTCTCAGATTGATGTGGAACCTCCTGTGTTCCATCTGACACCCACTGCCCCTCGTCCTGTCATGAGATGACACTGAGCAGAGCCTGGCTCCATCCTCCTGACACCCACCCTTCACAGATTGATCAGTGTTAGTGAGGTCACCCCTCAGTCTCCTTTTCTCCAAGGTCAAAAGCCCCAGCTCCCTCAGCCTTTCCTCATCAGGCAGGTGTCCTACTCCCTTCATCATCTTCGTGGCTCTGTGCTGGACTTTCTCCAGCACTTCTCAAATTAACCCCAGAAACAGGAACCCCAAGCACCACATGTTTCTGGCAGCAGTTCCAAGCAGGTTCTAGAGCAGCAGCACAGCAGCATCACCACGCTGCGCCTCTGAATGCAGTAGAGCCCTGACAAGGTTACAGCAACACAGGCACTAATAGAGAAAAACGACGCTTTTATGGGTGCTCGTGGCTCCTGCCATCACCCTGCTCATAACCCAATTTCTCTACAAGACCCCATTAAAATTTTACATCCGCTGCGCACACGGCAAAGGGCGACAGCGCAGCAACTGACGGTCATGGGGATCATCTGTCTCCAGCAATAAAACCCACCAGCTGTTCTCTGTTGAGGCGGCCTCTGCGCGGGCCGCCGTGGATTTCGTACTTCTCCTCTTGCTCTCGCACTGAGGTCCGCAGGCAGGCTTGTACCCCTGCAAAACACACAGAAAGGAAGGGAACTTGAGAGGAGGGTGTAGAGAGGAGGGGGTTGCTCTGTTCTCCAAGGGGAAATGGCCTGAAGCTGCACCAGGGGAGGTTCAGGTTGGATGTCAGGAGCAATTTCCTTCCTGAAAGGGCTGTCAGGCCCTGGAACAGCTGCCCAGGGAGGGCATTGAGTCCCCATCCCTGGAGGTGTTGAAGAGAAGGGTAGACGTTGCGCTGGGCGATAGGGTTTAGTGGTGCTGCTAGGGCTGGGAAAAGGCTGGACTCAATCCTGAAGGTCTCTTCTGGCCACGACTATTGTATAAGTCCATGGTTTAGCAGCTAAAGAGTGGCACTGAAAGGAGAGGATCACCCGCAGTGCAAACACGAGCCCGCGCACCAGCAATCTGCTTCTCAGCCGGGAAAGATTGATGGCAGCAGCTGAAGATGCAACTTGGATAGAGAGAAGCAGGACGATGCTACAATCAGCGCTATAAGCACCAGGAATTATTAGCTTTTCCTCACACCCACTAAAGGTCAACCACTTAAATGTCAAATGTCAAATTGCTGATCATTTGGAAGCTCAGAGCCAACTCCACAGTCATGAAATGGAAGCAATTGTCTGATAAAGAGCAATTACAAAGCTGCTTCCAAACAGCCGTGGCCTCAAATAACAAATCAGGTGGGGTTTTGAGGTCTTCAGGATGAGCACAAGCTGAGAGATTTATGCTGGGCTTCAACAGTGACATTCATTTCTCTTACAGCCACGGCATAATGAGATTGTCTTTGAGAGGCAACATGCTTTTACCTCGTTTTAAGCTGGTTATTTTTTCCAATAGAGAAGGTGCTGATGCTAATGTCTCGCTAAAACCAGCTGGAGGTACTACTGGCTCTTTCTTGGGGGAGAGAAATCGCCGTGGCTGCCCATCAAGAACGGAGCCTTTTGCCCACACGTACCTCACACTCATTAATAACAATTAGCCATCAAAGAAAGTTTGCAAAGCTGGTTCTGAAAGCTGTTCCAGGAGGATTTACTGTTGTTACGGGTGTGACTTCTAAAGTCGCTCTTTGCACAGTGTTTCTTACTCAGGAGACTCGTCTCTGCTGTGCAAATAGAGAATCACAGGACATTAGGGATTGGAGGGGACCTCCAAAGATCATCTACTCCAACCCCCCATCACAGCAGGATCACCTAGACCAAGTCACACAGGAACACATCCAGACAGGTTTTGAGCATCTCCAAAGAAGGAGACTCCATAACCTCACTGCTCAGCCTCTTTCAGTGCTCTGTCACCCTCACCGGGAAGAAGTTCCTTCTCAGATTGATGTGGAACCTCCTGTGTTCCAGCTCACACCCATTGCCCCTTGTCCTGTCATTAAGTGCCACTGAGCAGAGCCTGGCTCCATCCTCCTGACACCCCCACTTCACATATTTATCAACGTTAATGAGGTCACCCTTCAGTCTCCTTTTCCCCAAGCTCAAGAGCCCCAGCTCCCTCAGCCTTTCCTCATCAGGGAGATGTTCCCCTCCCTTCATCATCTTTGTGGCTCTACCGTTTAGAAGGAGACAGACTTGTGTTTCAACTGGTTTGTGGCAGAAAAGCTGTGTATTCCAGGTACATGGATCTTAAGTTCTCAGTGGCTCAGTAGCTACCAAGAAGACAGTGACTCCCTACTGATGAGGAGTCACACAGAAAAGACACAGGGGGATGGGTATAGGTTACTCCTGGGGAGATTCCATTGGAGCCCAGAAGAAAAACCTCCACTGTTAGGACAGTTAAACACTGGAATCATCGGCCAAGGGAAGGATTCGGTGGGACAGTTTTCAGATCCAGCCTGACAGGCTGCTGGGGCAGATAATTTAAACTGTATTTTTAGATTGATAGGTCAGACGAGATGATCCTTGAGGTCCCTTCCAACCTGAATTCCATGACTGAAGAGAAGCAACAGAGACGGGCCCAGACACACACCCTTGAGGAGCAACAGGCTGTCTCTGTTCTCTGCTGATGGAAAACCAGTACCTTTTCCATGCCTAAACAGACTGCTTGTACAAGACGTAGAAGCAGAACTGGCTCTGACTCACGGGTCTGGTTGTATCTGACAGGTAAGGGTTAGACAATGGGTTCTGAAACCACTGTGCTCAGGTTGTTTCAAGCAGCCTCATCTAACATCCTGTCTACATGGAGATAGCAAAAGAGCGAAGCCACTGGAATCCTCAAGATCAGAAGAGGTGGTGCTTCAGGCTTCGACAGACTTCTAAGAAAACTTAGCGTGAGTGTCGCTGGGAAGGATGACCCAGACAAGGACAACAGCAGAGCCTTAGCACGAGGAAACGAGGCAAACAGCACGGCACATGTCACCAGAATCATGGTCTAGCCGTCAATACTCAGAGAACTGATGCAGTCAGCAAGCAGCGCTTGAGGCATGTGCTCGCAGCCCTACGGTGAAGAGTCTGGGAATACAGATCCATGAGGAAGGCTTCCCAGCAAGAAGGAAGCTCAAATACAATGACAGAGATGAGTACGTTCTCCAGCCGCAGACTTGGCTCAGACTGACTTCTTCCCAAGTTGCTCTCTTCTCTTTGGTGGCTCCCGCATACTAGAAGGAGGTTTTGTATTTAAAACACAAAAGATTTGTGTAGCACAATGAAAAAGCCATCAGCTAGGGACTTTATTTTGACAAGCGAGCGCTGAGTTCCCTCAGAAAAGCCCAGGACTTTTCCCTGAGGAGGCATTATTAATTTTAAAGCTGCTAATGTCTGTAAGTGGCTGGATAACATGACAGTTCCCTTTTAATAGTCTCTTCATCCAACTGAGTATCATCCTGATTAAGAGGACATAGAAAGGGAAATCAAATTCCATCCTGTACTCCAAATCAGGGGCATTTCCAAAAGCTCTGTGGACCTTACAGCTCTTCTATCGAAGTCTGAGGTACCGAACCTTTTGACTTCAAACAGAAGCCATGTTAAACAGTCACAGAATCCCACAACAATAAGGACTGGAAGGGACCTTGAAAGATCAGCCAGTCCAACACAGCAGGATCACCCAGATCCAGTCACACAGGAACATATCCAGGTAGGTTTTCAATGTCTCCAGAGAAGGAGACTCCACAACCTCCCTTGTCTTGAGGTGCTCAAAACTGGCCCCAGTACGCAAGGTGCAGCCTCCCCAGTGCTGAGTGCCAGGGCACAATCACCTCCCTGCTCCTGCTGGACACACAGTTTCTAACCCAGGCCAGGATGCTATTGGCCTTCTTGGCCACCTGGGCACCCCGCCGGCTCATATTCAGCCTCCTGTCAGTTAGAACCTCCAGGTCCTTTTCTGCCAGGGTTGTGCTGTTTTCCTTCCCACACCTGCAGTCTGCACATTCTTCACAGGCAAGTCTGGCTAGAAATCCAGTCTGCTCTGTTTTGAACCAAGACCACTCAACCTGCTCCGGATCTCAGCCAAACTTGACTTCTCCCTCGGTACTACTGCCAGAAAGAGCTGCAGAGCGTCTAGGTTTAAGGTTGATCAAGTTTTACACACTTAACATGTTCTCTCTTCTAAAGAGAAGAGGGTGATTATTGCAGGTCCACTTTACTGTCCCTTTATTTTAATCACAGTGGCTGGATCCATTACCCACAAAAGACTGAGACAAGCAGCCTGACCCAGAGCTGTGCTTGCCTCACAGGAGGCCAAGCTGGGGTTGTGCAGGGTTCCTCCCTAGAAACACAGAGCATTGGAAGTTTAAAAGCCTCTGAAATGGCCAATTTCACGCTTGCAATTTGTAGATATAAACAAGATCATCTGCACCGAGTTCTAACAGCAACAAGGCTGCATTAAAGACCCTAGGAAGCACTGCAGAGAAGGGTTTTAGCTCGACACAACGGCAGCCAGGCTGGATGCCACCGCATCTGGCAAGGAGAGCGCCGCTCATTTATTTCCCCCTCATTAGCAAGATCAGTAAAGCATCACTACTCACGCCGATCCTTATTACCTCAGCGAGCAGCTGCCCTCACCTTCCCACCTCCCAGTGTGTAAGGAGCACGCGGGTTAAACGGGTGAGTGCCCTAACGGTACTGCTGGCTGACCTCTGACACTTCTGGAGCCACCAGGACTGCAAATAAAGAAGTCATTATCTGCAAAATTTAAGATCAGAGCCCCCGTAATCCTTACTGATGTAAGTCTTATTGGTCTATAATGAAACCAACTGCATCAGTAAAACAAATTTAAACAGGGTGAAGTACAAAGGAGAATTGGTTGCCAAGACCGAGTTGTAATCACCCACCAACACCCAGGGGTGGCTCTCAGTAACTCAATTAGCCTTAGTGGAGTTTTGTGCTGGATTTGCATTAATAAAGCAAAAAACAGGGGTTAGTCCCAAAAACCTCTGAGAACAGCTAGAAGTAAGTTGGAAACACACGACAGGAAAAACAACAACAAGAAGATTAAGTGCTCCACTTCCAAGATCTAGTAGAGATCGCAGCAGAAACCTCCTCAGCAACGCCTGTGCTGGGTTTTAGGGCTTCTGTATAGGCTGGGTAAAGCTTGATGGGATTATTTTCCTAGCAAAGGAAAAAAATCTGGACCGAGAGAATGCCTAAAGGGCATCTGACCTGGCTGGCTCATTTGCTTTCATCAACAGCATCAGTGGTGTCTGATACAGCACAGAGAAGGATTTTATACACTGCCTCTGACACGCTCGTAAAGCAGCACTAGAATCACGGAAGAGGGTTGAGATCTCACTCGGTGAAACAAGAGTTGTTTGTTTTTCCAGCACAAGATGCTGCAGAGGCTCAAATGAATCTGCTGGAGAATGGCAGTCTAGGATCCCCTGGATCCAGTCACACAGGAACATCACAGTTTCCTCTTCCTGCAAATATCATTTCAAACCAGCCCACTTCATAACTCTGCAGACAAAGGCAAACAACCCACTTAGGATGTTCTCACCCCCACTGTCTCATCTGCAAAGCCCAGTAGCTTCACAGCTTCATTTTGTGCCGACTTTGAAGCAGACCAATTCCCCTCCTTTGCAGAAGCTGCAGGCACTGGAGGAGTGCAGAAGTTCACTCAGACTCACAGAACACTGGGGATCAGAATGGACCTCCAAAGATCATCTAGTCCAACAGAGGTGAGTCCTTTCATCTCAAGCAAATGTCCAACTGCAAAACAAGCACAAAGCCCCAGAGACCAGAAGTCTTGGGTTGTTGTGGGCAGGGAGGGCTTTGCCGAGCGTCAGCCTGTCATCCAGAAGATGTTTATGCATGGAAGGGAGACAGTCCAGCCTGAGCAGCAGAAGGGCAACAAAGCTGGGGAAGGGTCTGGAGAATCAATCTAATGAAGAGAGACTGCGAGAGTTGGGGCTGTTTAGTTTAGGGAAGAGGAGGCTGAGGGGAGACCTCATCACTCCCTACAACTGTCTGAAAGGACACTGGAGAGATGTTGGTGTTGATCCCTTTTCACAGGCGATTAGCAACAGAACCAGAGGGAAGGGCTTCAAGCTCCCAGGGGAGGTTCAGACTGGCCATAAGGAAGAAATTCTTCCTGGAGAGAGTGGTCAGGCAGTGGAATGGGCTGCCCAGGGTGAGGGTTGAGTCTCCATCCTTGGAAGAGTTTAAAAGACACTTAGATGTGATGCTGGGGGCTGTGGTTTAGGGGTGAACTTGTAGAGTAGGGTTGCTAGTTAGACTCGATGATCCCAGGGGTCTTTTCCAACCTGAACGATTCTACGAAAGGAAGGGAGAAACAATCAGACACTCAGAATTCTGCCAGACCTGTCGCTGCGAAGCCCAGCATGAGCCCGTTCCAGTGCCACGTCATCGCCAAGGCCATTTTTCATTCCCTGCTTTAACAGATGACAATCAGAGGGAAACACAAGCTGAAAAGCTCTTGAAGACATGTGCTGGGTTGAATTACACTATTCTGTGCTGCTTCAACCTTTGTCTCAGCCCACTTGCAGAAGGACAGCGGTATGCTGCTTTGTGCCCCGTTACCATCCCAGGAATAATGAAGGCAATAAAGTAGTGAAACCAATGAAAGACATGGCCAAGGGCAAGGAGCACAGTGACAGCAGTGTCTCTGTCGAGCCCTGTGCAGCTTTGGAAGTGGAAATATTGCTGACTCTGTGTGATATATGGAAAACAGGGAACTGCAACTGGTACGGTGACGTTCTTCTTCTATGGAGATCTAATGTTGCTCAGTGGTGACATCCTTTCATGCTAATCTTCTACCCAAAGGCAAATGGGAACCCCAAAACATACATATTTAAATCTTGACTTCACAGAAAACAAAAGAACATTAGGGATTGGAAGGGATCTCAAAAGATTATCTAGTGTGATCCCCCCTGCCACAGCAGGATCACCTAGATCACAGAAACATGGAACAGGTGGGTTTTAAACGTCTCCAGACAAAGAGACTCCACAACCCCTCTGAGCAGCCCCTTCCAGGGCTCTGTCTCCCTCACTGGGAAGAAGGTCCTTCTCACACTGATGTGGAACATCCTCTGTTCCAGCTCACACCTGCTGCCCCTTGTCCTGTCACTAGATGCCCCTGAGCAGAGCCTGGCTCCATCCTCCTGGCACCCACCCTTCATATATTTATGAACACTAATAGGGTCATGTCTCAGTCTCCTTTTCTCCAAGCTGAAGAGCCCCAGCTCCCTCAGCCTTTCCTCAGCAGGGAGATGTTCCACTCCCGTCATCTTCATGGCCCTGCACTGGACTCTCTCCAGCAGCTCTGTGTCCTTCTGGAACTGAGGGGCCCACAACTGGACACAAGATTCCAGATGGGGTCTCACCAGGGTGGAGTAGAGGGGGAGGAGAACCTCTCTTGGTCTACAAACCACCTCCCACACCATCTAATCCATCCCAGGATGCCATTGGCCTTCTTGGCCACAAGGGCCCACTGCTGGCTCATGGTCACCCTGCTGACCACCAGGACTCTGTGCACACAGCCACGTGTAAATGGAAGCACCACAGAATTACTCAAGAGAAGGAAACTCCTTTCTGTTAGAGAAGCACAGCCTGAAAGTCCACTAATGCAGGAGAGCTAACCCAAGGAATCCACCCTGCAGAGAAGTCCCGGTCCTTGCTGGCACGCCGCGTGTTTTTCAAACGTGCTACGATGACGTATGGGCTCTAAATATAACTCCAGAAATAACAAGTCAGCTGCAGCTCACCTTGTAGTGAACCACAATTTAAATACACATTTCTGCACCGTCAGCACTTCGTTCAGCACTGCGCTGACCTCTGGTTTTCCCCTCTATAACCATGAAGTTTATGAACGTGGAAGTACTTTAAGCGAAGGTTTTAGATCACCACTCTGCTTCAACCTCCTAGCAGGGGCTTTGATAGAAGTGAGCCACAGTACCCGCTCACCTTTGGAAGCTGATTTGCATCATGTTGAAGGAAAACCCATCCAAACAAATCAAAAAGCCACGGGGAAGAGGGAAATCATGGAGCAGCAAAGCAAAGACCTCTTTTTCCTAGACAAATGTTCCATCAGCAGGAGCCCCATTATTTGTTATAACAATCTTTAACTTGCAATGACTCTGAAGAAGACTAATAACAGACTGGTGGGAACAGATGGAGTGGTGCTGTTAATTATAGGCACTTAGCTGCATCAGACCCCATGAGTTATTACTAACATTTCCCACTAGGGAGGAGAATCACTCGCTTTAAGTAGTATGTTGCTTACTAAGCTGGGAGCGTTAGCAGTCCGGATTGTCCTAATCAGTACTAACAGCATAAAATAAAACTCAGCAGCAAACAAAAATACTCCCCAAATAACTGTTTTATCTATTTTTTCCTTCTTTTCCAATCAGTTGTAAACACAAAAGGTCTTCTGCACGACTCCAAGTCGAGTCTCACTAATTAAAATCTCCCTACCTGAGGTTTTGTAAGCATGTGACTAGGAAGAGAAAGCAAAACGCAGGTCATTAAACCCAACTGCTTGCTTAAACATGAAGAGTTTCTCTCCCCATTACAAATCCAAGGAGAAGCTCACTCCTGTTTGTAAGAATCACAGCGCAGAGACAGCACAATGTTTTCCTTCTGCAAACGCCCATGAGGCCACAAGCAGAAGCCGCTGCAGCTGTTGCAGAAAACATTTCTGAGGGGACACTAATTCAACAGGCCCGTTAAAAGAAGAAATCAAAGCATGGAACAAGTCCACTGACTATCTGGAAGCCAAATGAACACCCTGAAGAAAGAGTCCAGTGTTCAAAGAGTGTGAGGATGTGACTGCCTTGAAAAACGACTCTGCATCTTCTCAAGCTTTAAGCGGAGCCTTCGTAAACATCAGTGACTGGGGGATTCAGACCATTAAAGGGTCTCTGTGTTCTGATGTTTAGCCATACAGGGATGAAGTTGGTCTGTGAGTTTTTCCATGGATAATTAACTCATTTCCAGTGCACTTATTAGCTAAAGGGACTGTGCCACAAAGGTCACGGGAAGAGGACGGCTTTTAGTATCTGCTTGAGCAGAAGTTGTCAGAAATACATCACAAAGAATGAGCAACACAAGCAGGATCTGGAGACCAAAAGTGTGGACTGCATGAAAACAGACTGCACGAATCACAGAGTCACTCTGCTTAGAAAAGACCCCTGGGATAATCAAGCCCAGCCATCCACCCTACCTCACAAGCTCACTCCTAAACCAGATCCCTCAACAGCTCATCCAAACCATCTTTAAACACATCCAGGGATGGCGACTCAACCACCTCCCTGGGCAGCCCATTCCAGTGCCTGACCACCCTTTCTGTGTAAATATTCTTCCTAATATCAAGTCTAACCCTCCCCTGTTGTAGCTTGAACCCCTTCCCTCTTGTTCTATCACTAATTGCTGGTGAGAAGAGACCAGCACCAACCTCTCCACAACATCCTTTCAGGTAGCTGCAGGGAGTGATGAGGTCTCCTCTCAGCCTCCTCTTCTTCAAACAGAAGAGCCCCAGCTCTTTCAGTCTTTCCTCATCAGATTCATTCTCCAGGCCCTTCACCAGTCATGCACAGGGGACGCAACGCAAGTCATCCACCTTTCCCCAGAGGGAACCATTTCAGCTGAAGAGCACTGCAGGCCGCAGAGCTCGTGTGTACAGAAACGGGTACCGAAAGCTGATAGCTCTGATCTGCCCAAGCCTGGCCTGCACAAAGCCTGGCAACTTTCTCCACCAATAGAGGACTTCAGAGGAAAGTACACCCTGGGGTTATGATCAGCTAGAAGTCTGGGCTTTCAACAGATCTCAGCTTATATGGAAATACAGCTTACCATAAGCTGACCTTCCCACAGGCCTCTGCCACACACCCCAAGTAAGAAGACGCTTCTTATCTCTTCCAACAGAAGCTGCTTACAAGAAATCCAAGAACTTTATGTATCTCCTTCCTCCTCTCCCAGAACAGCTTCTGCAATCTCCCAAATCACTCCTAATGTAGTAACGAAGCAATTTGCTCCCCACTGACCTGCAGGGTATGAGCTACCCAACGTATCTAATAAAGCCATAAACGCTCTTGCCAAGGAAGGATTAGCTGTGCTTAATTAAATCTCTTGTCATTCAGATCAGAAACCCAAACCCTTCGTGTTACGCTAGTTATAGGGTAGTGCTAGGGTGGTTGTTGAGAACGTCTTCTACAGACTGTGGTGCAGAAGCCTGAAGAACCGCAGGCGTTCAGTACTTACAGGCAAACTTGAGGACCCAACATCCAGCCAGAACAGCCATCATGCACTTGAGAGTTCGTGGCGTCGGAGCATCGGGGATAACGAGATGAGTCACTAGGAGGAAGATTACATCGATACAACTAAGAAGCACATAAAAACCAGAACCATGCCTGGCTGAAAAGCAATCAATCGCCATTTAGAGAATAAACAGACTCGGAATTTATCAGCCACTCTTTGCAGCACAAGGAGGTGATTTTTGAGGCTGAGAAGTAGAAGTGCCATTAGAAATTTTGTGGCTGTCAACATCTACTTGCTGTGAAAAAGGGAAGTCACGTTTTTATGGTTCTCAGCTCACACTTAAATCTTCAGAGGAGATTTAGGAGGCTCCAGTTTATAGGATAGTATATTTTTTTCCCCAATCCTTTTAAAGTATATATTTGACTCTGACAGGAATCTTAATGTGGGATCTCACTGCTTTAGCACAAAACTAGCTGAGCTCAAGGCTGGAATAGTAGCTGGGGTGTGAAAGACAGGAAAAATTAACTTAGCAGTTCTTTCACAAGCAGAAAAGGCAGCACTCCAAAAGAAAACTGCAGGGGTTAAAGCAGAGTTCTCCCCTCCTCTAAGTGGAACAAAAAAACCTCACCTCAAACCCCGTAATTTGGCTTCATCATCTTAATAATGAACAGCATTTGCAGGAGGGTGGCATGTGAGAAGGAATTTGTCAACTTTCATTCACAGTATCAGAGAATCACAGGATTACTGAAGCTGGAGAAGACCTCTGAGCTCATCCAGCCCAGACCAGGACCTAACATCACTCCATCAGCCAGACCAGGGCACCAAGGGCCACAGCCAGGCTGTCTTTAAACACCCCCAGGGATGGAGACTCCACCACTGCCCTGGGCAGTCCATTTCAGAGCCTGATCACCCTTTCATAAGGAAGGGCTTCCTAATACCCAACCTAACCCTGCTCTGGCAGCTTCAGGCTCTGCCCTCTCATCCTGGTGCTGGTTCATAGAATCATAGAATCATTACGGATCGGAAGGGACCTCAAAAGATCATCTAGTCCAATCCGCCTGCAACAGCAGGATCACCTAAACCAAGTCACACAGGAACTCATCCAGTCGGGTCTTGAACACCTCCAGAGAAGGAGACTCCACAACCCCCCTGGGTTGCCTTGGAGAAGAGCCTGATCCCACCTGACTACAACCTCCCTTCAAGGAGTTGGAGAGAGGCAGAAGGTCCCCCCATGAGTCTCCTCCAGGCTAAACACCCCTCAGCTCCCTCAGCTTCACCTCATCAGACTTTCCCTCCAGTCCCTTCCCCAGCCTCATTGCTCCTCTGGACCCGCTCCAGCCCCTCAATCTCTTTCTTGAAGGGCCAAGAACTGCCCCCAGTACTCAAGGGGAGGCCTCCCCAGTGACAAATGTAATGCCTTGCTCTTTCTAACGGCAGCATCTCCTCAGTCTCACTTCAGGAAGATAAAGCCCAGGACCTTAAAGATGCTAAAAGAAGTGTAAAAAGAAGAGGTCTTTGAGGAGGACTTAGGGATTTTAAATAATGGACCATATACCGTCAAGCTGTGGCTCTGCTTGAGGGCTCCTGCCTCATTACCCAGGCAGACTTTAGGTGGTTTACAGGCAACAACATCCTTCCACTGTGGGTACAATTCCAGGAATTCAGAAAGCGCACTTCTTAGGACCGATAAAAGCCCTGCTGCAGCTAATATCTTGAAAACAAAGCACACAGCCACAGTTACTTTTATTTGGACAGAGACACTTCACCCAGACTACGCACCTCTGCTGTTAAATTCAGTGCACCTCTGAGCCTTGAGAACTGTGGTTAATGTGTTCAGCAGCTTCTGCTGCTGCGAGCTCAGACTGCTCCCCAGTATGCTAAGAGGTCCATCTCTCGGCTGGCTGGGGCCCAGCGCCTGCAGGAAGAGAAAATGCTGCGATAAGCTGAGTGGCTGGGAACATAAAGAAAGCAACTTTTTGGTGTCTGTATTTAATAAGGATACACATTTTGAAGAACATGGGCCCAGACATAAACCTCTACATAACAAACCAGCTGCAGAGGAAAAACCTCTTGTCTTTAGGGGCACTTCATTTAGCCTGTGGAAGGCACCAAGCCAGCTTGTGCCTCAGTTCTTTCCTCCTGAGATCTTCAGGATGTGGTGCCCAGGTACAGCTGGTTAAACACTGTGTAAACAGCCTGGCTGACTGCAGTGTTGACAGAGAAGAAACATTTCCCAATAAAGTAGTAAAGCCTCCTACTTTTAGTAAGGCTTTAGCAACATGACGTTGAGTTACCTATATAATTAACACCTGCATTCCTTTTACAGGGCAATGCAAAAGGACTTTTTAATAAGTAATGAAGGCTCAAGTGTTTTGAATGCAGATATCACTAATGCAAAAGAGCGAAGCTGCTTGCTCAGGGTTTATGTGGATGTGGTACTTCAGCTTTTGAGTCCTAATACCTTGGTGAAGGGGGGAATCTTGACAGGCTCTTGTGCCCCAGAGCAGCTGAGGGCAGCTTCTATCAGCCACATTTGTTTAATCACCACTCATTAGGAAACAGAAAGCTTTTCACAATGCAGCAACTTGTTAAGTCTGAATAACCTGATTTTGGTCAGGAGTCCTGAGAAGCCTTTGGCAACGAGAGAGGGGGGAAAACAAAAACCTCAAAACAATCTTCCAAAGGCTGCTTTCAGCTGCTGAGTTGGTATCTTCGTTGCTGGACAAAGGACAATCCTGTAACAGCCTTTTCAAAGCACACAAAAACCACCTGGAGCAAAGACTGCTGCTCCTTGCAGCCAGTTTGGCAAGTAGAACAAATTTAAACACACAGAACAGCAACGACAGCAAAGTTCACCCCCAATACTTCAAGAATAACACAGGACTCACTCTCCTATGAAGTCACAACACCAGAAGCACCCAGATGAAACTGTAACCCAGACTATCCCCGTTTGAAAGCAGCCCACACACACCCTGGAAACACTGCCCACGTTGGTTTCCCAGCCCATTTGAAATCTCCATGTGAAGGCGGGTGACATGCCTGGTCCAAACCTTCAGTACTCACAAGGTGAACTCAGGAAGAAACCAAAACAACATCCTCACCTCCTCGTTTACCTCCGAGGCTTGATGAAGTGCAAAGGATTCATTCTTCCCTGGTAGCATCAGCACAGACTTCATCTTTTCACTTTCTGCATAGTCCACAGGCCGCAGACCAAATATATTCCTGGCAAAACAAGCACAGATGGGTTTAAGTAAATAAAATGTGACTTGATTCTTAACTAACTGGGCACATGAACTGGGGAGCTTTCCCTCCCACTTCCTTATTAATATGTAATTTCAGCTGAAAGCCACAAAGCTCCGAGTAAGGACTGCATCCAAGACAGATGGATGCTGAATTACAAGCTGGTGCCTTCAGCCAAGGAGCAAGGGATGTTCAGAGCAGTATGTTCAGTGAAACAAACCACAGCCCTTGTTCAACTGTTTCATTATGTTCTTTGACATCGCTCACAAGACCCAGAAATTCCAGCTCTCATCTTCAATGTTCTGTGATTCCTTGCAGTCACAAAACAAATCTTGGAGAAACAGAGATGGAGGGGGGACCTCATTAATGTTGATAAATATGTGAAGGGTGGGTGTCAGCCAGGCTCTGCTCAGGGGCATCTAATGACAGGACAAGGGGCAGTGGGTGTCAGCTGGAACACAGGAGGTTCCACATCAATGTGAGAAGGAACCTCTTCACAGTGAGGGCACCAGAGCCCTGGAAGGGGCTGCCCGGGGCGGGGGTTATGGAGTCTCCTTCTGTGGAGATGTTTAACACCCACCTGGACAGGTTCCTGTGCGACTTGGTCTAGGGGATCCTGCTGTGGCAGGGGGATTGGACTAGATGATGTTTCGAGGTCACTTCCAATCCCTAATGCTCTGTGATTCTGTGAAATCAACGTATTTTTGGCTCGTTGGTTTGTGTCACAAGACTCCGCAGTGTTCAGCATTGTTGTTGTGTACCTGGCAGCTCCCAAAAGTGAGCGTGCACCTCCTTCCCCCGCCCCGCACCCCAGAACAGGTTACAGCCAGTTCACGCAGATTTCAGTCGCTGTGCCAATGCTGTTGAGCACGATTTGCCCTACGTGGTACCTCGTAGTTATTTGATTTGCTTCAGGTCCCATTTCCTCCCCCATTATTTTCCCGTTGCTCAGGCGGACGTGATTCGCCATAAACACAACATTAAACACCGCTTCGATCTCCTCCTCGGTCACTTTTGCAGCTACCGGATGGCAGTGAGCGGAGGAAAGCCTCAAGCCACAGAGCAGGTACTGCCGCCGCTACCAAACATCATCCTGTGCCACTTCTTTCGGGAAACACTCTGCTTTGCCCTTTGTGACTAGAATGGCTACTGCAGCTGATCCTCTGCTCCCTCCCTCACGTAGCTCCGGCTCTCCAAAGGCACAAAACGAGCTCGTTATGAAGGGGAAGCTTGTCATCGTGAACAAAGCCTTGACTCAGTGTCTGAGATCCGGCAAAGCTTAGTCATCCGACAGGGAAAGACTTAAAGAGGTCAAAGAATTCCTACAGCTGTGACGTGCCATCAGCCACACGTTCCTGCGCAGAGCGGGGATCTAGGAGGTTTTATAGGGAGTTCCACGTAAGGCCATATCCCCACCCTGCCCAAAGAGAAGCTCAAATCATTAAGTCTTCCTTCTGGATTATCTAGGGGGCCTTGGCTGGTGCAAAGCTGGCAGATACATCTGGCCTCAGCACCTTTCTTGCTAATTTTGCCTCTTGGGAGAACAATAACCCGCAGGATCCCACACGGATAGCTCTGGGATGGCGCTTTACTGTTGCTAATTTTACAGCATTACTGACCCCCAGCTCCCCTCTGCTCATAATGAGCGAAGCGCTGCCATAATACACTGACTACAAGATAATTGGTAAATCTCAGCCCAGTCCTGGGAGGTGCAGCCCATTAAATATTGCCATGCTGTTCCTGCTTTGTCATGGGCATCAGGGTGGCTCTTGCCCTTTCTTTACATAAAGGCCATATTCGGCCCCCAGCTGCTGCAGGACAGCTCCTTTGAACGGTGCATCCAGCATGAGGGGGAGGAGAGAACCAAGTATTAGCACGGCCACTAAAATCACTGTTAGGCTGGGTAGCTGAAGCACAGAGCATTAGGGATTGGAAAGGACCTCGAAAGATCATCCGGTCCAATCCCCCTGCCACAGCAGGATCCCGTAGATCCCGTCTGAACTCACTGCACGCAGAGGTTTGGGAGGGTCCTATCCCCAACAAGTCACAGTAAGGTCCCAAACTGCTGGAAAAGCCCCGCTGAATGTTTTCCATAGATAAAAACAAAGGCCACCCCACAGTTAAATACGGACTATTTTTGCCAGTTAAACTGGACAAAGAAGAGTTGTGGCTGCCCGTGCTCTGTATGCACTCACACTTGTGCTTTTTCCTCCCAGACTACTTCAGTAGTTTCTTATCAGGGTGTTGCAAAACGTGACTTCATCGTGCCGCAGCGCTGCAGAACTAATGGCTGCTCGCAGGGTGCTACGGTGGCACCCTCAGGGACTAACTCAGGAGATCTGAACTCAGGAGCAGCCCGAGGGATGGGCCTAAGGGGTTTGAGTATTTGCAACAGGGCAGCTTGTTGAGCTGCTCAGCGAGAAGCAGCTGGGCAGTAGGGCACAGGGATGGCAAACAGACTTCCTGCAAAAATATGCGCTAACCTCTGTCTTTATTCAGACAAGTTGAACAAGAGAAATCATCAACCCTGTCTAGAGTAAAAAATGAAGTTTGATCCAGTTTGCAAACCAGAATGAAGAGCAACTTGCACAGTAGGGCCACCCCACAACCAAGACGAAGAGGGACATTCACAGTAGGGCCACCCTACAACCAAGACAAAGAGGGACATGCACAGTAGGGCCACCCTACAACCAAGACGAAGACGGACATTCACAGTAGGGCCATCCTAACAAACAAAAGCAGCGTCTTTAGAAACGTCAATGACANAATGGCTGCTCGCAGGGTGCTACGGTGGCACCCTCAGGGACTAACTCAGGAGATCTGAACTCAGGAGCAGCCCGAGGGATGGGCCTAAGGGGTTTGAGTATTTGCAACAGGGCAGCTTGTTGAGCTGCTCAGCGAGAAGCAGCTGGGCAGTAGGGCACAGGGATGGCAAACAGACTTCCTGCAAAAATATGCGCTAACCTCTGTCTTTATTCAGACAAGTTGAACAAGAGAAATCATCAACCCTGTCTAGAGTAAAAAATGAAGTTTGATCCAGTTTGCAAACCAGAATGAAGAGCAACTTGCACAGTAGGGCCACCCTACAACCAAGACGAAGAGGGACATGCACAGTAGGGCCACCCTACAACCAAGACGAAGAGGGACATTCACAGTAGGGCCATCCTAACAAACAAAAGCAGCGTCTTTAGAAACGTCAATGACAGAGTTTATGTGCTTCTGCTGCAGTTCTGGGTTTCTTGAGAAGGGGTCTGGTGTGACTATTCAAAAGGACGAGTTCCACACTCAGAGGAAAGACAAACACTGTTGTGAAGGAAGCGTCTCCGGTGCTTAAGCAAGAACAGCAGAGCTCTAAGACAACCTTCTTTCTACGAAAACACAAGAGGGCTTCCTGTGAGTTGTTTTAAGAGTCCACTGTAGCCTTAGACGCAGGCAGCCTCCTGTTAGTCATCAAGGTACTGAACAGTCGGCAGAGGGCTCTTCCAGCCAGAACAAATTCCAATCCAAGAGAAGGATGTCTGTGCTGAGAACAAAGAGCGCCCAGCCAAGAGTGACTCCATGTAATCTGCTGAGCAGGACTTTACACGAGATGACAGATGATATCTTGACGACTGACAGATCAAAGCACTTCCTATGAAAAGCTTTTAGAAGCAGGATTCAGTCTGCAGTGCAATATTGCTGAAGCATTCAGAAGGAAGACAACAAAGGTTACTGCTTGTAGTCGCAAAGAACCTTAACAGCTACCTCCGACATGTCTCAGTAAACTCGGAGAAAATAAGCAACCAGAGAAGAGAAGATAAGCAGAGGGATGCACCCTGTCAGTTTACAGAAGCCCCAAACTTTGATACAAGCAGACAGCAACTATATAGTACTTTGGAATCCACAGTTTTGACACCAGAAGTTATTTGCTGAGCTGGGCCTGGAGAACAAATCTTATGAAGACTGACTGAAGGAGCTGGGGCTGGTTACATTGAAGAAAAGGAGGATGAGGACAGACTTCATTGCTCTCTACAACAGCTGAAGGGACACTGTAGAGAGGCAGGGGCTGGTGTCTTCTCACAGGTCCCTAGCGATCGAACAAGAGGGAAGGACCTCAGGCTGCACCAGGGGAGGGTTAGGCTGGACTATTAGAAACCATTCTTTCACAGCAAGAGTAGTCAGACACTGGAACAGGCTGTGCAGGGAGGGGGCTGAGTCGCCATCCCTCGAAGTATTTATGGATCATTTAGATGTGGTGTTGGGGGATCTGCCTTAGGGGTGAACTTGGTAGAGGAGGGTTGATGGTTGGACTCAATGATCCTGAGGACTGGACTAGATGATCTTTCGAGGTCCCTTCCAATCCCTAATGTTCTGTGATTCTGGGAAGGGTCTTTTCCAACCTGAGTGACTCTATGATAAACCAAGTTTTAGCAAGAGTTCAGCAGTGAAGTCCTGCCACCAGCTCCCAGGACAGTAAACAATAATTCTGTTAGCAATGAAGTGTCTCCTCATCCTCCTTTTCTTCAAAGTAACCAGCCCCTGATCCGTTAGGGGGTCTCCAGTCAGCACCCGCATTCTAAGAACGCAGCAAGCAGGAATCTGTTCCTGAACCTAACAGAAGGCACAAAAATTAATGAATCTCTGTTGCCAGAAAGAACTTCTTAGATATCTGAAAAGGGCCAGGGTTTTAATTAACCTGCTGTCAGCAGGACATTAAGCAGACTGTCTCGCACTTCCACGGCAAAGGCCTGCACCGTCTTGATGCAGAGGCAGCAGACAAAGTCATGTCAGTGTCACGGTCTAATGCTGCCCAAAATTAACCGCGGGTTCTAATCGCTTTGGCCCCCGTGCCACTCGTAATTGAGGTCTATCTGCGCCCAGGCACCCCACCAGAACCAGGCTCACAACTCAACATAAAAAAGCCAGCCGAGCGACACGACGGCTCTCAGTAACACGACGCTCACTGCGCATCAGGAGCTGGCAAGAGAGCCCATCTGAAGGGATGGGTTGAGGCAGTGCTGTGGAATTGCAGCCACACAGATCTCATTTTTCAAATCACTCGCGAGGGGGGAAAAACTCAACAATGCTAGAGCGAGCACACAGCAAAAAAAGCTCTGAAAATAAAAATTAGCTACGTGTAGGAGATTAAGGAAAAAAAAATAACTAGGCTGGCGGCACAATTAATGGGTCCACTGGTCCATACAATATTTTTCATTTGTAGTTCCTATCTTTCCCAGTCAATGAAAAGTCTGAATAGGCGAATGAAGAGCCAGAAGTAGTCAGTCTTACGGATTTCAAATGAAAAAAACCAACCTGAAATTTTCCAAGGAGCACCAAAATGCCACGACTGCTTCCTGATGGCTCTGCGAAGCTCAGGTCTAAATGAGAGGTTGTCAAGTCTCAGCTCTCCGACGGCCAGGGTCATGCTTTTAGCTGTGTGCCTCAGGAATGGAGATCCCTTAGAAAGCTGCGGTGTTTGTTCCCTGCTATAACATGCACTCCCTTCCACAGAATCTTTCTTATCTTTGGGCCCACAGTCAGTACAGACTGCATCTCTGTACGACAATGGAGCCAGGCTCTCTCCTGGGCTGCATGTTAGTTCACAGAGAGCCTGCAGAGCAACAGGACTAGGAAGTCCCATAGCCAGAAAAGAACACAAACTAAAATTGGACACATATATCAGTTGAGCAAAAACTGGTCTGGCATGGTCTTAGCTCACACAGTGCCCCCCTCTGAAGCTGAAGTTCCCCTCAGAAACAGTCCTGAAGAAAAGATACCTTGAGAAGAGATGCAAGCTCTACTCAGCACAGCTCAGTTTTCACTTGCAAGCTCCTAGACTGAAGGTGAGCAGATCCTGCATTAAGTACAGAGGCCAGTTACGAGTAGCTCTACTGAAAAGAACTATAACTGATGATCTTAAAGGTCTTCTCCAACCTAAATGATTCCTTGACTCTAACTGCACCATCTGAAGTGACTGCTTTGTTGCCTCCCGTTTTCACAACTGACGAACTCGGCACAAGGAAAAAAATGTCACTGAAGAAGCTTCTTGCCAGATGTGACCTCATTATAAAGAGGAAAAAACCTAAGAACCTACTCTTCCACATTAAAAAAAGATCCAGATCCACTTGCCTAGCCAAATCCAAACACCATTTAATCAGGGCTGTGACTACAAGAAGCAGAAAACCCTGTAAGATCTGCAAAGTCATGCTCCAGGGAAAGACCCCAGCGTGATTCCTTGCTGGAAGCTACCAGAGCACAGGAAGAGAGGGAGGGACAAGACAGATTTTCACAGAGTCTCATACAGCTCCCGTTTCTGTTGTTTCTTGGTGGTGTTTAGTAGAGATCAGTACAGTCGTACTATTCAAGCTTGAACACTTCTAAAGCCCTTCCTCTGTGTCCCTAATGCTCTCTGTAACAAGAGGGAGGGAGGAAAGAAAAGCAAAGCAAGCCCTTAACTCCTTTCCATGCAGCAGGCACAGGTAGAGCAGCATTTCAGGCAGAGATAGACACCACAGAAGACTTGGGAGCCTCAGCTTTGGCAGAGGGGACACACAGGACTGCATTTCTGACGACTGAAGCAAAGATTAAAGGTGGCTAAATATGTCCCCCAAAACGTTTACAGAAAACGAAAAGGGATGTATGTTTATGAACACCACATCCTAGAGATTCCACGACCCCTGGAGACAAAGATCAGAATGTGCACACAACAGTTTGGAAGCCATCTCTGATCCTTAGCGGTGCTGTAAGAGGCAGCTGGGGGCAGAGCTGACATCACACTGTTTCAACATCCAGCTGAACACCTCCTCTATTCAATGAAAACCTAAGACAGAGTTTTACATAAACCTCTCCTTCCATGATTAAAAAGCTCCCGTTTCAATAAAAAGTCATGTTTGCTCACGCAGAATGAGCCGAGAGAGGGTTCAGCTTCATCTCAGCGGAGACCAAGACTAATAAGAGACCTGACGAATCCACCGCTGCATTTGGAGCCTCGCCTGTGCAAATCTTCCAGCGCTTAAGTCCTGTCAAAACCCCACATCAAAGCTCCGTGTGCGCCCTGCACTTTCAAACACCAGACAGACAAGTGAGAAGTGTCACACCGCCGGCTCCCACTATTCTAGTGGCTTGAAAATGACTTTCCGAAGCCGTTGGCTTTTCCAGTGTCTGTTGCTGGAGAGCAAAGTGAAGGCGAACAACTCATCCTTGTTTTAACTTCTCCGCGCTGAAGTCCTGTGGGTTTGTTTTGCTGCTGTGGCACTGCAGTGTGTTAAAGATTAGGCCTGGTGCTGAACACCCTGTGCTTTTCCACAGAGCACCTTAATTCCCTAAGCTTCGGGAGCGAATACGGAGAGCTGAAGTGATTAAGAGCTGCGTGTGTTTACGTTTCGGTGTGCGGCTGGCAAGGAAATTCATGTCACGCAAGACTTCACCTCTCGTGCAGCTCCACACGCACACCCACGCACCTACAGCGACACGCATCGGACTCCAATTTTACACACGCTGGCACAGCTGCAACCCCACACCACCAAACCCCGCGTTTAGTGCCTGAAATACTAATAGTTTGCAGAGGTCTTCACAGGCTAGCAGATTCTGTAGCACCTCCACAAATGCCAGGAGCTTCAGGCCGTGTTAACTGTATAGAAGATTCAACTGAAGACGTTTCAAAGCTTTTTTTTAATTAATAAGTGCATCAAGGATTAGTGCTTTAATCCAAAATGGGAAAAATAAAAAAGCAGCCCTCAAAGCCCAGCCTGGCTCTATGTCATCTGTGAAGGCAGAAGAGAAACATTGTGCTAGCAAGTAGCAAGAGGAAAAACAAAGCAGCAGAGGCTCAAAGCTCATCCAAGTCAGCATCTCACATCTGAGAACAGCTGTAATGAGATGCTAACAGCACTGCGTAAGAATAGGGTGAGTATTTTGTCTTTTCCTACAAGAGTTCCCTGTGCTCCAGCTATGCAGGACTCAGGCACCCTCAGAAAAGCTTAGGACAAAGCAAAGTGCAAAGGAAACACCTACCTGGAGAACGGGGCTGTAAGTACAGCAGAACATGCAGAGTAGTTGAGGCCCCATCCCTGGACATCTTCAAGGTGAGGCTGGGCAACCTGATCTAGTTGAGGATGTCCCTGCTCATTGCAGGGGGGTTGGACTACATGACCTTTCGAGGTTCCTTCTGACCTGGACCATTCTATGACTAACCCTGACCCCTCACTTCAAACCAACCACAGTGGTGGAGTCCCCATCCCTGGAGGTGCTGAAGGACAGACCGGCTGTGGCCCTGAGTGCCCTGGTCTGGCCGATGGAGTGATGTTAGGCCCTGGGCTGGGCTGGCTGAGCTCAGAGGGCTTTTCCAGCCTCAATAATTCTGTGACTGCCTTAACAAACATCCTGGAGATTGTAGCTGTAGCTAATGCCACAGATAAAATAACATCCCATGGCTACTCACACAGCGTCGCGGGAGGCCCCGTGCAAGAGCAGTAGCTCAACGATGCTCACGTGCCCGTTCCTGGCAGCGTCGTGAAGCGGGGAGTCGTTCTGGTACCCTGTAGTATTCACCAGCGCCTTGTACTGCAGCAGCAGCTCTACCACCTCTTTGTGCCCATGATTACAGGCCTCGTGCTAGTTGGGAAAAGCCATAAAGGAGGAAAAACTCAGGTGAGGCAGAATTCAGAGGAGGGATTTCAACCCCATCAGTTAACAGAGTCATGTTCAAACACCTCTCAGTAGATGCTCATGAAAGATGAGGTAAGGACATGATATTCCTGGTGTGAACTAACCCTAGGACCTCATACTGATAAAAAGCCCAGAGAAGAACTGATTAAGTCCAGTTGTGCGCAAATGACCAGGAGCCAGCAATGGGCCCTCGTGGCCAGGAAGGCCAACGGCATCATAGGGTGGATCAGAATGGGGATGGTTAGCAGATGGAGATTGGTTCTCCTCCCCCTCTACTCTGCCCTGGGGAGACCACATCTGGAATCCTGTGGCCAGTTCTGGGCCCCTCCATTCCAGAAGGACCTAGAGCTGCTGGGGAGAGTCCAGCACAGAGCCACAGAGATGATGGAGGGGAGCATCTCCCTGATGAGGAAAGGCTGAGGGAGCTGGGTCTGCTGAGCTTGGAAAAAAGGAGACTGAGGGGTGACCTCATTAATGTTGATCAATATGTGAAGGGTGGGTGTCAGGAGGATGGAGCCAGGCTCTGCTCAATGTCATCTAATGATAGGACAAGGGGCAATGAGTGTAAGTTGGAACACAGGAGGTTCCACATCAATGTGAGAAGGACCTTCTTCCCAGTGAGAGTGACAGAGTCCTGGAAGGGGCTGCCCAGCAGGGTTGTGGAGTCTCCTCCTCTGGAGACGTTTCAAACCTGCCTGGATATGTTCCTGTTTGACTGGATCTAGGGGATCCTCCTGTGTCAGGGGGATTGGACTGGCTGATCTTTCAAGGTCCCTTCCAATCCCTAATGTTCTGGGATTGTGCGAAATGAGACTATGGTGAACAAAGCCCCCCCACATTACAGACCGTCATCGGTGATCTTCAGAAGGGGAAGAAGTCATGGCTGCAAAGAACCTATTGTTTATTTTCTGAACTCAAGTCAGCCAATTTTTTTCATTCACCTAACTGATATATTTCCAAAATGATAAAGAACACCGAGACACTGAAAAAAACCTATAAACCACGAACATCATCTGCAATTGATTGTTTTCTAGGCAGTCCTTCTGCGTTTGCAGCACTGCAGGCTGACAGATTCCTTGGCGTGCCCCAGCCCAGCAAAGGACAGCTGGATTTCGGAAGGTCAGGAGCTGCTTATAAATTCTTTTACATTTGTTTATCGTCAGCATAATTCCCTGCCACCTAAGTGCGTGTAAAGGGAATTAAAACAGAGGAATGAGAAAAAACAAGTTCAGCACTCACCAGTGGTGTCCAGCCAGCGTTGTCTTTGACATTGGGATCTGCTCCATTTTGCAGCAGCTGTTCGACAGCTGCTAAGTCACCCTGCACAGGCAAAATAAAACCCCAGTTGTTACAAAGTCGTGAGGCTACACAAAGGCAACTAAAGCTCAAGAGATGCAGAATTATACATTTAGCTGCAAGGAAAACATCACGATACAAGTGTTCCATTGAAATCCCATTAGGGTATGGAGAGCCCCTCTGGTTTGTTGACAACAGCCTGGCATTATTTAAAAGCACCTATAGACTTGAAATGGTTTACACAGTTTATTAGGGTTGAAAGGGGTCTTCAAAAGCCATCAGGTCCAACCCCCCTGCTCAAGCAGGATACAAATTGCTGAAAAGCAGAACCACCTAAAAAGCGTCAATCTGCTCCACAAAACCATATCTAGACAGGTTTGGAAGGGCACTCCTTCAGCCTCCCTGGGCAACCCCATCCAATATTTAATAACCCTGCCCGTAAAGAAATGTTCCCCCGTTGAAAAGAGAGGATTCCTTTCTTCTTGGCACCCAGTCCTCATGAATTTACAGACAGGGATTAAATCAGACAACATTAGGGATGGGTAGGGACCTTGAAAGATCATCTAGTCCAATCCCCCTGCCTGAGCAAGATGACCTAGACCAGGCTGCGCAGGAACATGCCCAGGTGAGTTTCAAACATCTCCAGAGAAGGGGAGTCCCCCTCATAGCCTTCTTTTCTCCAGTTTGTTATCCACAAAACCTCCAAGATCCTTCTCCCCAGAGGTGCTCTCTAGCTGGTCACTACCCTGCCTGTATTGATGCCTCCTGCTATCCCTCTCCAAGTGAAGGGCTCTACATCTGTTTGTGTTAAAACTCATTCAATTCCTCTCAGCCCAGCTCTCCAGCCTGTCCAGAATAAATGAACACGGTTGTGCTGGTCGCGGTCTGTCCAGCCAAGGAATGTTGATTTGGAATTTCCTTGTCCTTCCGACTGCTTTTCTTTTTGCTTTAAACTCATTTAAATACCTGGCTGGGAGCATCCAGAGGTGGAACGATATTAATAAGCCTGACAACCTTCTGTAAATTGTTTTCCCCCAAGTCAAAAGAAAAAGAGTTTTATTGAACACTGCAATTACTGTTCTATGTTAAACCTCTCAGACACTTTCTCTGATGGCTATTCTCCCAAAAGAGTTTCTGCTTGCGTATGGGAGAACTTTATATCCAGCTTTTACTATCAGCAAGGAAATGTATATGTGGAAAAACACAGGAGGTTCCACATAAATATAAGAGGGAACTTCTTCACAGTGAGGGATCTGGTAGGGACAAGTCTGAAGCACAAACGCCTACATTCAACGTGTCTTCACACAGAATCACTGAATTATTGAGGCTGGAAAAGCCCCTCTGAGATCATCCAGCCCAGACCAGGACCTACCTTCATCACAATCACGGCACTAAGGGTTACATCCAGTCTGTCCTTAAACACCTCCGGGGATAGGGATGACTCCACTGCCCTCGGCAGTCCAGTCCAGCCTCTGATCACCCTTTCCATGAGGAAGGGCTTCCCAACATCCAACCTAACCCTCCCCTGACAGCTTCAGCCCCTGCCCTCTTGTCCTGGCACTAGATGCCTGGGAGAAGATCCTGATCACCATCTGACTCCAATCTCCCTTCAGGGAGCTGGAGAGAGGAAGAAGGTCCACCCCTGAGTCTCCTCTTCTCCAGGCTAAACATCCTCAGCTCCCTCAGCCTTTCCCTCCAGTCCCTTCCCCAGCCTCGCTGGTCCTCTGGACCTGCTCCAGCCCCTCAATCTCTTTCTTGAAGTGAGGGGCTCAGATCTTCCTCCACAAGTGATGAAGTAGAAGAGACTATACACCTGTCAGTATTGAATTACTAACTCAAATGTGCTTCACAAAGTCGTGTCAGTGATATTAAAACAGACTTGTAGCCTCTAAACAAATGTATCACCCAAACACCACAGAAACACACAACTAATGAAGCTGGAAAAGACCTCCGAGATCATCAAGTCCAGCCTGTGACCATACCAAGTGATCCAAGGACAGGCCCTCACTGCTTATCTTCAGTCTGTTGCACTGCAAACAGTATCTAAACCTGGAGATACTCCTGGTTTAGATACTGAGAACAGGACCAACACCAGGCAGAAAATTGCCAATGCTCCTGATTCATGTTGATACCTTAATCTCAGTATCAATCAAGGATTACAACCAGCTCCTGAAGAGGCACAAACTACTAGAAAATGTACAATTACTCCTTTGGAAGAAGCAAGGTTAAGGGCATTTTAAGCTCAGAACAAAGCCTATGTGTAGTGGCAACACAACGCCATGGGCTTGCTCTTCTCTACTACAGCTCCAGGGCGTTCTGAGAACCACAGAAGCAGCAAAGGCAGTGGGGCCATCTGTTGGCAGAGCCAGCAGCCAGCACCAGCTCGCACGAAGGTTGCACAGCTCTACATCACTTCCCCACAATGACAATGAAGCTCCTACAGATGCAGGAGGCCTAAGCCCAGAAAGCCATCCTCACCGGTTTCGACAAGAGTTGTGTAATGTGCTTTCTTTTTTCAAAGTCAATTACAAGGATCCTTTCAGGTCTATATTATAGGGTCAGGGTTTTTTCTATTTAACCCTCTACTATTCCCATTCACAGTCAATATTTTCCACCCAAAAGCCACATTTAAATGTTTAAGCTAGGGCAAACATTTTCTACCTGTTCTCTAAAGAAAGACAGACACAAAGAATTAGGGTGACAGATGAAGATGAAGTGAAGAAGCTGTACCAATTCAACCAAACACCTCTTTGTTCACAAAGGTACCCAAGAGACTTCAGTCTTTAGGTCAAACAAAGGAACACAAAACCCCTTTCAGACCCAAATAAATTTGCTTAAGGTGGGGGAGGAATTCTTTAAATTATTTAAACCTCCTTAGTGGTTTAAGAGGTCAAACATGAACTGAAGTGCTTACACAATCATAGAAAAAATCAAGTTGGAAAAGACCCCTGGGATCTTCAAATCCAAACATCAGCCCTACTCTACAAATTCACTCCTAAACCAGATCCCCCAACACCACATCTAAGTGAATTTTAAACTCACCCAGAGATGGGGACTCAACCACCACCTTTGGCAGCCCATTCCACTGCCTGACCACTCTCTGTGGGAAGAATTTCTTCCTGATGGCCAGTCTAACCCTTCCCTGGTGGAGCTTGAAGCCCTTCCTTCTGGTCCTGTCACCAATGACCTGTGAAAAGGGACCAGCACCAGCATCTCTCCAGTGTCCTTTCAGATACAGTTGTAAAGAGTGATGAGGTCTCCCCTCAGCCTCCCCTTCCTCAGACTAAACAGCCCCAACTCTCTCAATCTCTCCTCATCAGACTGATTCTCCAGGCCCTTCCCCAGCTTCGTTGCCCTCCTCTGCACTCGCTCCAACGTCTCCCTTGGACTGATGTGCCCAAAACTGGACCCACTATTCAAGGTGTGGCCTCACCAGTGCTGAGCACAGGGGGACAATGACCTCCCTCCTCCTGCTGGACACACGGTTTCTAACCCAGGCCAGGATGCCAGTGGCCTTCTTTCTTGGCCACCTGGGCACCTTGTTGGCTCGTATTCAGCCGCCTGTCAGGACCCCAGGTCCTTTTCTGCCAGACTGCTCCCCAACCACCTTGCCCCAAGCCTGTAGCGCTGCAGGGGACTGTTGTGCCCAACTCTTTCCAGGAACTAGCTTCTCACCTCAAGTCTCACCAAATCAACTCCCTATCCAGCAGAGCAGTTATTAACTAATAAGCACACAATTCATATTTTAACAAAAAGAAAACATTCCAGAAGTTAAAGGTTAAGCTAACCTGTCTCAGAAACGACCAGGCTTTATCGAAAAAGAAAGGGCAATTTGTTTCCAGCCTTTCAAATCAGTGCTTGAGAAGATGGATTGCTCTGACTCCTGGCCAATATTCATATTTTAAGTTCTGCATTTGAAACCTTTACACTGCTTCACATTTGTGCATGAGAAGCTCAGCACAAGTCAACAATGTGTGATGCAGCCCCAAAGCCTGGGCTGGATCAAAAACAGCGTGACCTTGTCAAGGGAGGCGATTCTCCCCCTCTACTCTGCTCTTGTGAGACCTTACTTGGAGCCCTGAGTCCAGTTCCGGAGTCCCCACTATAAGGAACTGGTGGAGCAAGTCCAGACAATGTTGTTTACTATCTCTTTTAAATAAGAAAGAAGAAGAGAACTCAATTAGCTTTAATTAAATTCAGGGCATTAGACCCTAACAGCTAGTGCAAATAATTGAGATTTCTTTTTATAATTAATCAAGCCTCACAGAATTAGACTTTATTTCACCTTGGCAGGAGGGTGGTAGCTGCAAAGTTTTCCCATTACACTCACTGGGAAAAACATTAGTGGCTACAAGAGGAAAACAAAATAATCACCTCTAAACCGGACCTGGAAGAGAAATACTTCTTCCAGGAACATGAAATGGCAGGGAAAAACAAAACACCGTGATGGGAGCAGAGAGAGCGTAAAGTTTAGCGCCTGCAAGACCAGCTGCTTGAAGAAAACACGTTTCTAGATCACTCTTCAATGTCCAGGATACGCTGGGGGGGGGCAATGAAATGAGGTTCTTGCAATTGCCACTCATCACCCCCTGCAGACCACAGAATCACAGGATGTTAGGGACTGGAAGGGACCTCAAAGGATCATGCAGCCCGATCCCCCTGCCACGGCAGGATGCCCTAGATCAAGCTGCAAACCCATGGCAATTCATCACTACTGTTTATTGTTCTGGAAGCACCACGTACCAAACCACAGGGCTAACAGTCCTCCAAGCGAGCTTGAGGAACTTAGACTCAAACCACCTTGACAACGACTACTAGCTGCACCTGCTTATGTTCTTGGAATGCTGTTAAGAGAATCACAAAACCGTCACGGCTGGAGAGGACCTTCAGGATCATCAAAGTCCAGATGTTGTCCCAACATCTCCCTAGCCCCTAGACTATGGCCCTTCAGTGGTACCTTTAACAGTTTTTTAAACACCTCCAGGGATGCTGACTCAGAATCACACAGAATCACAGAATGATTGAGGCTGGAAAAGCCCTCTTAGCTCATCCAGTCCAGACCTGGACCTAACATCACCACATGAGCCAGACCAGGACATTAAGGGCCACAGTCAGGCTGTCCTTTAACACCTCCAGGGATGGGGAATCCACCACTGCCTTGTGCAGTCCAGTCCAGGGCTCTGTCACCCTCACTGGGAAGACGGTCCTTCTCACATTGATGTGGAACCTCCTGTGCTCCACCTCACACCCATTACCCCTTGTCCTATCACTAGATACCACTGAGCAGAGCCCAGCTCCATCCTCCTGACATCCAACCTTCACATGTTTAGAAACATCAATGAGGTCACCCTTCAGTCTCCTGTTCTCCAAGCTCAAGAGACCCAGCTCCCTCAGCCTTTCCTCATCAGGAAGATGTTCCACTCCATCATCTTCGTGGCTCTGCTCTCAAAGCAGCAATGGAAGTTTGGCAGCTGGAAACTAAGAGATAAGAAATAAACCAAAACCATAACCAGAAGACCCTTCTCCTTGTCTCATAAAAGCAAGCTGCAAATTTGGGACCATCCTGCAGCCCTACTCAGCTAAACACACCTTTACCAATGAGCACCTCACCACCAATGCAACTGGCAGATTAAACCCATGAGGAACAGGACACACGAGGAACAGAAGCAGCTACGCGTTTTCACTCGATCATTAAACACTGAATTCATGAGTTACCACACAGGACTGAACCAGTCTCACAGTGAGCAGTTGAAACACTCTCCTTCCTCAAAAGGAGTATCAGACACACTTCTGGAAACCAAGCCTGGGTGAAAACTTGTCCAGGTAAATCCATTTCTTTCAGGACCAGCCAGTCATGTCAATCAGTATTTCCTTACGAATTCCCAGAAAATCACAGCAGAATAGTCTGTAGACAGAGCTTTAATAAAGAGGAATATAGAGAACATTGGAAGAGAGGTGACAAGAGATCACGCCTTCAAAGCTCTTGAGTCTTGTGAGGACAACGTTTCATTTTCTCCTCCTTAATTTTATATTATTCACACCAAGAAAAGTATTTGAAGTCAGCTCAGCTGCCACTTCTGCTCAGAAAGGTCTGGTGCAGCAGGAGTGGCTTAGTGGAACTTCTTTGAAAGGGGACACTGTTGTTTATGAAGAATGGAAATGCTGTATAAATCATAGAATCATTCAGGTTGGAAAAGACCCCTGGGATCATCAAGTCCAACCATCAGCCCTACTCTACAAGTTTGCCTCTAAACCAGATCCCCCAACATCACATCTTTTAAACTCATCCAGAGATGGGGACTCGATCACCACCTTTGGCAGCCCATTCCACTGCCTGACCACTCTCTCCAGGAAGAATTTCCTCCTGATGGCCAGTCTAACCCTCACCTGTTGGAGCTTAAAGCCCTTCCCTCTGGTCCTGTCACTAATTATCTGTGAGAAGATCCCAGCACCAACATCTCTTCAGACAGTTGTAGAGAGCTATGAGGTCTCCCCTGAGCCTCCTCTTCCTCAAACTAAACAACTCCAACTCTCTCAATCTCTCCTCACAAGATTTAACTCTCCAGCCCTTCCCCAGCTTCCTTGCCCTCCTCTGCACTCACTCCAGCACCTCAATGTCTCCCTTGGACTCAGGTGCCCAAAACTGGACCAAAACTCAAGGTGTGGCCTCACCAGTGCTAAATTGGTGAACCGGTTCTACCATTCTAAGCCCTTTATCAACCCCCTGTATTTGTATATTATGATTCAGCACAAAGTCCATTTAAATTGCCAGACCCCAAAATGAGATCCACCCCCAGAAACAGGATGTTGCTGAAGTAACTGAGTAACTGGTTTCCAGGATATTTTTAATACAACATTGTCTTTTTAACCCTCTGTTTAAAGTTGAGCTAGAAGCTGATGGTCCTACCTTGATGGAAGCAACATGGAGCAAAGTCTCTCCTTTGTAGTTTCTTCTGGCGATTGTGCTGCCACCAGGGGACTTGAGCACAGAAGGGCTGTGTGGTGTTCCCAGCTGGCTACAAGCCTTAGAAGTAGATGAGGTAGAGGGAGATTCTGAAAGCGAAGGACTGTTTGCCCCCTGGAAGGCTCCAGAGCTTCTTGTCTTCCTTATGGAGCAACTGAGTTTTGATACAGAGGAAGAATTTTGAACTGGTGTCTTGGGTTCAGCTGCTGGGGTGATGGAGCAACCATGAGGTGCCTCTTCCAAGCTATCTGTCTGGCAGACTGGCCTCCCAGCACTGCTCCTCTCACTTCTTCTGGGTCTTTTTGACTCTGGAGTAACTGGAGGCCTGGACTGCTCCCTTCCACGTTTTAAAGGTGTGCATTCTTTTTCTACGGACAGTGATGTCTCTGTAGCACCAGCCTCTTCTTTGCTGAGTGGGGCAAGGCACACGACCTCACTGACATCTGACTTCTCTGAGGCCTTAACTTGGGCCAATATTTCCAAACTCTCTGTATCTTTGCTGGGATCAGTTTCCTTTAGAGACTCCTGCTGAAGAGTATCTTCAGCACCTCCCGTCTCCGGAGTGCACAGGACTGTTGGCTGGCTGCAGATAGTCACACTCTTTTCCCCAGGAGCCTTCTTGAGTCTTCCTTTCTGCTCAGCCTTCTCTAAACTCCACGTTTTGTTAATGTCTGCTAGATGCTTCTTCTTCATCTTCTTACTCTGTGCCCGTGCTGGTTTTTGTGTCGGCTTGGAGGGCTTTGCATGAGGAGGGGAAGGCAGGAAATCATAAACAGAAGAAACATCTTGTGGGTGGTCATCGCTTTTAGTCTGAAGCTGATTCTTGTTCACAATGCAGCGAATCTTCTTACTCCTTGGGCTGAACCACATTTTAACCTGTTTCTCCTTACTCTTCTTTCCCAAGTCTGACTCAGTTGGTGTGGACTTCTCCTCTACTGAATCTAAGGGCATCAAGGAAGAGGAAAAATAATTTGCAGAGTATCTGCAGTAGAACATCACAAAGAAAGGTGATCAGAGGAATCACAGAACATTAGGGATTGGAAGAGACCTCGACAGATCATCCAGTCAAATCCCCTGATCACAGCAGCATCACCTAGATCCAGTCACACAGGAACACATCCAGGTGGGTTTCAAACGTCTCCACAGGAGACTCCACAACCTCCCAGGGCAGCCCCTTCCAGGGTTCTGTCACCCTCACTGGGAAGAAGGTCCTTCTCATACTGATGTGGAACCTCCTATGTTCCAGCTCACACCCACAGCCCCTTGTCCTGCCATTAGATTACACTGAGCAGAGCCTGGCTCCATCCATCCTTCACATATTTATCAACATTAATGAGGTCACCCCTCAGTCTCCTTTTCTCCCAGCTCAAGAGAAAAGCTCCCTCAGCCTTTCCTCAGCAGGGAGATGCTTCCCTCCCTTCATCACCTCTATGGCTCTGCACTGGATTCTCTCCAGCATCTCTGTGTCCTTCTGGAACTGAGGGGCCCAGAACTGGACACAAGATTCCAGATGTGGCCTCACCAGGGCAGAGTAGAGCGGGAGGATAACCGCTCTGGATCTGCCATCCTTGATCCCGTTCTGATCCACCCCAGGATGTCGTTGGCCTTCCTGGCCACAAGGGCACATTGCTGGCTCCTGGCCATCCTGCTGGCCTCCAGGACCCCCAGGTCCCTTTCTCCTACGCTGCTCTCCAATGGGTCAGTCTCCAACTTATCCTGGTACGTGGGGTTGTTCTTGCCCAGATGTCAGACTCCACACTGCTCTTGCTATAGTTTATTCAATGTCTCCCCACCCAGTTCTCCAGCCTGCCCAGGTCCCGTTGAAGGGCAGCACAGCCTGCTGTGGTGTTGGGAACAGCTGCAATGACTGATGAAATGTTACTGAATACACAAAAAAAACCCTGTAAGAATTGTGTCCCTTGTTGTGTCCTTTGGTAGGAGATGATTCCAAGGAATCTAAACATTTTGATGATCTCCAAACACTTCTATAAAAATATGCAGTGGAGCGATTTTATAAGTCACAGGCTATTACAAATCAATATCCAAGACAGGAGGAATATTCTGTGCTCCCAAAGCACGAAATAACAATCGAGAACAAGGGCTATAAATAGTGTCCTCATTGGCTAGAGAATAAATTCAGGAGCATAAAGTGACCTCTACATTAGGCAATAGTTTAATCTGGCAACAACTCTTTCACAGTCTAAACGAGCTACAGCAGATTGTCTTTTCTTTTTTAGTAAATTCTTTCTTGGGTACCTCCATCTGGGGAGGAATAACTCCAGGGACAGGCACAGATATGGGGTTGTCCTGCTGGAAAGCAGCACCGTGGAGAAAGACCTTGGAGTTCTTGTGGACAGTCAGTTCTCCACGGGACAGCAGTGTGCCCTGGTGGCCAAGAATCACAGAACATTAGGGATTGGAAGAGACCTCGAAAGACCATCTAGTCCAATCCTCCGGAAAGAGCAGGAAATCAAGCAGGACATGATCCTGCGTCACCTGTCCCTAGGTGATCCTCTGGCAGGGGGTGCTGGACTCTATAATCTTTAGAATCCCTTCCAATCCCTGACATTCTATGATTCTATGACTTTAGGTAACCTGGATGATCCCTCAGTAAAGACAAGACTCATTCCTTCTGTTGCCTCCAAGCTCAGGGACTGCCGTTCCGCAAAGTCTTGGTGATTTACAACAACCACTATTAATTTTTCCTAGTGAGGCAAGTAGGGTATTGATTTTACTGTTATTCATTCATCAGTAACTGATATTACTGTTATTCATTAATTATTATTACTTCTGAAGAGACCCAAGAACAAGATTTGTGGGTTTTTTTAAAAAAACATGGTTTAGTGGTGCTGATAGGGCTGCGAAAAGGTTGGACCCGACGATCTTGAAGGTCTCTTCTAGCGCAAACTGTTCTATGAAATAAACTCTACAAAGTCTTGTTCGTTAAAAAAGTGACAGACACTCACTACAACAACTTTACTTTCACTACAGTACATTAACTTTCTAAGGATAATTTGTCCTCTGTGGACCTTCTCTTCTATTTCTGGTGCGATAAGCTCACAGACAGCAGACAAACTAGTCCCAATCCCATAGCTACAAAAAAAACACATTGAAATTTCACTTGAAACAGAACTGTGTAGCCAGTAGGCTTCTGAAGTTTCCTTTTAAAGCGGTATCTCAAGGTTAAATGTTTCCTCAGTCTTGATTGGAATCGCCCTACTTACTCCTGAAATTAAAATATGCCAACTATTAGGAGATGTAGGTGGAGGAATATGTAAAGCATCAGATCAAAAGCATCTTTAAGAACACATCTTGGGGCTAGCCAACCATTTACGTACCTAAAGACCATCATCAACAGATAATGCCTGCTGTTAGGTTTTCTTATGGGGCTGGGCTTGGTGCAGAGAAAAAGCACCAAAACTGACAGAACAGGGGTTGCCCAGGGGGTTTGTGGAGTGTCCTTCTCTGGAGATGTTCCTGTGTAACTGGATCTAGGGTATCCTGCTGTGGTTGGGCCACTGGACTGGCTGATCTTTTGAGGTCCCTTCCAATCCCTAATGTTCTGTGAGTCTGTGAATCTCCCAGCTAGCCTTCAGAAAGACACCACACCCCACTTCACCCTAACAATAGGAGCTAGGAAAAGGATGAGGCTGATTGCAAGCAGATGCAAAATATAAACCACAGTTACTATTTACTTGCTGCTGCTGTTTACACAACTAGCAGATTCCCTTCTAAAATATTTACCTTGCTGGAGCTATCAGTCATCTGCAAGTAAAGAGCGAGAATAAAATCAGTGTGCAAAGTAATTTGTGAGACAGTTTGGTGATGGCCAGGATTCTTTTTGATGTGTGCAGCACAGAGTAAGACTTTCAAGCCCCAGTGACAAATTCAATCAAAGGCGCTGTCCTTCAGAAGGCTGAGCTCAAGCAACCAGACACAATTAAGGATTTTAACTGGAAGCTCCAAATATCCCACATCTGGCAGCGAGAAAGCTGCTCGAATATCATCCATGAGGCTTCTCAAACTGACCTGTTCCTTACTAGACAGACAGTAGGGACTTAGCCAGCTTATTAAAAACCAACCTCAAGAATTATAGAATCACTCAGGCTGGAAAAGACCCTGGGGATCATCGAGTCCAACCATCAACCCTACTCTACAAGCTCAGCCCTAAACCACATCCCCTAACACATCTAAACATCTTCTAAACTCATCCAGGGATGGGGACTCAACCCCCACCCTGGGCCCATTCCACGGCCTGACCTCTCTCTATGGGAAGAATTTCTTCTTGATGGTCAGTCTAACCCCCCCCCCCGCTGGAGCCTGAAGCCCTTCCCTCTGCTTCTGTCATTAATGACCTGTGAGAAGAGACCAGCACCAGCATCTCTGCAGTGTCCTTTCAGATAGTTGTAGAGAGTGATGAGGTCTCCCCTCAGCCTCCTCTTCCTCAACCCGAACACCCCCAACTTTCTCAGTCTCTCCTCATCAGTTTGGTTCTCCTGGCCCTTCCCCAGCTTCACTGCCCTCCCATGTACCCGTTCCAGCACCTTGATGTCTCCTTTGGACTGAGGTGCCTAAAGCTGGACTCGGTATCAAAGTGCACCCTCCCCAGTGCTGCCCCTTTCCTGCATTTCCACAGGGTACAGGGTAGGGAGCAGCAACAGCAAGGACAAATGGCCAGTCTGCTCTCCCTGAAAACCTAATTTTTTGATGGACACAGAGTGGGCAGAGAGAGGAGACACAGTGCTAAGAGCTGAAAGGAAGGTCTTACAGTTTAATACGTAAGTTTTCATTTGTGTGAAGAAGGTATTAACTGCTAGCTAAGTGCATCCAGTTAAACTACCTTCAGAGAAAACTGCTCACAGAAAAATCGATCCAAAGGAACTCTTTGCTGGCTCCAAGTTGGAAGCCTGCATGTCCACAGGAATGAGAAAATTACTTACGGATCATCAAGACTTAATTGTCTTTTCAATCCAAAAATTAGCATCCTCCCCTAAGTTTGTGAGAGATGCACTGAGTCCGGGTGAATCAGGGAAGCACGGTTCAATAACCCTAGATGTTAAGCATTTGCAGCGGTGCGAAGACTACCCACAAGGACAGCAACAGCCTGTTCTAAAAGCACTCAATCCACTCTCCATTACCTACTAAAAGTAACGTTCACACGCACAGCACATTAACTGAATCCCTTCTAAATTAGACTTATTTGCACATAATAAGTACGAGTTTCTTAATGCCGGCATTTAATAGAGTTGAGTTTGTTAGAAGAGATGAGAGCAGACAAAAATATTAGGAGATAATACAGATCTAGAGAGGTTCTCCTCCTCCTCCACTTTGCTCTAGTGAGACCACATCTGGAATCTTGTGTCTAGTTCTGAGTCCTTTAGTTCCAGAAGGACACAGAGCTGCTGAAGAGAATCCAGTGCAGAGCCATGGAGATGATGAAGGGAGGGGAGCATCTCCCTGAGGAAAGGCTGAGGGAGCTGACTCCCTTGAGCTTGGAGAAAAGGAGACTCAGGGGTGACCTCATTCATGTTGATAAATATGTGAAAGGTGGGTGTCAGGAGGGTGGAGCCAGGCTCTGTTCAGGGGCATCTAATGGCAGGACAAGGGGCTGTGGGGGTGAGCTGGAACACAGGAAGTTCCACACCAATATGGCAAGGAATTTCTTCCCAGTGAGGGTGACAGAACCCTGGAAGGGGCTGTCCAGGAGGGTTGTGGAGTCTCCTTCTCTGGAGACATTTCAAACCTTCCTGGCCATGTTCCTGTGTGACTGGATCTAAGGGATCCTGCTGTGGTGGGGGGGATTTGACTGGCTGATGAGGTCCCTTCCAATCCCTGATGCTCTGTGATGCTGTGAATACTGTGCTGTGCTACAACTCCAAGCTCTGCTCCAGTGCAGCAGCAGGCTGGGGCGGGGAGGAAAAAAAACCCAGGGTGCAATTAGAAAATGTGGTTTAGCTATCATTAATCGGCATCAAAGGAATATAATGATGCGCATTGTGTGCCTTTCAAATTATTCTCTATTATGGGTTTCAGAACAGAAGTTGAGAAATCTCTTTGAGAAACTAGTCTCTTATTAAAAATCAAAGGGAAGTGCTTTGGTACCATCTGTGCAACATTAGCGCCTTCACTAAGAATGATTCTTTTGCAAGTCAAGTATTCAACAAGGGGCCGGGCCGGGGTGGGGAAAGGAGAAATTCCCTGCTATTCAACAACTCATCTCTAGCTATTATGAGAAATGTCACCACGTACAGGGAACGCCATGTGATGGTACAGCGGGAGCTCAGCGTCGGTAAAAGTGAAGCTAGATTGTGGTGAGATAAAGGCAAATCAAAAATGAATCTCTTGTACTGTCCACCAACACCAGCACGAGCTCCTGAAGCTTTGAGCAACACCTGCAAGGTCTAGCAGTGTATGAGGAAGGCTTTCTGCCCTACAGTGAAGCAGATGGTTTTACAAAGAATAAGGTAAAATCATAGAATCTTCTGTAGAGGGTTGTTGTGGAAATTTAAGACAATCTCATCTTTTTAAAGAGCATCACCCAGAAAACCTGCTGAAGTCTGTAGGAATTCACTTGCAAAAGTCACAACTGTACATCAACCTTCTTCAGCAATAGTGCACTACACACTACAGCCATGATTCAGCAGGTTCTTACTAATTACCCGCCGATGGAGCCTGTTCGTCCTGCCAACCCCAATTCTCAACATTAAAGGTTTTGAGGTGCAGACATCCCAGGCAGCTTCCCATTGCCCTCAAGAAGGTGCAGCACTAGCAGTGAAAAGGTCAGGCAGCTCTCCTCACATTACCACACAGTGAGCACAGAACACCTCTAATGAGTGAATTCATTTGCTACCTGGAGTTTGCATTTTCTAGCCAGTTTCAGGATCACTGCTTGCCGTTTCCCTTCCAGTCACCCCAGTACTATTGTGCACATCACCTGCTGTGCCCCCTCTTCAATTTGCAAGTGAAATATTGGCTGGTTTGTGCAGTTTTCCTGCATTACTGAGCCCTGGAAGGGGCTGCCCAGGGAGCTTGTGGAGTCTCCTTTCTGGAGACATTTGAAATCCACCTGGACATGTTCCTGTGTGACTGAATCTAGGGGACTGGACTAGATGATCTTTTGAGGTCCTTTTCAAACCTTAATGTTCTATGATTCTGTGATTACGTGCTGCTGCCTCTCAAGACACACTGGCTGTGATTCTCATCCAAATGGAGAACACACTGAGATCCCTCTCGTACCTCAGGGTACAGGGATTTCTATACTGTTAATATTCAGCACATGAGCTTAACCCTGAGCTCTTCATCACAGCAGCTCTGTGGCTTTTTAAAGACGACACACACACACCTTCCCATGCTCACTAGGGATTTGAAATCGCATTGGAAACCTCAGCAGCAACAAGGACCTCAAACAGAAGCCTGAAGAAAAGCTTCAGTTGTCTCTAAAAAAGGCAATATGCAAAAAGGGATAGAAAACCAGTATCTGGAAATAGTCACAGAATCACAGAACATTAGGGATTCGAAGGGACCTCGAAAGATCAGCCAGTCCAAAAGATCCCCTAGATCCAGTCGCACAGGAACATGGCCAGGTGGGTTTTAAATGTCTCCAGACAAAGAGAGTCCACCACCTACCTCTCTGGGAAGCCCCTTCCAGGGCTCTGTCACCTTCACTGGGAAGTTCCTTCTCGTACTGATGTGGAACCTCTTCTGTTCCAGCTCACACCCACTGCCCCTTGTTCTGTCATTACATGCCCCTGAGCGGAGCCTGGCTCCATCCTCCTGACACCCACCCTTCACGTATTTATCAACATTAATCAGGTCACTCCTCAGTCTCCTTTTCTCCAAGCTCAAGAGAAAAGCTCCCTCAGCCTTTTCTCATCAGGTAGATGCTCCCCTCCCTTCATCATCTTTGTGGCTCTGCTCTGGACTCTCCCCAGCAGCTCTGTGTCCTTCTGGAACTGAAGGACCAAGAACTGGACACAAGATTCCACACGTGGTCTCACCAGGGCAGAGTAGAGGAGGAGGAGAACCTCTCTCAATCTGCTAACCACCTCAGGATGCCCTTGGCCTTCCTGGCCACAAGGGCACATTGCTGGCTCCTGGTCATCCTGCTGGCCACCAGGACCCCCAAGTTCCTTTCTCCTACACTGCTCTCCAACTCCAACCTACACTGGTAACTGGGGTTATTCTTGCCCAGATGCCAGACCCTACAGTGCCCTTGTTATAGTTCATTCAATGACTCCCCATCCAGCTCTCCAGCCTGACCAGGTCCCACTGCAGGGCAGCACAGCCTGCTGGGTTGTTGGCCACTCCTCCCAGCTTTGTGTCATCAGCAAACTTGCTGACAGCGCACTCTAATCCCTCATCCACGTCATTAATGACTAGATTGAACAGTACCAGTTCCAGTACCGACCCTCGTGGGACTCCACTAGACCCAGGCTCCAATTAAACTGTCCCACTGACCACTACTCTCTACCTTCTATCCAGCTCTTCCTTTCCTCACAGAAAGATTAATTGTTGTGGTCCAATTCCTTTGATAAAACATGAAACACCATTTCTGACCTTCCCCAAAAGGCTTGTCCAGGCCTACTCCTGGCTGCTTAGGGCAGTGGTGGAGTCCCCATGTGTGGAGGGGCTGAAAAGCCATGGAGACATGGTACTAAGGGACAGAGGTTAGCAAGGACCTGGCAGTGCTGGGTTAACAGTCTGACTTCACAATCTTAAAGGTCTTTTCCAACCAAAATGACTCTGTGATCTTAAATGCTTTATTTATGGCATCACCAATGGCTCCCCTATGCTCCTAAAAGCCTTTGACACTGAAAATGTTTCTCCAAAATTGCATTGAAGCCATCACCTGCATTTTCTGTGCTCCAGAAGATTTAATCACCACAAGATTTTATATCTGTATAGAAATGTACTCCTTTACATTTGGACACAGGCTCCCAGCCTCCTCACATAATGCATTTTGATGTCAATAAATACCTACCCCATAAATAAACACAAAGGTGCTGATGGGATTAGACTTTGAAAAAGAGTCTTTAATTTAGACAAACACATTAGGAAGCAACAACAAAGGAAGAATTACCTCTGCCGTATCTGACAGTTAAATGAATGGTTTCGAAAACTTGGCATTACATGAAATGCTCCTCTCCAAGCATCTGAGAAGAGACAAACATCCACCTGTGCTTATTTCACTTCCTTTTTTCCCCACTTAGCCACTCAAGCTAAAATTTGATAGAGATGAATTCCCAGAGTACAAGCTCTGCAGTCTTCTAGCACAGTCAGCAACGACAACATCCAGACTAGCTGATTGTTAGTGACCGGAAAATAAATGAGTTGAGACTTGCTGCCTTCCCCTCTTAGGCAAGGGAATACGTGTATTAATGCTCTAACGGGGCCACCCTAAATAAAAGCTCACCCCGGGCTGCTGAGCATCACACATCTGTGCTCCCCTGAAAGTACCGGAGACAACTTGTGCCCCTGGGTTTGCGCAAACCTCTTGAAATCCATCCTGCTTCTGGCTAATTCTGGACAGGTCCTAAAGAATTACAGGCTAACCCGCTCACATAGATTTCTGCCTAAAACAGACTCAAAGAGTGAGCGATCCACACCGACAGTTCTCTTCACATCAAATTTTGCAAACGTGATTCGGAACGACCTTTCAGAACCTCAAACAGGGCAGCACCACTGCTCATTCCCCACAAAGACTGCAAAGTGAATCACAGAACCATTCAGGTTGGAAAAGACTCTTGGGATCTTTGAGTCCAACCATCAGCCCTACTCTACAAGCTCACCCCTAAAACAGATTCCCCCAACACCACATCGAAGTGAATTTTAAACTCATCCAGGGATGAGGACTCAACCACCACGCTGGGCATTCCAGTCCAGGGCATGACCACTCTCTCTAGAAAGAATTTCTTCCTGATGGCCAGTCTAACCCTCCCCGGTGGAGCCTGAAGCCCTTCCCTCTGCTTCTGTCACTAATGACCTGTGAGAAGAGCCCAGCACCAACATCTCTGCAGTGTCCTTTCAGATAGTTGTACAGAGTGATGAGGCCTCCCCTCAGCCTCCTCTTCCTCAAACTAAACAGCCTCAACTCCCTCAACATCTCATCAGACTGATTCTCCAGCCCCTTCCCCAGCTTCATTGCCCTCCTCTGCACTCGCTGCAGCACCTCAATGTTTCCCTTGGACTGAGATGCCAAAAACTGGACCCAGTACTCAAGGTGCACCCTCACCAGTGCTGAGCACGGGGGACAATCACCTCCCTCCTCCTGCTGGACACACAGCTTCTAATCCAGGCCAGGATGCCATTTGCCTTCTTGGCTACTTGGGCACCCTGTTGGCTCATATTGAGCCTCCTGTCAGCTAAAACCTCCAGATTCTTTTGTGGCAGACTGCTCCAAGCCTGTAGTGCTGCAGGGGGCTGTTGTGACCAACAACTGCTGTGACTGGAGCGCCGTGGGTTCAACAGCTGCCAGAGACCCGGGTTAGCTCTTACCTGAGGTGTCTGCGCCCATGAGCTGCCGCAGTTTGCCGCAGAGCTGAACCATGTTATCAAGCTGTCGGTTTATCTGCGCGTCCTTCACCCAGGCTGGCACGTGGCACACTGGGCACTCTCTGCCGATACAGTCACCCAAGCAAGACCTGAAAGGCAAATGTACAAAAACATTATGAGCCTGCACTCACTGCAAACCTTTCCACCACCAGCTCAGCAAGGATTGCTTCTTTTAGCATTGACAAGCCACAACTCTAAAGCCCATGTGAGTTAGCCACAAAGTCAAGAGAGGATGTCTTTATCACAGCAAGGCCAGTCCAGAGCCTTGCCACCCTCATAAATGAGGTAGTATCTTGTGACTCTCACGGACTCACAGGCTGATCCAAATTTCCACGGTATGCTGAAGGGTCTCTGCTGTTTTTCTCCAGACAACAACTTGGCTTGAACACTTAGAGCTACCCATCCCTTTACTCTTCAGCTAAGGGCAGGGATGTTCTTCTGCAGCAAGGGGTAGAAAGCCAACCCCCAGTAAACTATCATTTCCACTTCTTCCTACTCTTGATGTTAGGAGTTTCCCCTCTCTGAACACTTTTCTCTAACAAGTCCTGAGAGGACCTGCAGGCGTTCAGAGCACTCCATCACTTTCCACTTCCAGAGCATTTATGTCAGGAGCTCCTCAAGGCAGGGTGGGTGGGGAAACAGATTTACTCAGTAAAGGTCATTTAGCACTTGTAACTTCTTAGGAACTGCTCCTCTGTCCACAAGAGCCTAACATCTTAATTCGTTTGATTAGTCCAGTGAGAGGACCTGACGATTTGCCATCTGAACTGCAGTGTTCAAGGGCCATTGTTACTTCTCATCTCCAACTCATCTTATTAAATATGGGTTGTAATTTCACAAATCCAGGACTGAAATAATTTCAAGTCTCCATTAGTGCTGCTGAGTGTGTTTTGTGCTTTGATCAGCCTGCTCTGAGGAGGAAAAGGACCTCGCATTTGAGACACTGCCATGATCAGGACAGTGAGGTATAGTTCTCAGCTCTGATGTATTCTAGATTACACTGACAAATCACTTGGAGCAAAGGTTTTAAAAAAAAAAAAAAACAACCACTATCCAAGATTCAGTTCTCAAAAGACAGATCAAATTGATGATTAAAAAGTCAGGCACACTAAAGCGAAAACATACAAAGATAACTTTGTCAAAAAGGCCAACAGGGTGTTGGGATGGATCAAGAGGAAGGTGTCTGGCAAATCAAGGGAGGCTCTTCTACCATTTAATTCTGTTTTACTAAGGCAGCATCTGGAATACTGTGTCTAGCTATAGTCTCCCAAATTTGAGAGTGACTGAGAATTAGGTTTTTTAAACAGTTATGTTTTTCACTAATTTGTAATCTGCTTGAGCAGGAAGGTTGGACCCGATGGCCTTTGAAGGACCCTTACAACCCTAATAAACTGTAAACTGTATGAAAAAAGTCTCCTCCGAGTCTCCCTCCAGGAAGAACATCTCCAGTAAAACTCTTATATCATATTCTTTCCAGCTTCATCAATGCAAACTACATTGTTTTAAAAACAAAATAGTTCAGCAAACAGCAAGTGTTTGAATTCCATCACCTACAACACCCCTTGGGGTTATCACAGAACATTAGGGATTTGAAGAGACCTCAAAAGATCAGTCAGTCCAATCCCCCTGACACAGCAAGATCCCCTAGATGCAGTCACATAGGAACATGTCCAGGTGTGTTTTAAACATGTCCAGAGAAGGAGACTCCACAACCTTCCTGAGCAGCCCCTTGCACTGCTGTCACCCTCACTGAGAAGTTCCTTCTCAGATTGATGTGGAACTTCCTGTGCTCTAGCTGACACTCACTGCCCCTGACACTGAGCAGAGCCTGGTTCCATCCTCCTGACACCCACCCTTCACACAAACACTTTTATTTCCCCATATAAATGTTCCTCCTCATGTCTGGTCTCAATCTCCCCTCTTTTAGTCAAAACCAGCCACATAATCACAGGCCGGTGGGGCTTGAAGGGACCTCTGGAGATCACCCAGTCCAACCCCCCTACCAGAACAAGATCCTGTACAGCAGATGCCAGAAGAATACGGCCAGATGGGCTCTGAATGTTTCCAGAGCCTCTGTGACCTCTCTGGACAGACTGCGCCAGAGTCTGCCCCTCAAACCCGCCCTGGGAAGAGGAACCACCTCCCTAGGCCGCTCGGGATTGTTCTGAAGGGGTACTTACATGCACAGGACGTGCTCACAGCCACCCAGGGACACCGGGTCTCGCAGGAGAGCGGCGCTGCGTGTAGAGGAAGGAGACAACGCAGCGGAGTTAGCGCGGGCTGCCCTGAGGGCCGCGCGGGCCGCCCTGAGGGCCGCACGGGAGGGGCGGGAAAGAGCGAGTAGAGGAACGGACACACGTTACCAGCGGGAGCAGCTCAGCGCCTTCTCCAGCCGCCCCAGGGCAGCGCGGGTGTGGGCCCAGGGCACTGCCATGGCAGGGAGCCGGCGGGGGCTCTGCACGGGAGGGACCGGTTGGTTCCCGGAGCGGCCCCTCAGCGGCTCCAACATCGCTGCAAATTGCGCGCGCGGAGCCACCGCGCAGGCGCTGAGGGGTGGTGGGCGGGAAGGGCAGTGCGCACGCGTTGTCGAGGGAGCGGCGCTTCCCGCTCTCTGCAGCGGGGGCGGGACCAGCGCTGAGGGGAGGGGTTACGCTGAGGGAAACGGGGCCAGAGCTGAGCAACGGAGTCAGCGCTGAGGGGCGGGGCTAGAGCTTAGGGGCGGGCCCAGATCTTAGGGGAGGGGTCAGCATTGAGGAGTGTGCTCAGCACTGAGAACTAACCAGTCCCCAGTTCACAGTGTGTGAGGGACTGGTGCTGCAGCCCCTTCCCCAGCTCCACTGCCCTTCTCTGGACACACTCTTGGCCCTCAATGTCCTTCTGGCACTGAGGGGCTCAAAACTGACCCCAGGATTTGAAGTGCAGCCTCCCCAGTGCCCAGTACAGGGGTCCTGCTGGTACAAGCCAGGACACCGCTGGCCATCTTGGCCGCCTGGTGTTCAGGTTCAGCCAGAAAACAAGGAACAGAGGTACCCCAACAACACCCAAACGGATCAAACACCCAACCACGGTGAGTCTGGACCCGCCTTCCCAGTTGATCTGAGCAGCTGTTTCCCAGTTGCCGTTTGCGAGGCGGCTCCTCCGCAGAGGCAGCCCCCGTCACCCCCGCGCAGTGTAATTACTGAAGCACGTAAAGCAGTTATAGCAGGGATTCATCACCTTCAGGCAGAAACCCTCGTGGCCAAATAAAAAATAGAGCAGGGATGCCAGGAGCGATTTATAACGGGCTCGCTGACATTTCGCGTCGAGAAGCTCCACCGGTGAAGAAGCATCAAGCCATAAATCTCCCAGCGAACGTGATTAAAGCCAAGCGAGTTATTCCTTGAGGGAACTTCATCACAAAAGGAGGTGGCGACACGGAGACACAAAATTTGGTTTGCAACAGTCGTACAAACTAGCCATCGGGAGGGTGTCCCGGCAGCCCCTTGGTGGTGGTTCCCATCCCTGTGTATCAATGGCTTCCCCTCATCCCACTGCTCCTCGGCAAGACGCCGGTGACCACCACGTGGCCAAGTGATGGCAGCCTGCCGGTGACAGTAGGGGCATTTTCCACAGCTCAGCTCATCCAGAGAGAAGGACTTCTCAGACGAGTGTTCTTCTCCCCCTCTATTCTGCTGTAGTGAGAGCACATCTAGAGTCCTGTGTCCAGTTCAACAGGGATCTCTACTGGAGAGAGTCCGACAGAGGGCTGCAAGGATGATGAAAGGGACTTGAACATCTCTGCTGTGAAGAAAAGCTGAGACAACTGGGGCTGTTTAGTCCAGAGAAGGGAAGGCTGCGATGGGATCTTACTAATGGCTGTAAATATCTGAGGGGTGGTTGTCAAGAGGAAGGGGGCAGCTTCTTTTCTGTGGGGCACAGTAATAGGACAAGGAATAACAGAGATAAACTTGAACATACAAGGTTCCACCTCAACATGAGGAGAAACTTCATCACTGTGAGGTCGACAGAGCCCTGGCACAGGCTGCCCAGAGAGGTTGTGGAGTCTCCTGCTCTGGGGAGACCCCATTTGGGTGCAGCCCCGTGTGACCTGTCCTAGAGGATCCTGCCCCAACAGAGGGGTTGGACTGTATGATGTCTAGAGGTCCCTTCCAACCCTCCTCTCCCTCCTCCTGGGCCGCGGTGAGCTCATCCAACAACCCAGTGCCTGGTGCCTCCCGGTACTGGAGGAAGGCAAAAAGCTTTGCTGCCGAGACGGAACCTCGATGCGATTTGAGGCTCCAAACAGCGCTTGATCCATCGATCCCTTGAGTCGAGGTGGCATTTACGCTGGCAGCAGATGAGATGCCAATACCTACTGCGCAGGACAATAAAGCAGGGAAGCGCCTCATATTCCTCTCCTCCCGCGGAAATGCGGTTAGTGTCCCTCTCAATCAATCGCCGCCGTCGCCGCGGTGCCGAGACGTTACGTGTGGATGTACAAACATCCACGGGCGAGTTCAAACCGATGCAGAGCGACCGCCCCGGGGCAGCGGACAACGACCCAGGGCTCGAGGACGATGTAAAAGTCACCCTGTACCCCGCCGAGCAGCGGCCGTCTCCGAGGTGATAACGAGCCTGCCACGCAAGGGGGGCACTTGGTAAGAAAAGACTCGTGTCCTCCTCCCGCCTGGTGCCACAGCAGCTGGTAGAGGCTCTCTCACGTGAATGTGCTGGCACCTGGTATTTTATTCATCCGCCAAAGCTGCCCCCGGCTGCTTTCCAACAACTAGACAATTATTAGGCCATTCATCACCGAACGGGGAGCGGTGTGCAGGGGGCAGGCAGTTCCGTCACACCTCACAGGGTGGTCGTTCTCCTGGAGGTTAAAAGAGCCAAAGCACCTGCAGAGAGCAGGGGAGGTCCCTCTCTTCAAGTCCACGTCCCCAAACCAGGGCATCTGGGGTTGGAGACGTGGCTCAGCACCAACACGCCAAGCTCCACGCCGAGCGATGGGATGGACCCACTCCAGCAGAGGACTGCAAAGCACTGAGAGGTGGAGCAGCCGCACACTCACAACTCCCTCTTTCCCCAAGCACCTGAATCAAAGCCTTTAATGGGCTCAGCTTGCTTCTCGAGCCGCCCCTCCAGGGCCAAGTCCACCACGTGCCCAGAGCCCTGCGAGCTTGCCATGGTCCCAGAGGCATCATGGGCCGGACACGAGGCTGCTGAGATGATTTGGGGCAGTAACTGGTTAGGGCCATCAGTTTTGAGACTGAGGGACTTGATCCCCAAAAGGAAATAAACAGGGAAGGCGATGGGGAATTCACAGCCACATCCCCCAGGCCCTAACCCTAATCATAACCTCTCCCCTTCCCATTTCCCTTCCCTTCTCCCATTAGGGTTAGGGGCCAGGGTTGATGGGAGATCACTGGGAGTCCCTGGCTGGATCCAAACCAGTGGGATTTGACAAAGCTGAGAGAAACTCCTGTTGTGTTTCCCCAGGTAGAGCCCAGCGCTGCAGCCAGGCACCAGGCACCCTCCTCAGTGCAGAGGCTGTTGAAGCTCCCCGGCTGCTCCCATCTCGGGGCAAGCACCGGCAGCAGCAGCAGGCCCTACAGACACAGGCGGCTGCCTCGCCGCCGGCGCAGAGGGGGCCGGGCTTTCCCCCGACGAGCCCCGCAGATGGTGTTTGTTTGCTCGGCCGTGATGGAGAAGGAAAATATTTGGTGCAATCTGCCATCAGGCAGAGGCAGCCATATGGTCGCCGCAACGTGAGCCCGGATCCTTGGGAAAACTCCGGCAGAGCTCCGCAGCGGCTCTCGGGGGTTGGACTGGCCTTGAGCGAAGAGGGATACGAGCCCCAGGAAAGCTCCAAAGGCCTGGAGTGATGGGACGAGGGGCAACAGCTGCACATTACCCCGTCTAGGGGTAAAAGAGCTGCGACAGAGAAGATGGCCAAGCGCTGCAGGTGTAGAAGACGGGTGGAAGGAGAAGCTTCGCCCCCAAGAGCCACCCAGCGTGTTCACACCGCGCATGGAGCTCCAGCCCATCACTAACCGCTCCCTCTGCACCCCCTGCAGCAGCTGGAATGATTCCCAGGGAGGCTCTGAACGCCCATAAATAAAAAAGGAGGAATAGAGAAGTCAGCCTGAGCAATCACTCTTGTCCTCGTCCGGCACCAGCCCTGAGCTGCCCGTGCCTGGCGGATCAGGTGCGGCTCTGAGTCCCCAGGTTCCTGGAGCAGAACAGATTCAGCCTGCTTGGCTATGATGGATGAGGCTGATTATTGTTAATCTGATTAAGCAGCCCCTGCTCTCAAATTCTGCTCATCTCGCTGACACTGAAGGTGCTTAAAGGAGCACTCAAGGAGATATGGAGCCTGTGCTGCGGAGCACCCACCAGCATCCATCTCGGGGCAACTGAGAGGTTCTCCTCCCCCTCTGTTCTGCCCTGGGGAGACCACAGCTGGAATCTTGTGTCCAGTTCTGGGCCCCTCAGTTCCAGAAGGACACAGAGCTGCTGGAGAGAGCCCAGTGCAGAGCCACAAAGATGATGAAGGGAGTGGAGCATCTCCCTGCTGAGGAAAGGCTGAGGGAGCTGGGGCTCTTGAGCTTGGAGAACTTGGAGAATAGGAGCCTGAGGGGTGACCCCCATGAATGTTGATCAATATGTGAAGGGTGGGTGTCAGGAGGATGGAGCCAGGCTCTGCTCAGTGACATCTAATGACAGGACAAGGGGCAGTGGGTGTGAGGTGGAACAGAGGTGATTCCACATCAATCTGAGAAAGAACCTGGACATGTTCCTTTGCGACTGGCTCTAGGGGATCCTGCTGTGGTTGGGGGATTGGACTGGAGGATCTTTTGAGGTCCCTTCCAATCCCTAATGTTCTGTGATGCTGTGAACTGAAGTAGGAAGTTTGGGAAAGCAGGATGTGGCCCCACAGCTGGCTGTGGTGCAGGGCACCCTGCTTTGCAGGTGCCCAAGAGTAGGGCTGGAAAGGCAGTCGGAGCTCTGCACGTTAACCCTCCAGCGGTGGCTGAGGGACACCTAGAAACACCCAGTTGGTTTCGTTCCTGGCATTTCTCAGTGTTTGCATTGTTCATTTTTTAATGAGTTTGCTTATCAAAGCCAACACAAATGCTCCAGCTTCCCCAGTTCCTGGGAGCGGGGTACGCTCAGGCGCTGCAGGAGGGAAAACCAATGCATGGGGACATGGAGAAGCCTCTTACCTTTCAGAAGCACCTGGGTCTTAATTGCTTTTCCAGCAGTTGTTTATTAGAGAAAATTGCTGCTAAAAGCTGAGAAGGGCTGGAGTGTTTCCCCATTGCCCTGCTCCTAGGGCTGCCTGAACACACACAAGAGGCAGCCCTTTGGTGGTGGGTTCCCCAGGTCCAGGAAGGGTCCCAGCTCAGCCTGGATCCCACCGCAGTGACCTAGCAAAGAGCTGGTCCTCGAGAGGGTGAGTGAGGGCTCAAGCTTCATCTCTCATGATCCTTCAAAAGCAAGGACCTCCCAGCACCTGGTGTGCTGAGGCTGCAGGAGCCCTCCTCCCCATCACACTTCCATCCACCAGACTCTGGTTGAGGGAAGGCAGCGGTAAGGCAAAGTGAGGGCTGGATGAAACCTCTTTAGCTGGTAACTGGGATGTAAAGAGCTGGGGGTTCACACTGACCTGCTAAAGGAGGTTAAAACCTCAGGCTCCACCCTTCTGACACCCTCCTTTCCATGTTTATCAACATTAATGAGGTCACCCCTCAGGCTCCTTATTTCTCAAGAGCCCCAGCTCCCTCAGCCTTTCCTCATCAGGGAGGTGCTCCCCTCCCTCCATCATCTCTGTGGCTCTGCACTGGGCTCTCTCCAGCTGTTCAATGTCCTTCTGGAACAGAGGGGCCCAGAACTGGCCACAAGATTCCAGCTGTGGTCTCACCAGGGTGGAGTAGAGGGGGAGGAGAACTCTTCCATGATCCCCTGGTGATGTCCCCACGTCCAAACATCCCCTCCAGCAGTGATGTGGAGGGCTGCACCCCCAGGGGCCAACCCCCGCGGAGAGGCCCCCCGTTTCAGCTTTGCTCTGTGGGTTGCAAGCACGAGCTCGATGTTCTCTGCAGCCCAGGCTGAACGTGGCCCTTACTAATGTTGTTCTTGCTATTTCAGTGCCGTCTCCCTTATTTCCACCCTCCCTCTGAACAACTAAATTAATTAGAGTGATTTTAAAAATTTAAATACCGTCATGGAATAATAATTCTGGTGAGTTTGGGGTGGGTTTTTGTCATTCCCTGCTGCTTCTTTTCCCTTTTAACAGGCTGTTGGTGTTTTGTTAGAGCTGTGTGAGATCACAGCTGTTGTCTGCAAAAAAAAACCAAGGAAAAAAAAGAGTAAAATGATGCTCTGTGCTGTTGCCATCCAACAACCATTTTTCTTCCTCCACCAGCTCACAAAAAGCCTCTTCCCCTATTAAGTGCACACGGGCATTTTTCTTGGCTTGTAAAAAAGCCACAAAGCCCCAGCACAGCTTCACTGAAGCGCTGGAAGGAAGGAAGCTGAAGCTCCTACAATGGGCTGGGGCCATGATCTGAGCACCTCAGGAGGTCAAATCCAGGATCCCAGGAGTGATTCACAGAATCACAGAACATTAGGGATTGGAAGGGACCTCGAAAGATCTGCCAGTCCAATCCCCCTCCCGCCACAGCAGGATCCCCTAGATCCAGTCACACAGGAACATGTCCAAGTGGGTTTGAAACATCTCCAGAGAAGGAGACTCCACAACCCCCCTGGGAAGCCCTGTCGAGGGCTCTGGCACCCTCACTGGGAACAAGGTCCCTCTCACGCTGATGTGGAACCTCCTCTGCTCCAGCTCACACCCACTGCCCCTTGTCCTGTCATTAGATGCCACTGAGCAGAGCCTGGCTCCATCCATCCTCCTGACACCCACCCTTCACATATTGATCAACATGAATGAGGTCACCCCTCAGTCTCCATTTCTTCAAGCTCAAGAGCCCCAGCTCCCTCAGCCTTTCCTCGGCAGGGAGATGCTCCCCTCCCTTCATCATCTTTGTGGCTCTGTGCTGGGCTCTTTCCAGCAGCTCTGTGTCCTTCTGGAACTGAGGGCCCAGAACTGGACACAAGATTCCAGCTGTGGTCTCCTCAGGGCAGAGTAGAGGGGCAGGAGAACCTCTCTGGATCTGCCAACTTTGATCCCGTTCTGATCCAGCCCAGGATGCTGCTGGCCTTCCTGGCCACAAGCACCAGGCAGGGGAGTGTGGCCATCCTTCCCCTGGCACAAACAGCCTGCTCCTCATAAGATGGGTTGTATCTGGTGTTTTTGAGCAGGCTCCTGTATTTCCAGCCCCTGGAAGCAAAAGGATCCCACAAAGCAGGAATGAGAAAGCTGGAGCTGGTGCTCAGAGGCAGCACAGGCTTAACTTCTGCAGGTTTGACCCCAGAACCGAGCCAGGGCCGTGCGGTCCCTCCGAAGGGGACGGGCTGCGGCTGCAAGGCTCCGCAGGGACATCTGCACTGTGGCACAGGAGGTAATCCAGCCCTCGGTCACGCTAGATACAGCCCCCTGCCAGATGCTCCAACCCCCTGAACAGTTGTACCTGCTTCTCCTCAGGTTTAATCCAATCCCCTTAAGTCCGTAAACTCAGTCTGTTTCAGGCCGATACCTACAGACCCGATGGCAACGGCAGCTGTTTTATTTTTACCTGCAAGTGAAAAGGGGGAGTGTAAATCACGGCCCCGACACGTTTCCCATGAAGCAGATGTTTCTCTTAATGCCAGGACCGGGTGGAAATGCAAAGGCTGCTTCTCTTTTCCAAACAGCTCCGTTTTACCCAATTAAAGTGCCACTGGCTGGAGCATCCCAGTGAGTCACTTCCCCTGGTCATGCTTTTTGCTTCATTAGAAGGCTCTAAAGGGACAGAAAGAGCAGCTTTGTATCACTCTCCCTCGATTAAATGTAAAATACATCTGGGCAGAGCCTGAAGATGAGTCTTTCACTGGCAGTCGCTGAGCCGTGGAGGTAGTCAAACACCACTCTGACCAGTGTGGCAAGGCTGCCTTAAACCACAGAGTCACAGAACTTCAGGGGTCGGAAGGGAGCTCGAAAGATCAGCCAGTTCCATCCCCCCACTGCAGCAGGATCCCCTAGATCCAGTTGCACAGGAACATGTCCAGGTGGGTTTTAAATATCTCCAGGGAAGGAGACTCCACAAGCCCCTGGGCAGCCCCTTCCAGGGCTCTGTCACCCTCACCACAAAGAAGGTCCTTCTCATATTGATGTGGAACCTTCTCTGTTCCAGCTCACACCCACTGCCCCTTGTCCCATCATTAGATGCCCCTGAGCAGAGCCTGGCTCCATCCTCCTGACACCCACCCTTCACATCCACATTCATGAGGTCACCCCTCAGACTCCTTTGCTCCAAGCTCCTCAGCCTTTCCTCAGCAGGGAGATGCTCCCCCCCCAGGTATCTTTCGAGGCACAATTCAGGGCTCGACCATCCCTTCAGCTCTCCCCTTGCTAGCAGGAAGACGTTTACACCAGGATCAAGGGGAAAGAGTGACCTCCTCCGAACTCCAGTGCCCCTCTGTCCAATCCCCGATGCTCTCAATATCTCAAGTACCTCCTCCCTGCAGGTTTACCTCAGCCTGCCGTCGCATCGAACGGGAACTGAGCTAGGAAAACCCCTCTGACAGGCAGGGAGGGACAGATGTGCCGAGGCCGTTTCCATCCAAAGTCTTCTTTTGGCTCCAGTCAGCTTTGGGGTGAAAAGAAGCCCCTGAAGAGGCCACCCCTGTGTGTGACAAGCCAAAGCCAAGTGCTGCGTGGGGCTGGCAACAGCGCCTTTATTGAGCTCCAAGGGTTTTAAGTTCATTGTGTGCTGGAACAGCACCAGGCACCTCAATGCCCTGACCCGACGCTGAGTCTCGGCGGCCTTACGCTCACACAGACAACAGGGGGTTACCAGGGAACTACTGATCCATCAATGATTCTGGAGAAAGCAGCAGGATGTCCGCGCTGGTGCGATGAATCCAGCTACCGAGGGGCTGCTGCTCCGAGCCAGCAGGCAGAGTCTTTGGAGGAGAAGCTCCTTACACCTTGTTCCGTGGGAGAACACAGCTCTGGAATCAGTGGGGCAGCCAGCACCGAGCGCTGCGGAGTGCTGAGGAGGAAGGTTGCTGAAAAGCAGCAGAGAGGCAGGACTGCCTGCAGGAAGGTTTCCTGAGCGACGTCGATGCTCGTTGCTTTTACTCTGCTTAGGGAAACAACCTTAGGAAGCAAACTGCTTCGTGTCAGGGGATTCAAGAAGGAAACCCACCTCGTACCGTTCGTCTGCCGCAACGGAGAAGCCCTGAAGACCAGCCAAAGGGAGGAAGCGGCTGGTTGATGTAATTACCTTCCACTGGGCACCAAGAGCCAGGAGCTGGCATGGGAAGACTGATTTGAGGAGCCACACAGGGCCAGAATAAGCTACAGGGTTTTCAGAGAGGGAAGCCCGGGAGCTGCAGCTGCGTCAAACACCCTGTGCTGCCGACTGCTCCTCTGCTCCGCTACAGCCGTAAGCAAAGGGCCATGAGCAGTGGGTGATGCCAGCTATGTCCTCACGGGCATGAAAGTGATCATAAAACAAGAGCTGGGGGAAAAGAAAGGGGAAAGACCCATCTGATTCATAACCAAATGCCAGCCTGAAGAGCCTACCATGTTCCTAGGACCAAAGTGAGTGCGTATCAAAGGAAAAAGGACTTTAAGAGAACAGGAGGTTTTGTCCCCCCAGACCCAGAATCACAGAGAACTGGGCTGGGAAGGACTGCAAGGGGTCATCAGGTCTTTTCCCCAGCTTCTATGATCCCCTGTGGTTGGGTCCCATCAGTAGATGGAGCTGAGGGTGGTATCTTGGCTACTTGTGTCAGAGCTGTCCAGTGTCACATCAGGACCTGCCTCGGCACCATCGGGATCCACTTGGTCTTTAGCGAAGTCGATGAAAACCTAGAAGTTGAATGGCAGCCACTCAGTGTGGGACACAGAATCACACAGCATTAGGGGCTGGAAGGGACCTCCAAAGATCATCCAGTCCAGTCCACCTGCCACAGCAGGATCCCCTAGATCCAGTCGCACAGGAACATGTTCAGGTGGGTTTTAAATGTCTGCAGAGCAGGAGACTCCACAACACCCCCGGGAAGCCCCTTCCAGTCACCCTCACCGGGAGGAGCTACACAGGACTGGAGTCCTGCTGCACGTGAGACCTGCAAACACCGGGCTCTGTACGTGGAGACACAGTTCTGGATCACCACGTCGAACCCTGGTTGTCCTGCAGCTGATGTGTCAGGAGTACGAGCGAGGCAACGTCCGTGAGGTGGCTCATTGTCATCACAGCTCTGTTACTGCTTTACTAACCCATCTGTCTCTCTACAGCTGACATCTGCTCCCGCACGACGGCGTGGAACACGCGTAGGGGTTGTATCACCGCACGTAATGCCTGCGGTTGACAGGCAAGAGTCCTACTCGAACGCTACCTGTAGTCTCGTCTGCACAGTCACAAACCCAAGCTGTCCTCCCACCGGGTTTTAATGCCTTGGAATGTTCTTCCAAGGGAGAATGGAAGGAACTTAACCATGCACCTGAGTTTTGAGTAACGCTAAGTGAACCCAAGAGCAGGACAAGACTGAACCCAAGAGCAGGATAGGGTTGAACCCAAGATCAGGATAAGAATGCACCGAGGGGCAGGACAAGATCAACCCAAGTGTAGGACAAGAATGCACCAAAGAATGGGACGAGAATGAACCCAAGAGCGGGACAAGAATAAACTCAAGTGCAGAACAAGATTGGACCTAAGAGCAGGACAAAAAATTGAATCCAAGAGCAGGACAAGATTGAACCCAAGAGCAGGACAAGATTGAACCCAAGAGCAGGACGAGAATGAACCCAGGAGCAGGATAAGAATGAACTCAAAAGTAGGATAAGAACGAATTCAAGTGCAGAACAAGATTGAACCCAAGAGCAGGACACAACTGGACCCAAAAGCAGGATAAGAAGCACCCAAGGGCAGGACAAGAAAGAGCAAAATCAAGGACTGTTGTGAAGCCTGTCACTGGTCCTGGGGCGATTCATAACCCTGCCCTTCACTGAGGCTGCTGAAAGCAGCAGTGACAGAGGGAAGAAGAGATCCTTCATGCCACAGGCAGGTTGCCGTGTGTGCTTGCCCAGCCCGGGCACAGGTATCTGGAGGCAGCAGTGCTGACGAAGCATCCCCAGGAGGAACGTAGATGGACGTCCCTTTCAGAAGATGGTCTGCTGTGGTGCCATCAGCCTGCACCCCACAAACTCACCTCCTCTAGCGTTGTCTGGCTCACTGAGAAGTGCCTGATATTGAAGGCTGCTTTGCTGGCTTCCAGGAGACCGAATATATTTGCCACCCCTCCCGCGGAGACGGGAACGTGATACTCCACCATGTTGAAATGCCGATCCTACGGAAACAGGAAGGATGGGCTGAAGTTAAGATGTTGCTGCCTGTAGAGCACCAGGGGACCTGCTCACTGGCTGGCTGGTGGTGAAGGAAAGCAAGGAGGAGCTGGAGCAGGAGGGTTGCTCATGGAGGTGGGTTGTGTGTCTGGGAGATGATAACAAAGGCCCAGAGCTGGAAGCATTTCTCAGCTCCAGGTCTGCTGTTCTGAGATAGGGTTATGGATACTGGCTGGAATTTGTGACTTGGCTACTCTGCTTTTAGAGTCACTGAGTCACTGGAAGCACCCAACCATCTGCAAACAAAGCAGGTCTTCATGGGACCATCCTGAGCAGCACAGGGTCACCTAACGGCTGCGTTACAGGATGGCTGCAGCTGCCGAAGGGAGTTGAGCTGCTAAGGATGCTCCAGCCTGCGTGTGAGTCCCTCAGGCTCCGGGAGCCTGATCTACGTGCAAGAAGCCCACCCTGCAAGCTGCTCCCAGTTAATCTGAAGGCACTGAGAGGGCCTCTCCTGAAAGCGCGTGTCCCGCTTACCTTCAGGCACGTGTTTGGGAAGTGCGACTTCATGAACTCTGTCAGCACCTCCGTGCAAACCGTGCTGCTGTTCAGGTGCATCTTCACAGTGAATCCTCTTCCAAACCTAGGGAGGAGAAAGAAAATCACAATTAGAAAAGAGAAGCAGGCGAAGAGAATCCTCCGGGAGCGCTCCGCAGCCTCTTTGGGGAAATCTAAGCCAGGCAGAGCGCAGCTTCGGCGGGGTCAGGGTTGTTAACTCGGGCTGAAGCTTAATCAGAAGCCCAGCTCTTGTGATAACTAATAAAACTGAAGCTCTGCCCTGACATGCGTTTCACACCGCCTGCGGCAAGCGGATACGGCGGGGAGCGCGCCTCTGGGAAAAGGAGGCTGTGAGCGAGTACAGAGTGCGCTGGTTAACACGCCGCTCCCGCGGCGGAGTGAGGGCCACACCAGGAAACGATGCGACTCCGACAACGGGAGCCTCCCGCGCGGAGCCCCAGCAGCCGCAGCGCGACGGGCGCGTTTTGCTGACCTGCTCTTGATGTGCTGCAGCGAGCCGATGCACTGGAAGGCCCCGTTCACCATGATGGCCAGCCTGGTGCACAGGGCCTCGCACTCCTCCATGCTGAAAAACCAACCACACGCCCCCGTCAGTCAGCCAGCAAGTCCAGTAAGTCCAGTAAGACACAGCTCATGTCGTAAGCAGAGAACGGCACCCAGGGGTGGGTCAGATCGAGAGAGGTTCTCCTGCCCCTCTACTCTGCCCTGCTAAGACCACAGCTGGGATCTTGTGTTCAGTTCCAGAAGGACACAGAGCTGCTGGAGAGAGCCCAGCACAGAGCCACAGAGATGAAGGGAGGGAGTGGAACATCTCCCTTCCTGCTGAGGACAGGCTGAGGGAGCTGGGGCTCTTGAGCTTGGAGAAATGGAGACTGAGGGGTAACCCCATGAATGTTGATCAATATGTGAAGGGTGGGTGTCAGGAGGATGGAGCCAGGCTCTGCTTGGGAGCATCTAATGATGGGACAAGGGGCAGTGGGTGTGAGCTGGAACGGAAGAGGTTCCACATCAGTCTGAGAAGGAACTTCTTCCTGGTGAGGGAACTTCTTCATGGAAGGGGCTGCCCAAGGGGGTTGTGGAGTCTCTTCTCTGGAGACATTTAAAACCTGCCTGGATATGTTCCTGTGTGACTGGATCTAGGGGATCCTGCTGTGGCAGGAGGACTGGACTGACTGATCTTTCGAGGTCCCCTCCAATCCCTAATGCTCTGTGACTCTGTGAAACACTGCTGCTCTGGCCTGAAGTGTTCTGGGTCTCCACTGGCACCCACCTCAGCCACAACCCCCCCAAAACCTGTCACAGTCGGTGCCCTGAAATTCTGTGGGGCTCGGCAGGGAGTGAGAAGGTCTTTTCCACCTAAATGATTCGATGACTGTGACCCTGAAAGCGGAAGCTGAGCCCAAGCAGCCCTACCTGTGCGACGTGAGTATCACCGAGCACTTGTTCTGCACTTCTTCACTGATGATCTTCCACAGGTGGCGCTTAGCGTTCGGATCCATCCCAGAGCTCGGTTCGTCCTGTTGGGAAATGGGGTGGGAAAGCTGCTCACGGAGCTCTGCGCCCGCTCACGGAGCTCAACGAGGGGCGCGCGGCACTAGACGGCGTCTTTGGTGATGGCTGAAGGGCTGAACGTTCCACATCAAAGACAGAAGGGGAAGCCCAACCTTTCAGGTTTTCCTTAACAGTTTTGTGTTCTAATCCCAAGGGAAGTTGCTCCTTTGCTCTCCCACAGATTTGGAGCCCTGAGTGATGCTTTTCACAGAATCACAGGACATTAGGGATTGGAAGGGACCTTGGAAGATCATCCAGTCCAATCCCCCTGCCAGAGCAGCATCCCCTAGACCCAGTCACACAGGAACATGGCCAGGCAGAATTTCTTGAAGGACTCTGCAGGGTCGTTGACATAAAGCCTCACAAGAAGTGCTGGGAACAAGAAAAGCTTGGTTGGCCAGCACAGGGTCCACGTCCCAACTCCGAACAGCAACAACAGCCTCTTGTGTCCCCAAAGGAGATCATGTGGGTGCTCACTGGAACCCCAACGTCCCCCTGATGCTCATGTTGCCAGGATCACTACAGGCATTTGGGGAGTGTCTCATGAGCTGTCTCTGACAGGTCAGCCCTGGCAGGGGCTGCCCAGGGGGGTTGTGGAGTCTCCTTCTCTGGAGACGTTTCAAACCTGCCTGGACTGTTCCTGTGTGACTGGATCTACGGGATCCTGCTGTGTTGGGGTGACTGGACAAGATGATTTTTCAAGGTCCCTTCCAATCCCTAATGTTCTGTGATGTTCTAGACTGTCGGGGCACCCCTGACAGCTCTGCTCATCTATCCCCCAGCAAGGCCCCCCATTTCTCACCAGCAGCAGAATCGATGGGTTCCCGATGAGAGCCAGAGCCGTCGAGAGCTTTCTGTTGGTGCCATAACTGCACATGGAGGTGACTCTGTCCTTGTAGGCCGTCAGGTTCAGCCGCTGGAGGAGCTGGAGTACAACCTACGGGAGCAAGGGTCCTGCTTTCACAGCAGCATCTGAGCTTCAGCAAGATCAAGCGCAGGGTCCTGCCCCGGGTTGGAACAATCCTCACTGTCACTGCAGGCTGGGGCGGGAGGGGATAGAAAGCAGCAGACTTGGGGTGCTGCTGGATGAGGAGCTGGACAGGAGCAGACAGTGAGCAAGTGCAGCCCACGCAGCCAATCACATCCTGGGCTGCATCAGAAGCAGTGTGGCCAGTAGACTGAGAGACGAGATTCAGCCCCTCTGCTCTGCCCTGCAGAGACCTCACCTGGAGTCCTGCACCCAGCTCTGGAGCCCTCAGGACAGGGACCTCATGGAGCAGGTCCACAGGAGGCCACGAAAAGGATCAGGGGGTTGGAGACCCTCTGCTACGAGGACAGGCTGAGGGGGCTGGGGTTGTTCAGCCTGGAGAAGAGAAGGCTCCAAGGGACCTGAGACCTTCCAGTCCCCGAAGGCTGCACAGCAGCTGTTCACAAAGGCCTGGTGTGATAGCACAAGGGGCGATGGTTTCACATGAGAGAAGGGCAGATTGAAATGGGCTGTTAGGAGGAAGTTCTTTAGCAGGAGCACACTGGAACAGGTTGCCCAGGGTGGTGGCTTAGGCCTCATGCTTGGAGATACTCCAGTGAAGGTTAGATGAGGCTCTGGGCAACCTGATGTAGTTAAGGCTGCTCCTCCTCACTGCAGGCGGTGGGACTAGATGACCTTTGGAAGTTGGAAACCCAGGCCATTCTACGATTCTATAAGCCAAGCCCCAGTGCTACTCACCCCTTTGATGTCTCTCTCTGGGATGCCATGGAGCCTGGCATAGTAGTACATGTGCTCTTCCACGGTCAGCAAGTCGTCCAGGGCGTCTTCTTGAGGACAGTAGCCGAAGAGTGACCAGTGTGCCTCACTGATGTCATTCAAGGACCTGTGAAAGCAAGTCAGCACCTCATTCTAATCACACCCAAAAACATTTCTCCTTCTTCCTGCCCCTTTCCCCCATGAAGGAAATGTCATGAATTTGCAGCCTGCCAGCTTTTGAGCCCTCAGGAAGAGCTGGATTTGTGAGGGCTGTCAGCCACCACATCCAGGGCATCGCTCTGCAGTCACTGCCAGCATTTAGTTCCTTTGCCACCCAGCCTTAAAAACTGTCCCCCAGGCAGCCTTAAAAACCATCCCTAAAGTTCTGCGATTGGGTGAATCGCCCCCTCCGTACCCAGAGTGGTCCTGGACCCGCAACCTGCCACTGGACGGTCCGATGTCTCCCGTGAGCATTTTGAAGATGGTTGTCTTCCCAGCTCCATTGACGCCAAGCAAGCCGAAGCACTGCGGGGTGGAGAGGCAGAGCTAAGCCCCAGGGTTTCCTCTGGATCTCAGAGGTGCCCTGCTGCTCCTGTCTTTTCACATGAGTCAGAGTTTTTGCAGGAGACTGCACCAACATGACTAGATCACTTCAGTTTCTGGTCCTGATTGGGCTGATCTGTGTTTCCCTGATGGAAGCAGACCAGCCTGACTCACTGTCTCCCATGCAGATGAGGTGAATCACTGCAACAGGACCAGCCCTGCTGTCTTCATCTACCACACAGTCAGCCACACGGCACAACAAATCATTGCACTTAGGCTGGGACAGCAGCAAGGACTGGGAGAGAAGGTGACAGAGGGATGGTGGATCTGTCTGGGTTTCCCTGCCCACAGCTGTTTCTCTCACTCACCTCTCCAGCAGGAATCCCGAGGCTGATGTTTTTCACAGCCACGATGCGTTTGTGAGGAAGGTGGTAGATCTTTGTGAGATTCTGGAGCTGCACCACGTCAAAGTCAGCTTTGCCAGACTCCACGCGGTTCCTCTCTACCTGAACATCCCCATCCTCCTCAGCTGCAGCTGACAGAAGTGATGCTTTGCCATGCACTCTGTCAAACAGGAACCTGTGGAGAGGCAGAGAAGGGATCTTAGCACCAGCAAGCAGACACCAGTGGGCTTGTGTGCTTGGGGGAGGCACTGAGGAGCCTTCCTCAGAGATATGAGAAGGACCTTCTTCCCAGTGAGGAAGCAGAGCACTGGAAGGGGCTGCCCAGGGGGGTTGTGGAGTCTCCTTCTCTGGAGAAGTTTAAAACCCACCTGGTCATGTTCCTGTGGGGCTGGATTTAGGGAATCCTGCTGTGGTGGGGGATTGGGCTGGCTGATCTTTTGAGGTCCCTTCCAGTCCCTAATGTTCTGTGACTCTGTGCCTCTGTGAGATGGATGCCAGTGCAGGCAAAACACACTCAGCCATACAGCCAGTTTCTATTCTCTCCCAGTATCTGCTCTCCTTAGAGAATTAAACCCCTCAACATTCCATTTCTGCCCAATTTTGTTCTCTTTTGAGCTGGAGCAGGTCGTGCCTCATGGACACCACTCATAACACAAGTGGCAGGGCTGTTCTGTGTCCTAGGAGACTGGGGGATTGGAACAGAGGCGGCTGCCAACGGACACACTGCTCCTACCAGCCAGCTGAATAAACCCAGAGGCCCAAATTGAGGGCTGTGGTCTGAGCCAAAGAGGACTACCGAGGGACTTTGGTCACTTACATCCCCATTAGCTAATACTCTAATTAATTACTGGTAGGTACTGGGACTGAGGCCAGAGACAGCTTACACCGTGTCTGCAAAGCGTCTAGGGAACTTACAGGCTCCAAAACTGACAGTGAAGGTAGAGAGACCAGAATGAAACCACCGAGCGCCGGCTTGGCCTGCTCTCACCGCGAGACTCCGGATGCTACTTACTCCAGCAGGTTGTTCCAGACCCTCTGAATCATCCTGTCGTGAACTGCCAGGCGAACGGCAAAGAACACGGTGCCCTGGATGAACAGGGCGAGCAGCTTGGACGTGGTCTTGTCCAGCTGGAAGGTTTTGTCGGGGTAGTCCACTCCGTAGGCTTTTAAGAAGCCCATCAGCGCCTGATCCTGGGACAGCTCGATCAAGCCGTAGCCGAAGCAGAATTGGGGGAACAGCAGGAACGCGTGCCTTAAGCTCTCGGCGAGATCTCGCAAGCCCTGCAGGAAACCCCGCAAAGCAGCCCAGTCAGTCACTGGTTTTACCCACAGAATACATTTCCAGGCTTTGCTGTGAGTCTGAAGTGTAGCAATTACACTGGGATTTGCTGGTGTCTCAGAGCAGAGATAAATGGAGAGCAAAGAGCTCTGGAGACCGCTCGTTTCACAGGCACAAGGTCAGAAGAGTCGACAGACAGCTCCGCGGTTGTGATCGCCCATAGCAAACAGCCGCCGCGTCCCGGAGCAGCCCCTCGCTGCCGCTCCACCCACCTCAAATCAGCTCAGACCCCAGCAGCACGCTGGAGCTCAGCCCTGCTGCGGAGCTGACCTGGGCCTCCTGAGGCCACACGGCCACCCGAGCCCACTCCCCGGAGCTCTGCCCTGGTTGTTCTCCTCGGACAAACACCTCTGCAGAACGCAGGGCCTGGCTTTCGCGGACACACGCGGGCAGCCTCACGTTCAGGGGCTCTGGCACCGAGAGATCTGGTCTGTGTCTAGCTGAGCGCAGGCAGCAGGTCGGCAGGAAGCAAACCGCCCGCCTGCCGCTGGGGCGCAGAGGGATCAAAGGTGATCGCAGCTGCACGTCCCTAAAAGCCAGAGGGCTCCTCAAAAACCTCTGTCCAGCTGGAGAGAAAAACCCTACCTGGCTCTTGTTTTGCAGAGCAACTGCCCTTCCTGAAAAGAGAAAACTAGGTGTGGGGTGTCCATGCTACCCCAACACTACCCCAGGCACGTCGCAGTCTGCGGAAAGGCTCGACTTCAGGGAATCATCCCTGTCCCTGAGTCATCTGTCCTCCTCGACGAGAGAACAGAATGGCACTGCAGATCTGGATGACAGACAGCAGAGCTCAAACCAGGGCAGTGACACCTGCCTGTCACCCTCCACAGTCTGTGCTGCAGGAACTTCGTGATGGCTCAAAGTCCCCAGCAGCTTTTTATCAACTGTCTATGTCTACCCCCTGCTCTTCTCTGCAAGGGCAACCTTACGTCTCTTTTATTCTCCCCTCTGCCACCATCATCCCCTTCTTTGCTGGGGGAGCAGACTTACAGACCAGCAAGACTCATCAGTGTGAGAAGGACCTTCTTCCCAGTGAGGGTGACAGAGCCCTGGAAGGGGCTGCCCAGGGAGGTGGTGGAGTCTCCTTCTCCAGAGAAGCTTAAAACCCACCTGGCCGTGTTCCTGTGAGACTGGATCTAGGGGATCCTGCTGTGCAGGTGGACTGGATCTAGGGGATCCTGCTGTGCAAGTGGACTGGATCTAGGGGATTCTGCTGTGCAGGTGGACTGGATCTAGGGGATTCTGCTGTGGCAGGGGGATTCGACTGGATGATCTTTTCAAGGTCCCTTCCCATCCCTGATGTTCTGTGATTCTGTGAAGACTCATCCTAGCCTCATGACCTGTCTGTAGGGAATCCCAAGCAGTAAAACCACGGGCGTCCTCTGCTTGCTTGACCTTAAGCATCTCAAAACCAGCCAGCTGCTAAGGACCCAGTCCAATCCAGCAAACTCAAGCCCCAAGGATTTGGTACTCCCCTGGTTCCTACCTGGTCCATGGCCTTTTCCTGGGAGAGCAGGAATACCACCGAGTGCGTGATGATGGTGTTGATGCCGAAGAACAGGTTGACGCAGACATAGACAATGAAGGCCATTCCTGTTTCGCGGAAGAACCCGGCCAGCAGGTACATCCAGGAGAAGGTTGCGTACCTGTAAATCACAGCGGCGCAGGTCACACCACGGTAACTCAACGAGTGACTGAGCACAACCAGCTAAAGACCTCGGACAATGTAACGGGTCTGCGCTTCGATGCGACGAGAGATCTGTATCGCGGCAGCTTAAAGAAGGGAGAAACGGCTTCGGGTCTGTCAGGACTTGGGGAAAGGTCTGTGATGGGAGCTTTGAACTCAGAGCAGACAGGCAGGAACTGAGGAGGTTCTCCTCACCCTCTGCTCTGCTCTGGTGAGACCACATCTGGAATCTTGTGGCCAGTTCTGGGCCCTTCCAATCCCTAGTGTTCTGTGATTCTGTGACACTCTCATGGAGAGTTTCCTTGGAACAAAACAGGGCTGACAACAGCAGCTGAGCTCTGAGCTGGTGGAAGGAACAGCTCGTCACCATCTGTTGAAGAAAATCAGCCCACGTCCTCCTCCCTCGGCTCTCAGACTGCCGCAGCCCACGCCACGCAGCTCCTCCCGCTGTGCAGAGGTGTTTCCACACCACACACACTCACCCAAACAGCAGCAGCAGCAGAAACACCGCCAGGAGGTTGCTGTTGTTGCAGAAAGCTGGGATCTGGAAGGCTGAAATGACTCCTATCGAGAGGCCAGCTGGGACCAAAAAAAGCACCTGCACAATCACATGGAAAAGAAGTTATTAGGGCCATCGTTCTCACTGCTTGGTTTTCTAGCATCGTGGGGAAGCAACACCACCAGGTCTCCAAGGCAGGGGATGCTTGTGCTGTTCCCTCATCATGAAGAAGTTCCATCTCCTATTGATGTGGAGCCTTCTCTCTTCCAGTTCACACCCACTGCCCCTTGTGCTCTTATTAAATGACAGTGAGCAGAGCCTGGCTCCATCCTCCATCCACATAAATGTCAGAAGGACCTTCTTCCCAGTGAGGGTGACAGAGCACTGGAAGGAAGGGGCTGCCCAGGGGGGTTGTGGAGTCTCCTTCTCTGGAGACATTTAAAGCCCTCTTGGATGGGTTCCTGTGCAACTGGATCTAGGGGATCCTCCTGTGGCAGGGGATGGGACTGGATGATCTTTTGAGGTCCCTTCCAATCCCTAATGTTCTGTGACTGAGATTCTGGAGACACAGGGTTTTAAAGACAGTATCAACCCAGCAATGAATTTCTGCCCAGCAGACCTGCGTCGGCTGGGAGACAGCTCTTAACACCCTCGCAGGGGCTCAAAAGCAGCTGTAGCCTCCAGCCCCAGAGCCTCACCCTGTGCCCAGCTCATCCAGCCCTGCGAGCTAACACGCTGCCTGCTTGTGACAGTGGAAGTGGAGCTCTGGCCTGCTCCCTGCTGCTCTCCATCAACGCGCCGAGTGCTCTGCAGACACTCGAGAGAGAAGGAAGCCTTCGCTTAGCAGAACCCAGCGCTGCGCTCCACGTTTAATAGGCTTCAGTGCCTTGGAGGACAATTACCACATCACCCTCCTGGTAGCAATAATATTAGGAAGTCTAGGCAGCCAACTTTAAATAAAGAACTCTTGGGGTTGTTTTGTTTCCCCTCCCTCTGCTGCGTGGTGCTGCTCTGGGTGCACTTAGGGATGTGAATTATTTACCAGGTCGTAAACGAAGTTAGTCACCCAGTAGCTCGTCATGCCGATGCCGGAGATGTGCTGCAGCTGCTTGGCTTTGGTCTGGTGTTCCTTCACCACGTAGAGCACAAAGCTGGCCGTCGTGATGGAGTAGCCGACCAACACAGACATGGAAACGATGATGTCGAGCAAGCTGTTAAGCCTGGGGAGAAAGTGGAGCCAGATGCTTGTGGTCAGTCAAAGAGGCAGACTGCCTTCATCGCAGAGGCACTGGCTGGAGCGCGGAAGCAGAGAGGTGCCCACAGAGCCTGGCGCTGAGCCACACGGATGGCAGAGGGGAGCGCCTCCCTGACGAGGAAAGGCTGAAGGAGCTGGGTCTCCTCAGCTTGGAGGAGAGAAGAATGAGGGGTGACCTCTTTAATGGTTGTAAACACATTGAGGGTGAGTGTCACAGAATCACAGAACATTCAGGATTGGAAAGGCCAGAGGGAAAAGGGAGTCCTTACACCACAGCACACGACTGCGTGAGCCTCTGACTGTGCCCCCCCAGCGAGAAGGGATCCTGTGTGGAAATCCACCCAGGAACCTGCAGCGCGTGATGCTCCTCACGCGGAGAGGGAACGAAGACAAGGAAGGGGATCAGCCCCACCACCCGAGGCAGCCATCCAGCTCATTGAAGCTATTTTATGACGTGCACGACGCTGCTTTACTTCTCCTGAAGCTAAACGATTCTGTTACCAAGCAAATGAATCTTCTTACATGACTTGTTCTTGACTCTGTCCTCCAGGATACGGGTGGGCTGATAAGAAAATCCCTACAAAAGCAAAAGGAAAACAGAATGAGAACGTGGCTGACTGAAAACCGCCATCCCCAGCTCCCGTGAGAAGAAAAGCAGATCAACAGCTGCATTTTGCTCCCGTCCTCTTGGTGTGACCTCGGGCAGAGCTCTGAGCACCCGCGTCCTCCCCTCGGCTTCGCTTTGGTGCACAGCAGGTCTGAGGATCGTTTGGTCTGAAGGAACTCACAAAACCCTAGTGACTGCCTCTGGAAGACCAGCCCAGGGCAGGGGTGGAGATCCCAAATGACCTGTGAACCTGGTGCTGAGGGACACCTGGCAGTGCTGGGTCAGTGGTTGACTTGATGATCTTAAAGGTCTCTTCCAACCCAAGAGATTGTGTGGTTCTGTTACATTTCCCAAAAAGATCCCTTAAAATGGGTTTGTGTCAGGCACAAGCTGCAAGAGAGACACTTTCTGCTCACGCGCAGGTACCTTCATGAGATCTGAGTTCTTCTTTGCCATGTGCCCGTGTGACTGGATCTAGTGGATCCTGCTGTGGCGGGGTGATTGGACTAGATGATCTTTTGAGGTCCTTCCAGTCCCCAGTGTTCTGTGATCACATCATTTGCTTTGTTTGGGGGCAATTGGTGCCAAAACAAACCAAGGGAGGATCTTGAGGGGCTCTGGCGGGGCAGTTCCAACCGCCAGTGAAGGTCTCTGCCGTGGTCCCAGCCTCCAAGACTTGTGGATTCAGGCTAAGATGTTTCTGTGCCTACCAAGCAGGTTCTCCCCCTGCATCTAGGCACCTTCAGAAACACCTCTCTTCCCTGGGGCTGCTGGAGGGCTTTCAGCTGCTCTCAGATCCAGGGCGATTTCCCACAACATGCCCCCTCTGACAGCTAAGCTCCTCACAGCCCGGTGTCCAGCTCTCAGGAGGAAGAAGAACTACTCTGGGCTTCTTTTCCTGAAGACCAAGTGCTGCCACAGGGACCAGCCGGGAGGAGAATGGGGCTGCTGAACCGAGCACGCTGAGCAAATCAACTTGGAAGGGAAGACTTCATATGAAAATCAGTTTGGAGGGGAAAAAATAACCCAACCCCTCAGTCTCTTCTCCAGCGAGAGGAAGCGGAATTAAAATCTCAGGCTGCTGATAAAGCCGCACAAACAGCCAGGAAGGTTTCCCTTCTCTAAAAAGGATAGAGACAGAGGTTGAAAGACACCGCCTGTCTAAGCTGTTAATGCTCCAGTATAAAGCCATCGCCCTTTACTGGAGCTTAGGCTGGGAGTCACAATTTCCATTTCAATGCTCTCCCCGTCTTTGTCGCTTGGGATTGAGAGAAGAGGAGGCACAATGCACCCAGTCAAAAGCTATCAGGACTTGCTCAGTAAAGAAGCTTCTTGCGGTTTGGGGGGGGGTTGTGTGTGTGAAATAATCCGCCGGGCTAAGTCCAACCTGCAGAGTGGGACCGGCAGCTCCGAGAGGGCAGCGCGTCGCGGGGTGATTGGCGCTGGCATCTGCCCGTCGCAGCACTGAGCGGCGCTGGCTGCAGGAGCGTCTGCTCGCTCGCCCGCGTGGGCTTCCCACAGCCCCGGGGGAGCCGGGCTCGTCCACTCGTTCGATTCCTCCCACTCTGCTGCTCCCTCTGTGTGGTCACTTGTGACGAAGCACTTCCTTCCCAACTCACCAAGGCAGCAGCACAGATGGAACCAAACCTGCTGCTGTTGTTTCCCCCCTGCAAACGGGGTTTTGCTGGTAGGAAACTTTCCTTGTGAAAAACTTTCTGGCTGTTCACACGCGTTTCCTGCCTTTGCTCTTGCTCCAGCACATGTTGGGAATACAGAGAGACAGGGCAAGGAGCTTCACTGCTGAATAATTCAGCTGCTCGGGGACGCTCCGGCTGCTGGAAGCGCCCGGCTCAGGCCTGCTCAACCCACAGCGGCGCCTGCGATGGGCTGGCGCGGCGCACACCACAGCGCCTGAACCCGCTGACCTGCAGGGCGAGCTGCACGGCCCAAAGGCACCCGCTGGCGGGGGACCAGGCGCTGCTTTCGCTTGTCGTGAGCTGAGCTGGCGTCGGCATCGGTGCACGGAGGTGGGCAGGGAGACGTGCGCTGGTGGGACTTGCAGCCGGCGCGATGCCGCTTCTTTAATTCATGGCGACGCTCCAGCCCAGCCGCCTTCTCCACCACAGACGTGATGGGGAGGGAGGAGACACTGCCACCTGCAACAGGAGGCCGCTGAGGCCAGGGGGGCTTGGCACGAGCAGGACGTGGCCCCAGGGGCACTGTTTGCCAAAGAACATCGGGCAGTGGGACGCTGCTGCTCCTGTCGTCTCAGCCCAGGAATCTCTGCCCAAGATCCCTCCAAACGGCAGCACCATCGATCCTCCTCTTCTCCCTGCAAGCCCCATCCAGCCCCGCAGCTGGGCGCGCAGACACCTCTGTGCCCACGCAGAACTGGTAAGAGAGGGTGTCCCAGCTCTTTTACATCACCGAGGCGACGCTCTGAGCACCGATAACCCCAGACAGGCTACTGATGCTCCCTGGGAGCTGCCGTGTCAGGGGAAAACCAGGCCTGAAAATGATGTCTCTCACTTCATCCCCCTCTCCTGCCTTCTCACACCTGCACATCTGCAGGAGGGCGACGAGAAAATTTACTCATCTCCACCACCCCCGGAGCTGACCCACCGCGGCCCCTCCTGCGCAACCACCCGGCGCCCGTCAGGAGGCAGCTGCTGCACTTCTGGGAGGAGAGACAATCAATCAGCAGCAACCGCGGCCGTTCTGGGGATGAAGCAAGTATCTCACGTAGGAGCCGGGGTCCTCCCTGGCCAGCTCCCCGGAGTCCTGGACGAAGATGGATGGAATCTGTGATTTATTCATGGCTCTCAGCTCCAGTTTGGCTCCTTTTAAAGGAGCTGCGCAGCTGGGAAGGAAGGAAGAGAGCGGCCTCGCGGAGAAGCCAAGGGACACGTCGTCATCGATTTCAACACCACCGGGATGCTGCCCCTGAGGGGGAAGAAATCAGCTGCTGCTGTAAAGGGGGCACTTACCGTATCTGGAAGTCTCATTCCTGGGCAGGCTGGCTCGAAGGATGAAGTTGTTGAGGCTGTTGAGATAGGCTGGGAGGCTGTGATAACCTTCGGGATTGTACCAGACCTGCACACAAGTGAGAAATGGGAACGATTTGGGAGAGGAATTGTTACTGATAACATTTTGGGGCGGCTCGGCTTCCGCGAATGAATCACTCCAGGTTGCTATCTGCGGTTACAAGCGCTGCGAGCTCAAGTCCAGTGATTAAACCACAGCCAGTCGTGAGGGAGGGTAAAAGCTTGCAGCACAAGCAGCCCCTCCAGCTCCATCTGTCTTCTGGGGAGAGAAGGAGCAGCTGGTTGTGCAACAGAACGTGTCATGCACTTGGTTTCTTCGCAGGTCTGATAAGCCCCAGCAGTGGGGACTTTCCAAAGGTGGCCACCCAACCAACTGTCCAGCAGTCCTTGGAAGCCAGAGGGAAAGAGTTTGGTTTAGGGCAGAAACCAGCCAGTTGTTGCTTTCTCACTGGAACAGGCTTCCCAGGGAGGTATCAAACCTGATGTGTGACAAGCAAACAGCTCTAGCTTTCTCATCGGAGCTGAAGCTGGAAGACTGGAGGAGTGAAAACACAGCAAACTCATTACCTGAGCTCTGAGCCTTCATGAAACACACCCTGTGCTTCCATTTGACTGAAGCTACCACTGAAAGCATCCCTCAGTGAGGATGCAACTAGCTCTCTTGCTGGTGCTACCTCACATCTCAGCCCTGGGGCCTTCCAGCTGACGAGCTGCAGCCTTTTGACGGAGTGGGAACAGAGCGAGGGGTGTATCAGAGCGCAGCAGCCAGCCCTAGCTACGACACACACGTTCCCTCACGAGATAAAGGCGCTCCTAATTGAACTTCTCACCTCCCTGTAATGAAAATATGAGAGCAGAAAAATTGTCTCCTGCTAGCGAGAGACGTCGGGCAAATAATGAAGAACAGAGGGAGAAAAGGAAATGGACTGCGAGGCAGCTCTCCCACGCCAAGGTGCACCATGCAGGGGCTTGCTCTTGGTTTTCTGCAACATCCCTGAATATCCACCTTGGGGTGGACCAGAAGGGGTGGTTAGCACATGGAAAGAGGTTCTCCTCGCCCTCTGTTCTGCCCTGGTGAGACCCCATCTGGAATCTTGTGTCCAGTTGTGGGCCCCTCAGTTCCAGAAGGACACAGAGCTGCTGGAGAGAGTCCAGTGCAGAGCCACAGGGATGATGGAGGGAGGGGAGCATCTCCCTGATGAGGAAAGGATGTCGAAGGGAGTGGAACATCCCTCCTGATGAGGGAGCTGGGTCTCTTCAGCTTGGAGAAAAGGAGCCTGAGGGGTGACCCCATGAATTTTGATCAATACTTCACGTGGGTGTCAGGAGGATGGAGCCAGGCTCTGCTCAGGGGCACCTAGTGATAGGACAAGGGGCAGTGGGTGTGAGCTGGGACAGAGGAGGTTCTGCATTAGTGTGAGAAGGACCTTCTTCATGGTGAAGGTGCCAGAGCCCTGGCAGGGAGTGCCCAGAGGGGTTGTGGAGTCTCCTTCTCTGGAGACATTTAAAACCAGTCTGGCCATGTTCCTGTGCAACTGGATCTAGGGGATCCTGCTGTGGCAGGGGGACTGGGCTGGCTGATCTCTCGAGGTCCCTTCCAATCCCCAATGTTCTGTGATCACTTCTCCTGAATGCCATGCTGGGGTGAGTCGAAGGAGCTCAGTTACCTTGGTCAGGGTTCTGTTGGGGGGCACCGGCTTGATATCAAACTGGAGATCTTTGGTCAAGGGCAGTCCGAAGCTCCAGCCACCGTACCTGAGGGAAAACCACGCACAGGTGAACTCACACCTCCATGCCTTCCTGGCTGCCTGGTGCTGCCCCGTGCCTTGCATGCAGCTGTGCTGTCCAGACACACCAACAGCTCTAACAGCCCCGCGGCTGAGCGGCACGGACGCACCTGTTGAAGCGCAGCATGCACTGAGCCTCCTCAGAGCATCAGGCCTAGAGGAAAGTCTCTCCCCAGGGTTTCCTTCGTGACAGGCTGTGTCAGATTTTCCTCTCTTCAAGCTTTTCTGAGTCACAGACGTGTCTGCCATCGTCCCATTAATGTATTGGGTGACTGACAGGTTATCCCTAGGCTATCTCTGCTACCATCAAGCACGGCATCTGCACAAGCCTTCATCTCTAACTCCGTGAGCGCAGGGTATTTCCCCTCTTTTCACCACATTCACAGGGACAGCACAGAGCCACAAAGATGATGGAGGGAGGGGAGCATCTCCCTGCTGAGGAGAGGCTGAGGGAGCTGGGAGGAAAGGAGACTGAGGGGTGACCTCATGAATGTAGATCAATATGTTAGGGGTGGGTGTCAGGAGGATGGAGCCAGGCTCTGCTCAGGGGCATCTCATGATAGGATGAGGGGCAGTGGGTGTGAGCTGGAACACAGGAGGTTCCCCATCAGTCTGAGAAGGACCTTGTTCCCAGTGAGGGTGCCAGAGCCCTGGCAGGGACTGCCCAGGGGGGCTGTGGAGTCTCCTTCTCTGGAGCCGTTTCAAACCTGCCTGGCCATGTTCCTGTGCGACTGGATCTGGGGGATCCTGCTGTGGTGGGGAGACTGGAGTGGCTGATCTTTGGAGGTGCCTTCCAATCCCTAATGTTCTGTGAGTCTGTGACCATCAGAGAGGCCTGTCTGAACGACTCCCTAAGCCCAGTGGCTCCAGTAAGACACAAGAGGCTGCTCCCAGTGCCGCGCCGGGGAGGACTGCGCCGCGGTGCCCTACCGTTTCTGCAGGAAGTCTTTGGCAGTCGCCAGGATGTAGGTCTCCAGGTTGTGCCCCGTGAGGTTATAAAGCGTCCGCGTGGAGAAGGTCCTTCGGTGAGGGGGGGTGTAGTTGGTCTGTGGACACGTCTGAGAGAAGACAAATGAACAACACCGTTACTGTCTGTGTCTTAACTACCACCTACTGCATCCAGAGAAGACTGGGGGCCGGCAAGGGCAGCACTGCAGCGCTGGGGCTGGCTCCTCCAGAAGCCAACGCTGCACAAACAGGGCAGGTGAGGACACAGGAGGTACAACACCCCTGCGTGCTGCCCTCCAGTATTCAGTGAGGTGCTCAACACCAGCCTCCCGAGCTTCAGAGGAACCTGCACTGAGTCCTGGATGTACAATGCAGGTTCTGGGGGTCAGAGCCACCTCGAGCGTTTCGTAGGGGCCAAGGGTCCTACCAGAGAGCTTTGCTGGCTGCTTCCCTCAGCTCATCCATAGCACCAGCCCTGGCCTCCTCCTCCTCCCTGCTGTGTGCCTGCTCCTCTCTTTGCACCAGACACCCTGCTTCCCGCTGGACAACACCTGCCTGTGCCTGCCAGAGGTGGGGACTGGGCGCTGCCTGACTGGAGGAAGGCTGCCAGCACTGCTAGCGACACGAAACGCAGTCTGTGTGCACAAAGCCGAGCGGAACAGCCACACTTCAGGAGGCACTGGGAGCGTCTGCCTGAGCGCGGGCTTTATCTTACATCGCGCGGCACCATGAGCCCGACTCCCTACTGGAAAAAAGGCTGAGGACAGGGGAGGGAGACTCGGCTTCAGACTGGGCTGCGGAGCTGTAACATCTCTGGGGCAGAATCTGCCTTCCCCCACGTGCTCAGCGGTGTCCAGAGCTGCTTCTGTGGGTGTCGCTGTCACGCGAACGGCTGGCGCCATTAGTCATCGCTGCAACGTGGAGCAGAGTACGAGCAGAGGGATCCAGGCTTCTGGTGAAGTCAAACCCTGAGCAGCAGTAATAGCTCTGCTTTCATATAATGACAGTGCTCCTATGAAATGCAATTTTCCCCTTGAATACATGTTCACCTCTGCTAAATGGGACAATCATGCAACATTCAAAAACACCGGGAAAGCTTTCCCGCTGCGGGGAGCGAGGCAGATGGATTAGCGGAGCGTCGGCTGAGGATGCTGTGCCCTTCCCATCCCCAGACCGGAGCAGCCTGTGGTTGTTCACACAACCACAATCACCCAGGTTGGAAAAGACCTTTAAGACCATCGAGTCTAACCATCAATACAGGAGTTTTTTCCCAATGTCCAGCCTAAACGTCCCCTCGTGCAGCTTGAGGCCATTTCCTCTTGTCCCATCACTTGTTCCTTGTGAAGAGAGACCAACCTCCACCTCTCTACACCCTCCTTTCAGGTAGCCAGACTAACCAGCCCCAGCTCCCTCAGCCTCTCCTCACAAGGTTTGCTCTCCAGACCTTTCACCAACCTTGCTGCTGCCCTTCTTTCCACAAGGCCAGAAAGAGAGAGGAGGAATCACAACGCTGAGTTCTCCTTAGCGTCATACGTGGCCACAAAACTACTTCCAAGCTCCAAGAACCACCCAGACACCTCCCTGCACTCCGCCAGGTCTGGTTTCGCTCCGATTACCTGGATGCCATGCGTGCAGTTGCAGGCAGAATACTCCGCTCTCGGGTTCCCGCTGACAACCCACTCGCCGAGCGCGTCCTCCTGCAGACACTGCCTGCGAAGGAACACACGGCCCTCTGAGCTTCTCGACGCTCAGGTGTGCAAGTGGTGGCTGTCATGTTCAGAGAGGGCAGCTCTGGCAGTGCCAGCTCCCTGCTGCCTGCCAAGGGGCGGCCAGACCTCTCCTCATGAGCGGGAAGAGTCTGTGAGTACATCTGAGGAGAGGCAGGAGATACCTTTTTCCCCTCTGTGTGTGGCACCAGTGTATGAAACTCCTGCAGACAATCAGGGGTGGCTATTAAAGCCTAATGGCTAATAACAGCCCTGTGTCAATCACCTGTGTGGTGTTGAAATGGAAGGAAGCCAGGAAGTACTTACGAATTGCTTTCATTCATGCAGGTGTTATCTGTCCCAGGGAAAGCCAGCATCGAAGCCACCAAAGCATCTGTTGTTTCATTAAAGTTCCTAAGATTAAAGAAAGAAGAGCCCAGAGGAACGTTCAGGAACTTCCACTAATGCTGAGCAGAGGAAACCTGGGTCTGAACCCAGGAAGATTTCTTTAGGGTGTCAAACAACGATTATTTGTGGTGCCAGCCCTGTGAATCACTGGAGGACATCAGACAGTCCCACAGGTTTGGATTCTCATGGCTCAGGGGCAGCAGCACAGACACAGGGCTGGAAGGCTCCAGTGGGAATTACAAAGGATATTTATTCCTCACAGACTTCAGAGAATCACAGAACATCAGGGATTGGAAGGGACCTCCAAAGATTATCCAGTCCAATCTCTCCACTTAGATCCATCACACAGGAACACATCCAGGAGGGTTTTAAACGTCTCCAGAGAAGGAGACTCTACAAGCCCCCTGGGCAGCCCCTTTTACAGCTCTCTCACCCTCACTGGGAAGAAGTTCCTTGCCGTATTGATGTGGAACCTCCTCTGCTCCAGCTCACACCCATTGCCCCTTGTCCTGTCACTGGGTGCTCCTGAGCAGAGCCTGGCTCCATCCTCCTGACACCCACCCTTCACATACTGATCAACATTCATGAGGTCACCCCTCAGGCTCCTTTTTTCCCAGCTCAAGAGACCCAGCTCAGCAGGGAGATGCTTCCCTCCCTTCACCATCTCTGTGGCTAACAATAAAACCAGCTCTTCAAAACCAAAGGGGTTTCAGGATCATGAGGAACCCCACTCACCCAAAGAAGTCCACCTGGTCGGCCGTGCCGTAGAGAGAAGGCGACAGCAGCAGCTCGGGGTACTCCGTCTCCTTCGTTCTCAGCGTCCCGAGGCCCATCGCAGCCATCACGAAGAGGACCGGGAGGACGACCTGAGCAATGAAGCCTCGGACATCCCGCCGCGTGTGGTGGAACCTCTTGATGAGCAGCGCTGACGTCTTCTTCAGCAGCAAGGGCAGGCCCCGCAAGCTCTTCGATCTGATCAGGAGCTGATCTGGGTCCAAAAGAAGAACACCAGGCTGTCAGCAGTGCACATCTGTGAAGCTCGGGGAGCTGCCGATGGTCAGAGTACTCCGAGAGCATTTTCCTGAGCTCCTTTATGAATCAAAGGCACTGGGTTGGAATACAGGCTGTCCTTCAGCACCTACAGGGATGGGGACTCCCCCACTGCCCTGGGCAGTCCAGTCCAGGCTCTGATCACCCTTTCCGTAAGGAAGGGCTTCCATCCAACCTAACCCTCCCCAGGGGCACCTTCAGGCCCTGCCCTCTTGTTCTGTTGCTAGTTGCCTGGGAGAAGAGCTCAACCCCCACCTGGCTACAACCTCCCTTCAGGGAGTTGTAGAGAGGGAGAAGGTCCCCTCTGAGTCTCCTCCAGGCTCAACACCCCCAGCTCCCTCAGCCTCTCCTCATCAGACTTTCCCTCCAGCTCGTTGCTCCAGCCCCTCAGTCTCTTTCTTCAAGTGAGCTGCACAAGGGTCAGGCTCAGGACAAGACTCAGGCTGTAGCTCTTGAATCACGAGCTCACGGAGCACCGGGGTTGTGTAGTGGATTCACTTGGAGATCCTGCAACAGGATGCAACATGTTATCCACATCCTGCAGCTTAGAGGGGGAATCTTGTTCTTCTTGTCTGCTTGCAAACCCAGAGCTTTAATCATTCAGAAAGCAGACAAATCAATACGAGAACTAATGCTGAAATAAGCAAACCAGGCACATAAAGCAGCTGGTCTTTCGCGTGGACAGGGCTGTGGGGCACTAAAAGCTGAGCCAAATCCTGCGTGACCCATCCCTCTTTATGAAATACCAACCCATATAACACAACACCCAGCAAATCCTTTTCAGGGCTCTCATTACACCGATGAGTTACTGTTTACAGTAGCGCTGACAGCGCGGGTCGGCGGTGAGAAGTGACTATGAAAATACCTCTGCGCTGCCCCTTGGACGCCTATCGTACTATAAACAGAATATTTATAAATAAAATAAATGCTTCTAGGCTGATAAAGCATTTCAGCCAGGCAGTTGCTCAGTTTTAGGCCACCTTTTACAGCTTTCAAACCTTCAGAGATACTAGTGCAGTTTGATTCTCTTCCACACATGAATTCAGCCCACTCTCTGCCCCTTTGAATCGTAGAATTGTTCAGGCTGGAAAAGACCTCTGGGATCATTGAGTCGAACCATCAGTCCTACTCTGCAAGGTCACCCCTAAATCAGATCCCCCAACACTACATCCAAGCAAATTTTAAACTCATGCAGGGATGGGGACTCAACCCCCACCCTGGGCAGCCCATCCCAGGGCCTGACCACTCTCTCCAGGAAGAATTTCTTCCTGATGTCCAGTCTCAGCCTCCCCTGTTGGAGCTGGAAGCCCTTCCCTCTGGTCCTGTCACTAATGCCCCCAGCCACCCTGCCCCAAGCCTGCAGCACTCGAGATGATTTCCCATGTGGGGACACAGCACAGAGCAGCAGGGAGGACCCTGAGCTGCTTTTGCGTCTCCAATTCTGCTGGTCTTGTAGAAATCCTCCTCTTCCTTAATTACAGCAATTACTTTCAGAGCTACACACTGGCTTCTTCACCCCCAGCCTGTATGTGATTTGATTAAAACCTGGATCAATGCAAAGGCAGGCAGGTGCAAACAAAGCCCCCCTGTAATTGATCCTGGGCCTCAGCCTAGCCCAAACTTGTGGATCTGAACAACTGCTGAGTGCTGTACTTCTGAGTGATTCACTGGCTTTATGATTCCTGCTTGGCTTTTCCTATTTGAAAGGGGGGTTTTGACGAAGGACGAGGCCAGGACGAGGCCGGGGAGCTCCAATCTGTTGTGGTTTCCACCCGCAGCAGATCTGCAGTCAAAGGCAGGGTGAGGCAGTACCGTCTCTTTCTGTGAAGGCGTCCGCGCTCAGAGATGGTTCGTCACTGCCGACGTGACTGCTGTCCCCAGGCGGCTGTTCAGTGTCTTCTTGATGCTCCTTCACTAGCTCTTTGGTCAGATTCAGAAACACCTATGGAGCAAGAGAACACGAGGGGGGAAAAAAATGGGTCCAAATGGCTCCATTTACCAAAGCAATCATCAGGATCCACCCTCCTGCTCCGCAGCTGCTGCAGCAATCGTGAGTTACAAGCCTCTTCCTGCTCCCTTGGTGCTCGGCGAAAGATTCCCACTTGTTCTCAGCATAATGATGTTGTCTGGCTCCTTGTCACCTCCTGCTTCATTCTGTCTCTCTTGCTGCAGCAGTGGAAAATTTTAAGCCTTTGCAGCTGCCCCCTGGCCCTACCTTGTCCTACGAGCAGCCACAGAGCAGGTGTAGGTGAGGCTGCGCTTCAGCTCAGGCCCTGCGTAACTACTCCTCTCGCACCCTCTCAGGGAGCAGCACAGCGGTGCCTCTCCCTGCGTGGCACCAGGAACGAAGCAGGAAGGGCTGTTTCCCTGGGATATCTGCCTCCTCTCCAGGCCTTTGCCGATCCCTCCCTGCTGACAGCACCCAGATTTGTGGAGAGCAGGAGAACAGTTCAAAGAGGAACCGATCTCTGAGCTCTCTCCTAAGTCAGCATCTCATTTGCAGAGTCAAATGCCAAGAGGTTGTCAGCAAGGAGAGACAGTGGAGCACTCTGAGCACCACACAGGTTGAAGGACACAGCAAAACCAAACCACATCTTCCCCTGTCTGCAGCTCCCACACCCCACACATGCCCCAGGCCAGCCCAGGAAGCAGAGCTACCAAGGGCTGGGAGTCCATAACCCATTCACCTGGATCCTGGTCACATACCTCTTCCACAGTCGCGTTTGAAATCCCGTAGCAACCAAGGTGGAGATCGCTCAGGCTGCTGTCGAGGGCTCTGAGAAGTGCCTGGTAGGCCCCCGAGACTGTGGACTTGAAAGGGGGAAGCACGTACATGAGTTCTCCACCAATATCCTCCTTGAGATAAGCCTCTGGGAGATGGGACTGGATCAGGGAGGTCACGGCAGCCGTGTCACACTCCTCTATCATGTTCTGAAAAGGGAAGAAAACACCCTGTGGTCACTGAGAGGGCTGTGGGATCCATCCTCCCAGGGCAGGGTTTAGCTCCAATCCCACCCCAGCACACAGCTTAGGCACAAACCTTCTTTTTTGTGAGTGTCAGGTGGTAGCCATCACCAAAGGCCTCCTTGAGGTAGAAGGGTGACCCACAACACTTGAGCCCTCCATGCTCCAGGAAGGCGATTCGGTCGCTCAGCACTTCGGCTTCATCCAAGTGATGTGTTGAGAGAATGATGGTTCTGCCTGGAGAGAGCACAGAGCTGAGGTCAGCCACCACAGAACAACCAGCCGGCTGAACAGGGGCCAGCAGGGCACCCAGGTGGCCAAGAGGGCCAACAGCATCCTGGCCTGGATCAGGAACAGCGTAACCAGCAGGAGCAGGGAGATGATAATTCCCCTGGACTCTGCGCTCATGAAACTGCACCTTGAGTACTGAATCTAGTTTTGGGCACCACAGCATCAGAAAGATATTGAGGGACCAGAGAAGGGCAATGAGTCCGGAGAGGGCTGGCAAACAGGCCCTGTGAGGAGCAGCTGAGGGAACTGGGGTTCTTGAGTCTAGAGAAGAGGAGGCGGAGGGGAGACCTCGTTGCTCTCTACAGCTACCTCAAAGGAGGTTGTAACCAGGATGCTGCTGGTCTCTTCTCCCAAATTCCTAATGATAGGACAAGGGGAAATGGCCTCAAGCTGCATCAAGGGAGGTTTAGATTGGATCTCAGGAAGAAGTTCTTTCCTGAGAGAGTGGCTGGGCACTAAACAGGCTGCCCAGGGAGGTGGTGGATGCCCCATCCCTGAAGGGGTTTAAAAATCAAGTAGCTAGAGCACTTGAGGCCACAGTCTAGGGTTAGGGAGCTGTTTACAGAAAGCACACAGGACACACCCAGAGGGATGCAAAATCCCAGAGTCCCACAGCCCATTCTTTGTGGCCTCCCCTCCACAGTTCAAAGCCACTGCAAAAGCCACTGCGCGGCATCTCACCACGGTACCTTTTTTGTTCTTGGAGATGATTTCCCAAATACTCCTCCGAGAGCACGGATCCACCCCTGTGGTTGGTTCATCCAGTATCACCACTCTTGATCCACCCAAGAGAGCGATAGCTATAGACAATTTTCTCTTCATCCCCCCAGACAAGGAGCCAGTGACTTTGTGACGGTGGCTGTACAGTCCAGTCTCCTTCAAAGTCCTTGAAAACAAAGGAAAAACAACCCCCAAAGGCTGCCCTTCAGGCACCTTCTAGCGAGCAGGGAAATCTGAGAACACCTGAAAACCCCGTAACTGCAAATGAAAAACTGCTCGAGTATGGACTGCGCTCCCGCACGGTCACCGTGCAGGGAGATGATTCACTGGGATTTTAATTTAAAACATTATTTTAGGATGGCTTCAAAGTTTCCATCTGACAAGTCAAGGTTAAAGGCTCAACCTCATCAGCTGAGAACATCAAGATCCGAACTCCCCGGGATGTTCTGGCTGCTTCACTTCACCGCGAAACCAATAAAGCCAACATCATCTTTCTGACTGGTTGATTAAACTTCTTTCTGGGGAAAACTGTAAAGCTGCAAGGACAAGACCCTAAGGTCTGTATAAATACATCTCCCAGGACTTGCCACAGAAGCTTGGGCACTGCCCGGAGATGAGAAGTCGCTTCCTCACAGCCACAGGTATCAACACGCTCCCCTGATGGGCCAGGGCACTACTTGTCCCCGACTCCGGACCTGCAGTGCTTCTCAACACCATGAACCTGGGCTTGGCAGTGGCAAAAGGACCACCCCACCACTGCCTGCTGCAGCCCTGCTGGTTTTGTACCTCTTCACTTCCTGGTAGAGCTCCTCTTGACTCCAGTGAGGGACCTTGATGTACCCGTAGAACAGAAGGTGTTCCTTGGTGGTGAGGTAGTTAAAGAGCACGTCGTGTTGCATGCACACCCCCATGTTCTTCCTGATAGCCTCCTGGTCAGTCCTGATGTCTTTGCCGTAGACAAAAATAGTACCTGACGACGTGGGGAACAGCCCAGTCAAAATGGAGCTGAAAGGGAAAAAGAAGTTAGAAAAAGGAGAAAGCCACAGGTCATCTTTTGACAGAATCGCTGAGCATCAGGCTACGTGTAGAAGGAGGCTCCAGGGGGACCTTACGGCACCTTCAGTCCCTGAAAGGGGCCTTTCAGAAGGCTGGGGAAGACTGTTCACAACGGCAGGGAACAACAGGACAAGGGCTCAGGGTTGGAAGCTGGAAAAGGGTAGATTTAGGTTCAACATAGGAAGGAGCTCTTCAATCTGAGGGTGGGGGATCCCTGGAACAGGCTGCCCCGAGAGGTGGGGTTCTGGGCATCTGGTCTGGTGAGTGATGGCCCTGCTTGTTGCAGGGGGGTTGGACTAGATGCCCTTTGGAGGTCCCTTCCACTCCTGTAATTCTATGGTTCTGATTCTAGGTCATTTTAGGTGCTGTCCTAGAGGAAATGGAGGGAGAAGATGTATCTCAGGCTGCTCTTGACCTTCCCAGAGCTCTTCTCTCTCCCGAGACTTTTAACTAGCACTAACAGGTAGTAACTTGTGATGTTAGTGGGGATGTGAAGCCTGCACTAAGTTTCCAGAAGCTATTTCACTTTTCTGCATAGCACCTTTGCAAACACGACACGAGATGAATTGCTAATAAGCCGAGATGAAGCAAGCATCTGTCTTACTGGGCTTAGCTCTTCGGAGGCTTCTATTTATCAGCTTAATGCTGCCTTCCGAGTGATGCACATATATATCAGTGAAGAAATCAAGTTCTACGGGTCTGTTTTAGGGCTGTTATCTAACAACTCAAATAATAATTTATAAATGGTGAGGCTGGAAGGGCCAAGGGGCCGAGGCATTAATCCACTGCCACTCCAGCCCAGGCAGCACATGAGTTTGACCGGCTGACGCACACATTTATTAAGCTGCCTGCCTGGTGTCACCTCAGCTTTGGGGTGTGCACCAGCTCCCCACAGCTTTTGGAACAGCCAAATCTCAGGCACCAAAGTGCTGCTGGAAGAGCTGCTGCGCCGGGTGTTACTGGTGTCCTGCTGGATTAAAAGACACGTTCCTAAGCAGCAAAGAACCTTCAGCTCTGCCTGCTGAGGTCAGCCCCGAGCAAGATGAAGCTGCAAGAGAGGTCTGGCCTAATCAAATAGGCTGTTCATTCTCTCAACAGTGCACCTTGCTCCCTTGTTCGCTCGGCAGAGAACCACAGAACCATCAAGGTTGGAAAAGACCTTCAAGATCATCAAGGCCAAGTGTCCACCCCACAACCTCCAACCACTAACCCATCTCCTCAAACGTCCTTGTCTGCTCGTTTGCTGAACCCATCCAGGGCCGGTGCCTCCACCCCCTCCCTGGACAGCCTGTTCCAAGGCCTCCCCACTCTTTCTGGGGAGAAGTTTTTCCTAAGATCCAACCTGAACCTCCCTGGCACAGCCTGACCCCATTTCCTCTTGTCCTATTGCTAGTCTCTAGGGAGAGGAGGCCAACCCCTGCCTCACACAAGAGCCAGCGGCTCGGAAGGCTACGCACATGGTTGTAGTCTTGCCAGCTCCGTTGTGTCCCAGCAGGGCAGTGATATTCCCTTCGTAGAAGTTGAGGCTGAGGTTGTTCACTGCAGCTTTGGATCCATAAACCTTCGTGATGCCGCTGAGGGAGACTCCCAGGGTGAGATCGGTGGGCTCCGGTTCCACGTGAGGTGGGGAGGCACCTGTGACACCGAGGGGAAGGGGCAGAGGACAGTCACTGCACTGCAGCAGGTGCTTCTGCAGCACAAGCAGGTCTTCTGAACACAAAACACAGCCGAAGCAGGCGCTTCTCAGCTCTCCAGGAACACAGAGAACAGGCTCTGTATCATTCTGAGCTCGCTGGGATTTCTCCTTTTCACTTCTGCAGCTTCCAATAACTCCTGGCAGTAAGCATTAATCACTTTTGAAAAGGTCTCATATTTAGGTGTTTGGGAGCACCTAACTTAATTTAGACTGCACAAGCACAGGAAATTAGAAGGCACACGGCGAAACGACGGAGTTCTTTTCACTCAGGCAGAGTCAGAGAGCTGGGCTGTGTGAGCTCACATCTGAAGAGAGCCCAAGTCTCAGTGCAGGGCAGTAATGGCTTCCAGTGCCTCTTGGGCTACAACGTTCGGAGCCGTACAGCAGTGGGCTGCCTGCGTGTGCTCCCCCTGCAGCAATCCTTTCACAGAAGCACTGACTGGTTTGGGTTGGAAGGGACCTAGGAGTTCTGCCAGTCCCACCCACTGCCCATGGGCAGAGACAGCTCTCAGTAGATCTGTCACAGAGGCACAGCATCACAGGACATTAGGGATTGGAAGGGACCTCGAATGATCAGCCAGCCCAATCCCCCTGCCACAGCAGGATCCCCTGGACCAAGTTGCACAGGAACATGGCCAGGTGGGTTTTAAATGTCTCCAGAGAAGGAGACTCCACAACCCCCCTGGGCAGCCCCTTCCAGGGCTCTGTCACCCTCACCATGAAGAAGGTCCTTCTCACACTGATGTGGAACCTCCTCTGCTCCAGCTCACACCCACTGCCCCTTGTCCTATCATTAGAGGACACTGCACGCAGCAGCCCAGCTCCATCCTCCTGACACCCACCCTTCACATATTGATCAACATTCATGGGGTCATCCCTCAGGCTCCTTTTCTCTTAAGCTCAAGAGCCCCAGCTCCCTCAGCCTTTCCTCAGCAGGGAGATGCTCCCCTCCCTCCATCACCTTTGCAGCTCTGTGTCAGACTCTCTCCAGCAGCTCCCTGTCCTTCTGCAACTGAGGGGCCCAGAACTGCACACAAGATCTCAGATGTGGTCTCACCAGGGCAGAGTAGAGGGGGAGGAGAACCTCTCTGGATCTGCTAACCACCCCCCTTCTGCTCCACCCCAGGATGCTGCTGGCCTTCTTGGCCACAAGGGCCCAGGGCTGCCTCCTGGTCATCCTGCTCAGAGCCCTATCCAACCCGTTCCTGAATTACATTCAATCTTCCATGGAATCAATGGCTATAACTGACTTGATGGTTAGATCTTGACTTTCATTCACTCTAAAGAGCGCTGCTGCCCCGCCCAGCACCCACATACATATCTTGTTGCTGACGGTGGCTTCCTTCCTTAGCATCAGCTTGGTGAAGAGCAGGCCTCCGCACTTGCCCTTCCAGAAGGGGAGGTAGCCGCTGTATTCCACCCAGTACGACGGCAGCAGCGGGAAGTACCAGGGCGCAGCCATGCCGTACCTGCCTGCAAGGAGAAGGAGTCTCATCGAGGAACCGCTTCTGAGGAGGTGGGTGCATGCAAACCAGCAGAACAAAAAGACCTCTCCCCTCGGGGTGTGCTCACGTTCTACTGATGGCCAGTGGAGAACTGGCCCCAGTGACACCACGGGAAGCACTGGTCTGCTGTTCGGAGTAACTTCATAGCTGCAGGGCAGGGGCCCTTCACATCTTCCACTGGGTACACCGCCACACAGCAGCCCACTGCTTCATTAGGCGGGGAGGAGGGGCACAAGACAAATGTCCTGGCTCTTGCCCAAGGCAGGAATGACTGTTTGAAACCAAATGATGTGAGTAGCACGGCGCAGGATCGCTCAAGTGACAAACGCAGCCCCACACGCTCTGTTCTCATCTTCCCTGAGGCGACTGCAAACACATCCTCCTGCGTCCTTGCCTTTAGCTCCTTCAGGAGACTCACCTACCCACATGGTCCCTTAGATCTAGAAGCAGGGGGCTCTTGTGTGTGCAGACTGTCCTACTCCCTGAACCACAGAATCAGCCAGCCCTGTGGCCGTTGTTCTCCAAATGAGACGGCACAGCGCCGGCCTCGACGCTCCGCGTCCTTACCTGGGAAAACATTCCTGATGTACCAGCCCAGGACGAAGTAGATCAGCGAGTCTATCAGAATGAGCCAGCACATCCAGCCGAAGGAAGTGTTGTCTCCAATCATTGGGGACTTGTACATGTTGTCCCACTGCAGGCCTGCAGAAAGGAATGCAGAGAGGCATAGAGAGCCCCTGTGAGCTAAGGAGACATCACAGCCACGGAGCTCAAAGCCTGCTCTCGTCTGCAGCAGACCTACCTATGCCCTGCGCCTCGTATCGAGCAACGTACTGACTCGCGTAACTGAACGCAGTGGGAGACAACAGGCTCTGCGGAATAAACACAATCACAAACAAGCAACTTACTAATTAGTCTCGGAGAGAAATCAAGTCAGTCAATCAGTCAGGTACCTCAGTGGCCAGAAAAATCAGTGGGCTTCCTTTTGCACCACTTGCAAAGAGAACTGGGCGTACGAGGAGCAACACGTCTGGTGATGCAGTGTCTTCCTAGAGTGACTTCCGCTGGCCTTTTGCTTCCACAAGCAGGACCCAAGGCTGTCTCTCGCTCAGGGCCTTGTTCTAGCTGTCTGAAATACAGGCTGACTTCTGGAGCCTAACACCTACCTTCAGAATCACACAATCTGTCAGGTTGTAAAAGCCCCCTGGGATCATCCAGTCCAACCAGCAACCCTACTCTACAAGGCGACCCCTGAAACAGATCCACCAACACCACATCTAAGGGTCTTTTAAATCAGCCAGCGATGGGGACTCAACCACCACCCTGGGCAGCCCATCCCACTGCCTGACCACTCTCTCCAGGAAGAATTTCTTCCTGATGTCCAGTCTAACCCTCCCCTGTTGGAGCTTGAAAACCTTCCCTCTGCTTCTCTTGCTAATTACTTCTGTGAGAAGAGACCAGCACCAACATCTCCACAGTGTCCTTTCAGGTAGGTGTAGAGAGTAATGAGGCCTCCCTTGGTCTCCTCTTCCTCAAGACAAACAGCCCCAACTCTCTCCATCTCTCCTCATCAGACTGACTCTCCAGGCCCTTCCCCAGCTTCGTTGCCCTCCTCTGCCCTCGCTCCAGCCCCTAGATGTCTCCCCTGTACTGAGGTGCCCAGAACTGGCCCCAGTACTCAAGGTGCAGCCTCCCCAGTGCTCCCAGAGCCGTCACTGAAAAGCCAAACTCACCAGCAGGCTCTTCACAGAGAAGCTCAGATGATTCTCGATGACCAGCAACACGATGAAGGGGAAGAAGGTGAGGATGTACACGAGGCTGCCCACCAGGGCCGCTATGTTGGTGTTGTTGAAGAAAACGCTGATGAAGTAGCTCATGGCTATGATGGACAGGCTGTAGTCCATCAGGTAGAGGAAGAGGAGCGCCGTGTTGGTTTTGGGCAGGATGTCACCCATCTTCAGAACGATGATGAGGAAGGTGACGGTGATCAGCAGGAAGACAGCACACTCTATGAACCAGGCGATGAAGTGGCTGCTGGCGTTCACACCCATCATTTTCATGTACTGCTCAGAGAAAGGTGGGGAGAGAGGGGACAAAGAACAGCTGATTAAGACGAGATGATCCTGCTGATATCCAGCTGCTGCTTCCTTCAGCGTCTGGACCGGGTGTGCGACCAGACCACGCTCCTTCACACCCTGACGCGTTAATAAGCGGCAAGGACCATTCCTGGAACGCCCTGGGGCTTTGCAAAGCAGCCTGCTGCAAAAGAGCAGCACAGACAGGGTCTGCGAGCACCAAGGGTCCAAGCGTCACAGCCCACGAGCTCCAAAGCAACCTTGGAGTAGGTGGGGGAGCTGGGACTGGATCTGGGGCCTGGAGGAGACTGAGGGGAGACCTTCTTGCTCGCTACAGCTACTTGAAAGGAGGGTGGAGAGAGGCAGGGGTTGGGCTGTTCTCCCTAGTGGCCAGCAACAGGACGAGGGAGAAACGGCCTTAGGCTGCCCCACGGGAGGTTCAGGTTGGATGTCAGGAGGAATTTCTTCCCTGAAAGACTGTCAGGCACTGGAACAGCTGCTGAAGGATAGGGTTGAGTCCCCATCCCTGGAGGTGTTGCAGAGAAGGGTAGACGTTGGGTTGGAGGACAGGGTTTAGTGGTGCTGCTAGGGCTGGGAAAAGGTTGGACTCAATGATCTTGAAGGTGTCCTCCAGACGGAACTGTTCTGCGATCCCTGGCTGTAGCTTTGTGGCTTTTCTAAGGCATTCTGGTGGTTTTGTAAAACAACGCCAATTCAGCCTACGGCTCCAGTGTGAAAGCTCTGATGGACCCAGGGCATTCCTCACAGAACCCCAAGACAATAAAAACCAGCTGGCTGACCCTGGCCATCAGAAGCTATGTTCATTTTTACCAGCTGGAGAGCAAGTCCACGGGACTTGTGTCAGATTTCATTCATCTAAATGAAACTACCGGTTCTGGTACCGTTTTTTGCACCGTATGAGACACCTGAGGAAGTCACAGACACCCACAGACACCTAACAAGGACGGTGACACTCTGGGCTCTTAGGGGCAGTGAAACTGGGCTCCCTGAACAAGGGGCTGCCGGCAACCCGCTGGGGTTCACTCATTTTCAGTCTCATCACAGCTCACAGAGTGCCCTTTCTCGGGCAGGGGCTGGGTAACTGCTGTTTGTTTCCATGGCATCAGACACCAACCAGATCCACCAGAGCTCTCCTTGCTTGCTGAAGCTTAGTTTGACAAAAGTTCTCCGCGGCTCAGCCCTGTTGCCGATGTTTGCACGGCCAAGCCGAGCTAATTTCATAAACTCCCTCTGTCTCAATGTCATTTCTGTTCCACCGGGCAACCTGAAGAACTTCACTGCAGAGGAGCTGATGCAATATGCAGCACCTTCTGAAATATTAAGTATAATAACTTCAAGAATAGGAAATGTCACTTTTCATGTCTTTGTCCCCAGGAGGGATGACTCAAAGTCAATTTTCAGAGAGCTCTATGTCCCCAGCAACGCGAGGTCCCCGCGTTTCCGACCGCAAAGCAACACCGCCACCGCTCGCGGGGCGGACGCCCTGCGCCCCTCTCTGCTTTGCAGCTGGGTTCCAGCAGCGCTGCAGGTCAAACAGGGGGTGTGTGGAATGTGACTTTCCTTGATGCTGGCCCTGCTCCATTTCACAGCGCGCAGGAGACGCGCCGCCCGCCCGTCAGGCAAATCTGTTGATCGTCTTGCACGCCCCAGAAAGTTTTAGCGTACCTCATAGAGCCGCAGATCTTTCTCCTGAACGAGTGTTTTAACAAAATCAGCTATAAACAGCACCCAGGCAGCCATCAGAGCAAATGGAAGCGAGTAGGTCACGCTGGTTAAGAACCTGGAAAAGGCAAAGGCAGGCTCCAGCTGAATACGAAATGTCCTGGGGACTAAGGTTTACACACAGAAGCTATTCTTCAGTACCAAGGCTTTGCGTGGAGGAAAAGACAAGCTTCTCGTTCAGAACGGGGAGGGTAACTAATAATTACCCCCAAAAAGGCTACTCTGCTGCCCCTGCACTGGATTTTCTACTCAGGAAACTCCTGACTGCTCAGAATCAGTGTTAAGGCACTGGAATGGGCTGCCCAGGGTGGGGGTTGAGTCCCCAGCCCTGGAGGAGTTTAAAAGACACTTAGATGTGATGTTGGGGGATCTGGTTTAGGGGTGAACTTGCAGAGTAGGGTTGATGGTTGGACTTGATGATCCCAGGGGTCTTTTCCAACCTGAATGGTTGTGTGATTCTATGAAGGACTCCCATTTACCCCAAGTCCTGCTGAGCCCAGTGCAGTTCCACTATGAGCAGTAAAACAGGGGCACTGAAATGTACCTGCTGTCAAACTCACAGTTACCATGACAATGCAGGTACATGCAGAGCACTGCCAGCCAAAGAGGAGATAGCTACACCCAGACCACTCATGCAGGAGCCCCACACCCCCTCTGTTGTTCAGACCCTTGGAAAGAAACACATCCACGAGGGGAGATCACATCTACCTCATGTAAACACGCAGCTGGTGAACTCCACCAGTCAGACCAGATGAACTCACCCAGAGCACAGAGACAAAAGCCACCCCAACTTACATGTCCTTATTGTAGCAGGGGTAGGGCATGGCCTGGACTTGGACAGCTATGTCCTCTGGTTTCCTGCCTGTCTGTAACTCGATGATGGCTCTCTCGATGCTGTCCTGGATATAGATAAAGGCCCGGCTGTAGATCTGGCTCTGCGAGGTGGAGTTGTGGGGCCCCACGGTCCAGATGCGCTCCCGGATGCGGTTGGTGGTCTGTGTGATCCTGCTGCTCATCCGGATGGTGTAGTTGAGCACGGGAGGGAGGGCCAAGGCCCCAGAAGCTGGGCTGCTGTGACTGGAAGGCAGCTTGAAAATGACACCTTGGCAGAGAAAGGGAGAAGGTTTCCTTCAGAGCTGATGGCACAGGAGCACCAGCCACGGACACGTTGGAGCTCCCTGCTTTTACAGGCCCTTCCTACCTTACAATCCAGCATTTCACTCCTGTGCTGAAGGAACAATGCTCAGACGGGGGGGGCTGCTTATCCAGGGGCCACAAGAGGAAACTACACATCACCACAGCTACTACTTCAAAGGTACATTCAGGTGGTGAACAATGATTCTGGGTGCAAAATGCACCCCTAGAGCCTTTCAACCTTCTCCCACTGAGCATTTCCCAACCAAAAGCGCTGGAAATAACCAGCTGCATTAGAACAAATCTCACTGCTAGCAGGGCTGTCAGATGTCACAGAGTCACAGAATGATTGAGGTTGGAAAAGCCCTCTGAGCTCATCCAGCCCAGACCAGGACCTGACACCACCACGTCGGCCACACCAGGGCACTCAGGGCCACAGCCAGGCTGGTCCTTAACACCTCCAGGGATGGGGACTCCACCACTGCCCTGGGCAGTCCAGTCCAGGCTCTGATCACCCTTTGCATGAGGAGGGGCTTCCTAACGTCCAACCTAACCCTCCCCTGGCAGCCTGAGGCCCTGTCCTCTCATCCTGTGATGAGAAGGTTTTCTTCTCTCCAGACTACTTTTCCTGCTGATTCCAGACGGTGGAAATGCAGGACCAATGTGGAAGAAAACTGCTCTTACGGGGACAAATACTATCTGGAATTCCAAGGCATGAAGAAGTTACTACGTTCCCCTCAATTATGAGGTGTCACACCCGAAGGCCTAATGACAGGACAAGGGGCAGCGGGTGTGAGCTGGAACGTAGACGGTTCCACACCAGTATGAGAAGGAGCTTCTTCCTGGTGATGGTGACAGAGCCCTGGCAGGGGCTGCCCAGGGGGGTTGTGCAGTCTCCTTCTCTGGAGACATTTCAAACCCACCTGGCCATGTTCCTGTGCAGCTGGATCTAGAGGATCCTGCTGTGGCAGGGGGGTTGGCCTGGATGATCTTTCAAGGTCCCTTCCAATCCCTAATGTTCTGTGATTCTGTGAACACTGCAGTGTCGGCCAGAACATCTCAAGAGCTTTGTGACCTTCTAAAAAATTAAACTCTCATATTTAGACTTTTATGATCTTAAAGGCCTTTTCCAATGCAGCTGATTCTATGATGTCTTTCTTGATTAAAGAATCTTTCCCTGGGGGCGCAGAAAGAGACAGCAGTCATGAAGATCTCCTCGGGGCAGTGAAACCTCGTTCGAATTGAAAGCCTATGGAGAGGCAACACCAGCTGTCCAAAGGCTTTCTGTACAGACAGTGGAGGTGGGAGAGAAAAGGAGCTGTGGAAAGAACAGCAGAGCGTAAAACGCTGCCGCAGGGAGGACTCGGTGTGCAGGTGGATCTGGGTGATCGACTGGATCTGGGGGATCCTGCTGTGGCAGGGGGATTGGGCTAGATGATCTTTGGCGGTCCCTTCCAGTCCCTAATGCTCTGTGATTCTGTGACCCTGCCCCGCTGGCTCAGAATCAGCTGCCCTGCGGTGGGAGCTGTGAGCACAACAGCTGCTGTGGGAAGCCAAACGCCCCGTGCCAACTCCCACCCAGCGCGGGGCTTGTTTCCACCCGCGGGGGTACTGAGTGCCACGTACTTGCGAACAGCTCGTTCTTCAGGAAGAGCTCTTTAGCCAGCGCTTCCATTTCCTCCACGGTTTTGACTGCCCGAACGCGATTGAACGAGACGCAGGAGGAGACGTTCACAGCCAGGGTGGCCAGTGTGTTCAGCTGGTCGACAACGTCGGTGTTGCTCTGCAGTTCCAGCCGAATATCGTCTGAAAAACAACCAACCAACACCAGTGGCAGCACTGCCCGACACGCAGAGTCATTCCATGCGGGGGATGACACAGCGAGGGATCACGGTTTCGAGCTGGAAAAGGCTGGACATGAGGAGAAAGTGCTGTGGTCTGAGGGACCCCTGGCACAGGCTGACTAGAGGGGTGGTGAAGGGGCCATTGCTGGAGACATTCAAGGTCAGGCTGGATGGGGCTCTGGGCAGTCTGGTCTGCTGAGAGTCATCCCAGCTTGTTGTAGCGGGGGTGGACTCGATGGCCTTTGAAGGTTCCTTCCAACCCCACCATAGAAGGTTCCACATCAATATGAGGAGGAACTTCTTGACAGTGAGGGTGACAGAGCCCTGGAAGGGACTGCCCAGGGAGTTTGTGGAGTCTCCTTCTCTGGAGACATTTAAGACCCGCCTGGATGTGTTCCTGTGTGACTTGGTCTAGGTGATCCTGCTGCGGCAGGGGGATTGGACTGGATGATCCTTGGAGGTCCCTTCCAGTCCCTAAAGATCCTGTGATTCTGTGATTCTTTACACCCACAGCGGCAGCAGAACGGAAGGAGCACAACTCTGACGGGCTAAACGCTCCGCGAACGATCCAGCGCTGCGCTGAGCCGTGCGACGCAGGCCTGCTGCTGACCCAGTTTTTATGTTAATCGTTTGCAGCGCGCTCACGAGCGCGCCTTCGGGAGGCCGCCAGCATCGGGCTGTGACAGCCAGCCCGAATCAGGAGGCGCCGCGTGCTCGCCGGGCTCGCCATTCATCCTGCAGCCGTCTCGGGGGAGGACGTGCTCTACCCCAGCACACCAAGGACGAGCGACGTGAGCTAGACCAGACAACGCGGTTTAATAAGGAAGCTGCTGGTCCCCGGCTGTTTTCCAAGGGGACGGCGTGACGCAGCCCGACTGCTGCGGGAGGGCTGCTGCAGGCACAAGGGTGTCGTGGGGAACTGAGACAGGAGCTGCTACTCATGAAGTAATCAGGAACCCTTCTGACTGTGACAAAGCACAGCCACTCCCGGTTTATGCTGGCTTTTACTAGCCTAACTCAGACCCACGTTGACTTGTGTGGCCACCCATTGAAAAAGCAGGTAGGGACAATAAGACCAGCTGGGAGGGGACTGTGGTGACTGTGTGCTACCAAGTGATGATTCCTATAGTGCAGATGAGCAACTAGCTCCCTCCTTGAAGGACCCCAAGAAACCAGCAAAGAAAAGCAAATCTCAGCAGAACATCTCCTGTCATGATGCCTCTGGCTTCACCAGTTGGGGAACTTTCACCTGATCCCGGGTTTTTCTCCTTTGGAAAACTTGTAAGTTGAATCTTGACGTGATACAAGCAAGATCTCCACAACATTTCCCAGGAGAGTCCCAGGCAACGCCACTGAAGTGACAATTATGGCTAAACAGTGTCCTCCAGTGGCCACACTGCACCGCGGAAACTCCCACCCTTCCATCCCTTCAGCTCTCCTGAGAAACGCCTCATCCCACAAGCCCTCTCCTTGCTAAGAGTCTTCGCCCACAGACCACAAGATTTGGGAGTCACAGCTGAGGCTCCCTTGCACTAAAGCGACTGGCAGTGGCCAGGGAAGAGCAGCACAAGTGGGTGGAGACAGACTGGCCAGCCTGGAGCTCCCAGACCTGAAGCACAAACAGGAGGGCAGCAAACGTCAAGCAACTTACCCAGTTCATTTATTTGATGGAGCAGGTCGTCCGCATCCAGATCCACCATCAGCTTGATAAACACCTGCACAAAGGGGTTCTGCAGGGCGTTCTGGCAACAAGCACAAAGAAAAAGCCTCAGCTTGACCAGCAGCTCCCTGGGCTGACCCAGTGCACTTCCAGAACGCAACAGGTCAGTTGTCACCACTGAGCTCCCTCCTGCTCCTCTCCTGATGTTCCCTATTCCACTCTGTAGCAGGATGGGGCAGAGAAGACACCATCATCTGGAGCTCTCCTCCCCCTCTACTCTGCCCTGGTGACACCACATCTGGATGACTCTGTGCAGTTCTGGCCCCTCAGTTCCAGAAGGACACAGTGCTGCTGCAGCGAGCCCAGTGCAGAGCCACAGAGATGGTGAAGGGAGGGGAGCATCTCCCTGATGAGGAAAGGCTGAGGGAGCTGGGGCTCTAGAGCTTGGAGAAAAGGAGACTGAGGGGTGACCTCATTCATGCTGATAAATATGTGAAGGGCAGGTGTCAGGAGGATGGAGCCAGGATCTGCTCAGGGTCATCTAATGGTAGGACAAGGGCCTGTCAGCTGGAACAGAGGAGGTTCCTCACCAATCTGACAAGGACCTTCCTCTCAGTGAGGGTGACAGAGCCCTGGAAGGGGCTGCCCAGGGGGGTTGTGGAGTCTCCTTCCCTGGAGACGTTTCAAACCCGCCTGGCCATGTTCCTGTGCAACTTGGTCTAAGTGATCCTGCTGTGGCGGGGGGATTGGACTGGCTGATCTTTTGAGGTCCCTTCCAGTCCCTAATGTTGTGTGATTCTGTGAAATCCAAGACAAAAGCCTTAGAAAGGGTCTCCTCAGCTGACCCAGGAGGTGTCTGAGGTCCTGGAACCCCAGTGAAGAAACCCATCCTCCCAGCTCCCCACCATGAGAGACTCAGGAGAGTTGAGGTCTCCTACCTTGATCATTGGAGCCGTCTGGTTTAACTTAGTCAGCGAATCCATGATGACAGGAGACTTGTCCAGCCACTCCTGGGACTTCAGGGCTAGATCAGCCATCTGCACCAGAGTTGCATTAGACTATAAAAAAAAACCCCGCAGTGCATGAGGATCCATTTCTTTGGTACCTTGCAGCTTTAAAACACTAAATAAACTAATAAAGCAGCTAAGAACACGGCTGGTTTCCTCAGGATTTGTCTCTCTGTTTGGCCAAACGTCATCTAACTGCTCAATGTAGCTGCAAGCGGCCCTGCTTGTGACACCTGGGACATGTTTTGGGATCAGGTTTTCCTCCAGCACTGGTCTCCCTGCCAGCACTGGTTACAGCATTTGTTGTGGGAGGCATCTCTCTGTCACTGGCTGAAAATACGCAGGTGGAACTTCATAAAGAGAAGAGCTTCAGCGACTGTGTTATAAATAGAATCGCAGCATCATTCAGGTTGGAAAAGACTCTTGGGATCATCACCAACCCTGCTCTACAAGTTCACCCCTAACACAAGACAGCTCTGCTTTAACTGAGTGAGGTTCTGTTCGTGGCCCAGCAGGGGGACTGGACTAGAAGGTCTTTCGAGGTCCCTTCCAACCCCTAATGTATGGTGATTGTGATATTGTGAGAACTTGATGATTGCTCTGAACAGAAGACTTCTGCTTCTCGAAGAAGCAAGCCTGAGCTACAGGCATCACAGCCCTTCAGAGATCTGATCTCAGGACTGTGAGCAGAGCCATACCTTCCCCATGATTGCTCGAGTTTCCGCAGTATCTGGTGTAAAAAGGATCTTCCCAAGCACCATTGGCTTCAAGAACGACCAAATTAAAGCTCCCGTCGGGGTCTTGACCAGGTCCAGGTAAAAGGATAAGCAAAAGGGTGCTGCAGGGGGAGAAGAGCAAACAAAGGGTAGAGAGCACAGCTTGCCCAGGCAGTATTTTTCCCATCTGCCCAGTTTGCTGCTGTGTCCAGTGAGTGACTTTAGGGCCCTCTTGACTGACTGAGCTCATGTGCCTTGCTAAAAGCAATCCACCCCCAAGAGCTCCTGGGGCTGAACTCAAGACTAGTGTCTCACTGTCTGAGCCAGGATCCTCTGCTCGAAGGTAAAGTGAAGTTTGGTGAACTCTGAGGAGCTAACCACGTCAGCTCAGAGGGAAAAGCAGTGAAGCCCCAAGACCAGGCCACCAGCAAGCGGGAAGCCGCAGCGTCGAGCGCTGTGGAGGCTGTTTTCCCTTTAACATTTATGGAAATGAACCACTGCTAATCAGGGTAGTGCAGATCTTCAGCTAGCATAAATCAGGAGCACTTCCAGCCCTCCAGACACACACAGGGGAACAGCTCAGCGCTGGATCTCTCTGGAAACAGCAGAGTTTGGCTCTGAAACGTGCTCTTGCCTCAGGAAAAGGCCAGACTTACTGGAGTCACGAGGAATCTCGTATTTTCTCATCATCTTTTGGACGTAGGCATCCCCGCTAGAAGAATTATCATCTCCAGAATCTGGAAGCAAGGACTCAAAGAACAGGGGTGTGATCTCCTGGTTGCAGAGAACCTTTGCCATGGATTTAAACGTGCCACGAGTCACCTTAGAGCTGTCTGGTTTGAGTAACACCTGGGGAGAAGACAAAATGCAAACAGATCCCGCACGCTGAGCGCATCTCAAAGCGACAGGGCATAGAAAGGACAGAACTAGAAGGCAACGATTAGCCACAGCACGTTTCTGCTGTTGACTTCAGTGGTTTGGGATCGTCTTTAATGGGCACTTCTCCAGCTGTTTTCACAAGCTGAACGACCTCTTCCTGGTATTTTACTGGAAGACTGGAAGTCTCCCCTCCTTCAGTGGCACCCTGCTGGTTCCTGTTCGGTCGTCAAGCAGTAAGAGAATCAGTGATCTGTGACTGAGTGCACCTTTGCCTTCTAGGGTACGAAATTTGGGTGGCACCTGCTCGGCGGGGTTCAGCCTCTGAAGCCCAGGCTGGCCACACGTACCTTGGTCAGCGGCACGTTCCTAGACTGGCGGAGCCTTTTCAGCGAGTGAATCGCTTGCAGCACGGGATCGACGCCAGATTCAACCTGGTGTCTGAAATACTTCATCTTTGTCAGAAGGCTCAGCATCTTGTCCACGGGCTTCTGCAGGTCCTTCGGGAAAAACATCTGCGAAAGGCAGCAAAGAAACCCACGATGACTCGCAGGAACGTGCGCGCACAGGCCCGTCCGCACCCATGCTGCGATTGTTCCGAGACAAAGGCCGGGGGACTTTCAAAACCATCGGGAGTCGTAAGGAGAGGGTGTCCCACGGGAAATGAAGGGGATTAGCTTTCCTAAATCCCCGTGCACTTGGCAAACCACCCCCCTGACTATTACACATGCTGAGCAGGGCGTCTTTCCCAACACCTCCAGTTGGGAAATACCTTCCCAGCGTTGGGCTGGGACACAACCCAAGGCGCTAAGAGGCAGGTCAAAGGCTACGAGTGATGCTTGACCCAAGACAAATTCCTTGGTGTTCTCATTTGTTTCCTTCCCCCAGAATAACTCCTGTGCCATCTTCAGACACATATTCAACACTCATCTGCCCAGGAGAGGTATTTTACATACTGGAGGCATTTAAAACCTGCCTGGCCATGTTCCTGCATGACTGGATCTAGGGGATCCTGCTGTGGCAGGGGGATTGGACTGGATGATCTTTGGAGGTCCCTTCCAGTCCCTAATGTTCTGTGACACTGCGAAACGGAGCCCGTGGTTTCTGGAGGACAGATCCCCGTGCAGGCCCAGTGCTGCAGTAACAGAGTGTCTGCTTCATCACCCCGCTCACTGAGTCCCAAGGAAACCCACCCCACTGAGCCCAGCGCCTTGTTTTTGGGGAGCCCGACCTCGGCTGGGAACGTTCAAGAGGTTGCGGCGGCACGTGAGCGGCTCTGCCAGACAGGGAGCCGTTCAGAGCGGGTCTAGTGCCTAGAAATGAGGTTTGCTCGCTGCCACCAGCTGGGCTCCTCATTTACACCCGCTCTCCCAGCATGGCTACGCAATAAAAACTGCCGCTCGAGCAAAGCCCGGCCTTTGGCTTGTGTAAATCAGCGTCGCTTCTGGCCGCCGCGCTGGTATTTTATGACCTTTCAGCCACCCTGTGCGGCAAAGGCGATAGAAAACACTCCACAAATCCAGCACTAACCTTGTATAAGAAATTGTAAATGTCTAAGTGTCGTAACAGGGTGACCCCCAGGACGTACGTCTCTCGAGTCCTCTCGGAGAGGGAGAGGCTGCACAGCTCCTCCGCTACCGTTTGCAGCTGCGGGTCGGCAGGACGGCCGCCGCAAGACTCCAGCTGAAGGATCTGAGAAACGAGCTGTGTTTGCAGAAAGGGAGAGAAGGATTTGTTAGGGGGAAGGCCGCTCTCCCCACGGCGCGTGGATTAATCTTGCGTCGCTGTTGTTCTTTCCACAAAGTCGTATCTCAGCCCTGAGAAGCACAAAGTGCCGACCCGTTACCCGCGCTCCACGGGACGAAGCCTGCGGACTGTGTTTTACTGCCCAGCTCGCACAGCAGCGAGAGCTTCTGTGGCTTCAGCTGCCTGCTGAGCGATGCACGTGAGGTCCAGAATAGAGGGCAGTCTTTGGGGTGCGGTCCAGACAAGATGGCTGGGCCAGGGAAAAGCATCTGGAGCCCTGCCTGCGCAGGAGGCCGAGGAGGACAAGCTCTTCTCTTGGCGTGGAAGGCTATTTTGGGACCTCAAGTGCTCTCTCCAATTGTGGTTAGACAGGCCCTTTTCCATCTGGACTCCGGCAGCCTCTCAGCTCCGAGGACCCCACCGAGGACCCCGCTCAGGCCTCACTTGTCTGTTACAGCGAGCTGTGCCCCTGCCATGCACTGGAGCCATCAGTCACCAGCAGCGTGTGGCAGCTTACCAGCTGCTGGTGACGGCCAAAGAGAGCATATGGCTCGTGGTCTCCAACGGCTGGGCTGACGTCAACGACCGCTCTTACTGCATATCTGATGGCGGCTCTGATCCACGACGTTCGACGCTGCCTGTCCCCGGGGCACCAGCTACTTCTGCGCTGCCATGCGCTCAGCGAGCGGCTGAGCTGCATCCGGCTGGTTTTAATGGGCAGAGAGGCAAAAAGCAGCAATACCTCCCCCACCAGGACGACAACCAACTTACCTGGCTGCTGTTTTCTGGGAGAGAAGCTTCCAGAAGAGCGTCAATGCTGGCTGTGGACATTCTTGTTGTGTTTTTGAGATCTTCTTTGAGCTGGTGCACATCTCTAAACACATCCCTGAACTTTTCTGTCAAGAACAACCAAAGAACATTTTATGCAGGAGCTTCTTCCAGACACACAGCACTCTCAACCACGCTGGGAGGGCTTGAGGTGAAGGATGCGAGTGTGGAACAGTACTGCTGGTAAGAAAACCTCCACCTGTCACAGTCCAGTTTGTGGCTGAGACTGATTAAGTCTAGTGATTGTAAAAGTTGCTCACAAAGACTTAGGGCTTTTGGTAAAGAGGACTAGTGGGCAGGAAACAAAAGGTGGCTGAGAACAGGCTCCAGAATTACCTGAGGTCATAGAGGCATTCAGGCTGGAAAAGACCCTGGGGATCATCAAGTCCAACCATCAGCCCTACTCTACAAGGTCACCCATAAACCACATCCCCCAATGCTACATCTAAGTGAATTTTAAACTCACCCAGGGATGGGGACTCAACCACCACCCTGGGCAGCCCATTCCAGGGCCTGACCACTCTCTCCAGGAAGAATCTCTTCCTGATGGCCAGTCTAACCCTCCCCTGTTGGAGCCTGAAGCCCTTCCCTCTGGTTCTGTCACTAATGACCTGTGAGAAGAGCCCAGCACCAGCATCTCCACAGTGTCCTGTCAGATAGTTGTAGAGAGCAGTGAGGTCTCCCCTCAGCCTCCTCTTCCTCAAACTAAGCAGCCCCAACTCTCTCAATCTCTCCTCAGAAGACTGATTCTCCAGGCCCTTCCCCAGCTTCACTGCCCTCCTCTGTGCTTGCTCCAGCACCTAGATGTCTCCTTTGTACTGAGGTGCCCAAAACTGGATCCAGTACTCAAGGTGTGGCCTCTCCAGTGTGGAGCACAGGGGGACAATTACCTCTCTACTCCTGCAGGACACACAGTTTCTCATGGCAGGCCAGGATGCCACTGGCCTTCTTGGCTACCTGGGCACACTGCTGGCTCAGATTCAGCCTCCAGTCAGTCAGAACCCCCAGGTCCCTCTCTGCCAGACTGCTCCCCAGCCACCTGTCCCCAGCCTGTAGCCTGCTGGGGACTGTTGTGACCAAAATGCAGGACCTGACAGTTGGCTCTGCTCAAACCCACACAATCACCCTCAGCCCATCGATACAGCCTGTCCAGGTCTCACTGTACAGCCTGACCACCCTCCAGCAGATCGACACCCCCTCCCAACCTGATGTCTGCAAACTCACTGAGGGTGCACTCAATCCCCTCCGCAAGATCACTGATAAAGATGCTGAACAGGAGCGGCCCCAGCACTGAGCTCTGGGGGACACCACTCGTGACTCCCCTCCAAGACAAATGACCCCAAGGACAGGGGACACTGTGAATGGTTGTGCCATTCAGAGCACATCAGTGATGATGTCTACCCACACTGCAAAGCACCTACAGCCATTACCTGGCTTGCTGGAGTCCGCTGCGCTCTCAGTGAGGTTCAGCACGGAATTCAAAGCGGTCACATACCGGGGAATCTCTTCAAAGAAAGCAATTTCTGGGACATTTTCTTGGAACCTAAATTGGAAAAACAAATCGTACAACAACACTGGGAGCATGAAAAGACAAGAAGCCATTTCATCCTTCCATAAATAGAAGAGGGCCATGAAGATGATGGATTGGAGCATCTCCCTGATGAGGAAAGGCTGAGGGAGCTGGGGCTCTTCAGCTTGGACAAAAGGAGACTGAGGGGTGACCTCATGAATATTGGTCAGTATGTGAAGGGTGGGTGTCAGGAGGATGGAGCCAGGCTCTGCTCAGGGGCATCTAATGATAGGACAAGGGGCAGTGGGTGTGAGCTGGAACAGAGGAGGTTCCACATCAATGTGAGAAGGAACTTCTTCATGGTGAGGGTGCCAGAGCCCTGGCAGGGGCTGCCCAGGGGGGTTGTGGAGTCTCCTTCTCTGGAGATGTTTAGAACCCGCCTGGATGTGTTTGTGTGCAATTGGATCTAGGGGATCCTGCTGTGGCAGGGGGACAGGACTGGCTGATCATTCGAGGTCCCTTCCAATCCCTAATGTTCTGTGATCCTGTGACTTAAAGCAGTTTCACTGAGGGAGGGAGAGCCTCACCACTTCATTTGAGCCCGGATGTCGGTGGCATCTCCGATCAGGATATTCTGAAGCTCTCGGGAGATTCTTGTGTGATTCAGTATGTTGGTCACCACTTGGCTGCTCAGTTCAACAGCTCGGAGGAGCTGCTCATGAGACTGGCTTTGTTCACACAGCTCTTCAAAGTCCACGTTCGGGAGGTGGCAGATACGCTGTATTGACTTAAAGCTCTCGTAGTCACAAAGCAGCGTCGTCAGATCCCGGAGGCGAGAGATCTTCAAAGGAAGCGTTGAAAAGGAAGACAAACACAAGAACACCACTTAGATGGCAGAACTGTACAATTCTGAGTTCTAAAGGGTCGAGCTGTCCTTTTCCATTTCCCTTTAAAATTAAACCTGCGATACGTGTGTTTAGTTCACTCAGTGCTTCAAAACAACTTTCCCTACATCAGCTTAGAATCACAGAATCAGAGAATCATTCTTGGGATCATCAAGTCCAACCATCAGCCCTACTCTACAAGGTCACCCCTAAACCAGATTCCCCAACACTACATCTAAGCGAATTTTAAACTCAGCCAGGGATGGGGACTCAACCCCCACCCTGGGCAGCCCATCCCACTGCCTGACCACTCTCTCCAGGAAGAATTTCTTCCTGATGGCCAGTCTGGGTGCACTGAACTTCAAAACTACTCATGTGTTGACTTATTAGCAGTAGGTTGCCACTGGCAACCCGTGCAGCGGCTCATCCTTTTGGGGTGGCTGGTGGAAAACATACACCATTCTATCCATCAAACTGGGAGGACAGGAACACCTCTACAGAAAAATGGATGTCACGTGTGGTTGCTCAGGTAAGAGCAACCTCCTCAGCCCAGTTTATCGGTGACCTTTAAGTACAAGGAGAGTCTCAGTCCCACTTTTTATATCCTGCTCTCTCAAGAAACCTTTTTTCTTCCCCACTCTGGTTTATTTCTCCCCAAAACCTCTATTGCACATTCATGTATCACTGCAGGATGTCCTCCAAGGCAGCATTTTAAGCAGACTCACTTTCAGCTTCAAGAGCTGTGGTACGGACGAGTGTTTCTCAGAGGTACTGCTTTGCATAACAGAGCCCTTTTGCAGAGGAGCTCGCTTCAGAAGCGCCGTGATGCTTCCTGTGCAAGGAGAGAAAACAAAAGTTACTCCACACAGAAAACCACCAGAAACTTCACAGATGGGAACGCTGGGTGTTTTTATTCCGAGACCTACGGAGCATTGTGTCTCCCCCCTCCACATCCACGTGGCACAGGACCTCTCAAATCATAGAGACCGCATCTGCAATCTGGATTGTAACGGATCCAGTCTGAGGAGGTGCTCTGCTCTGAGGAGGTGCTCTGGGCCTACAGAAACCCACCCCACACAGGTAAGAGCACTTGTGGCAGTGCCCTTCAGAGCACACGTGAGATCTCTGTTCGGGGAGCAGATAAACCTCTCAGCTTTCACAGTGAGCTCCCGTGCTGGGGCTCTGTGTGAGACACCGCGCTCATCCTCAAGTATGACTGCTGTCATCGCGCGGCTGCATTAAGCTGTGAAGGGAATTGAGGTTTCTGTTTGTAAGATTTCTTTATCTGAGTGTCAGCAGCTGGCATCACACAGCACAGAGGAGATGTGCCTTTCTGATAGAGTCAGATGGAAAACCTGTACCTACAGGGTGACAGAAGTCAAACCGAGCAGGAGCCTGGCTTGCCGAGATCCCGGAGCTCCGGTTAATTGCCGGCAGATAAAACCACGTTGTGCTTGTCATTAGACAAAGCACCTGGAAACTACAGGCACAACACAGCTCAGCTGAGGACCCGCAGCATGAATGAGATGGTGACTACCTGTCAACTCACTGTCGTCGACCTCCGTGGCTTTTATCAAACACATCAGGTAAGGGTTACAGCTGTTATTCGCTGTCACCTGCAGGAGGGTCTCCTCAAACTCCAGAAACAGGAAGCTGTGAACAAAGAAGATGGGATTTGAAATCAGCCTCTCTTTCGGAACGGAGGGGTGTCTGTGCAGAAGCTGTTGGCTGTGCAGACGCTGCTCCCCGGCAGCGTCGATCAGAATTGCAGATGAAGCCGTGCGCATCCCGTAACATCTCCTAAGTGGGTACCTTCCCCACTTCTATTTCACCAGCTCTTCGTGCTGTTCTCTCCCTAAGCTGTCACTCACTCTCAAACCATATGTGTGAGAAACCGTGCTTGAAAGGCTTCCTGGGGACGCAAGACACAGATGGAGAGACGTGCCGAGGGCAGCTCAGGAATCAATCAGCGCAAAGGAGGGGTTTCTGAAGGCTTCAGCACCGGTGGCAAGGTTGTGCTCCCACCCTGACCAACGCACACCAACACTGCAAAGCTTTTACAGTCTCCCTTTCAGCTGCAGGCTCAGTTCAAGGAGAGGCCAGTCTAACCCTCCCCTGTTGGAGCTTGAAGCCCTTCCCTCTGCTTCTGTCACTAACAACCTGTGAGAAGAGCCCAGCACCAACATCTGCAGTGTGTCCTTTCAGACAGTTGTAGAGAGCGATGAGGTCTCCCCTCAGCCTCCTCTTCCTCAAACTAAACAGCCCCAACTCCCTCAATCTCTCCTCATCAGATTTACTCTCCAGACCCTTTGTCAGCTTTGTTGCCCTCTGCTGTGCTCGCTCCAGCACCTTGAAGATCATCAAGTCCAGCAGCCTATGACCTAACATCTCCACAATGACTTAGCCCTTTCTAGGTCCAGAATCTCAGGCTTTGGATGCTCCACCAGAAGGAAACAACAGACTCCACACGTTGCAGAGGCAATGGTGGTCACTACCACTAAATGCAAACGCAGCACTCGAAAAGCAGACTCACCGCGTGATCAAACTGGTGGGTGACAGCACGAGGTCGCTCTGAGTCCAAGGCAGGGTCTTGTTGTACAGGGTTTCTGCCAGGACAACGAAGTGATGAGCGACAACATCCATCACACTGTCAAAAGCAGTTTTGTTAGAGACCAGAGCTGCACTGGAACTCATATTGAATTCACTCAGCAGGTCAGAGAGGCTCAGCCTCTTGAGAACGTGGCCAGTGGCTTCTAAGATTGCTAGAGCCGACACATTGTCGGCAGAGTCGTTGGCCACTGCTTCCAGCAACTTCGCAAAGGCAGTAGCTTCCTTTAGATTCCTCTTGGTGTTTAGGAAACTCTCAGCCACGTCCCAGGTGCTCACGAAAGAGCTCCACATGGTCAGGTTGAGGGTATCTTGGAGACTCTGCAGTAACTTTTTCACGTGGAGCTCATCCTGTGCCACACTGAGAAGTGTGGACAAGTTAGTCCAGTCTGCTGAGCTGCTGGAGAAGTTTAGGGAGCCCAGTGCCTGCTCACTCAGCATGAAGGGAAGGAGCACGTGCAGCACCTGGGGTGGGAGCACACCACCCACATCCAGCACTGGGTCTGGGCAGGAGGCATTGCTCTGCAGCAGCTCCTCCACGACAGCAGTCACTCCTCGCACCTTCTCCTGCACCCAGGAGTTCTCCACCTCGGAGACAAGGCCCAGTTCGGAAAGGAAACCCAGGGAAAACTGCAGAGACTGCACCATGCACGCCAGCTCCTGGGAGAAGCGCTCACTGCTGTTCTTGAAGACAGCAGCAAACTCTGGAGACAGTTTCAGCTTTGTGATGGCGAGCTCAAACGTCTCTGCAAAGGTGTCGGTGCGCCCTGCGCCACCCTCCATGCCCAGGGAGTCCAAGAGGGGCTTGCAGGGGCTGCTGGCCAAGGACTCGCTCAGAGCAGCGTTTTCAAACAGCACCTCCAGCGCTATGTGGAGCACAGCCCGAGCAGAGCAGTTCCGGGGCGCCTCGTCGCCACCGTTGCTGATGTGGAGGAAAGGACTCAGGGCTGAGCGCAGAAGCTCCCACATGTTCACCTCGAGCACAGCACTGGGCTGTAAGGACCACTGGCTGATCTCCTTCTGCAGCAGCACATGTGAGAAATTATAGATAATGTCCATTTTTTCTCCTAGTGTTTTGTTGGAGTTGGTAGAGTGAAGGACTTTCACTCCTTCTCTCCATATTTCTATCAGCCTCTGGCCATAGTTACTGTCAGAGCCAAACAGCAGGGCGACAGCTTCACTCTCACTGACGTTGAAACTCCTCTGCAAACCTTTTAAAGCCAAGACACTCTTCTGCACGACCCGTGAATACGAGGAGATGTTGGTTCCTCTGGAGTCTTCTTCCCCGTACAGCTCATACACCAAGGATGCAAAGCGGAGCAGCTGCCTCAGTTCCTTATCGAAAGGAAGGGCGGAGTCATTTTTCACGGTGCTGAACTGATTCTGCAGCAGCTCTAGAAGCGACTGCGCGCTGAGACTCTCTGTCCTGTTCCAGTTCACGGACTGGAGCGCTTCAGCGACGCGCCAGAGAGCAGCGAGTCCGCTCCCCTGCCTCCCGTGAGGGAAGCTCCGGAGCCCCTGCGCCAACTTGGCCAGAGACGAGAGAAGCAGGTAACGGTCGCTGGCGTTCACCTCTGCCACGGCGCCGAGAAGCTGGTCGAGGGACAACAGATACTCTGCAAAACGTTCAGAGGCTACGGGGGTCAACACGAAGTCGGAAAACAACGCCGCCGCTTTCTCACTGATGCCGAGAGACTCTGCGATGTCTTCAAGCGGGGCTGCGCGAAGTGCAAACGCTCTGATAACCTCCCACGTTCTCTCCGCGTTGAAATGGGTCCTGTTCAGAACAGTCTGATTCCAAATCACTGCAGCCAGCGTTAGAATGTCTAGATTTTCCTCTCCGTGGGGATTGATGGAGAACAACCCTTCAGCACCGGCGTCGTGCAGCGGCAGTAGGTGTGGAGACGTGCTGTTGGCGGCAGAAGGCGGCTCGAAGAAGAGTTTTACTGACTCATGCAAATCCGAGGACTGATTTCCTTCGCTAGAATTGCGAAAGATCTGATGGACTAAAGTCCTTCCAGGAGCTACCCCAAAGTCCACAACAAGCAGAGCTTTCTTCATTGTTTCCAAGAGCTTCACATACTCCTCCACTTCCGTTAGGTTCCATCTGGTGGTCAACACCTTGCCCGTGGCCTGCCACAGCCTCAAGAAATGGCCCCAGTCGGACTGGTGGGAGGCATTTCTGCCCACCTGTAGGAGCTCGTACACGCTGCTGTTCCTGAGGGAGGCAGCTGGTATGAGATGGGAAAGCACAGACAGCTGGTGCCAGTCTGCCGAGCTGCTGGAGAGGTTTAGGGAGCCCAGTGCCTGCTCACTCAGCACGAAGGGAAGGAGCACGTGCAGCTCCTGGGGTGGGAGCACACCACCCACATCCAGCACTGGGTCTGGGCAGGAGGCATTGCTCTGCAGCAGCTCCTCCACGACAGCAGTCACTCCTCGCACCTTCTCCTGCACCCAGGAGTTCTCCACCTCGGAGACAAGGCCCAGTTCGGAAAGGAAACCCAGGGAAAACTGCAGAGACTGCACCATGCACGCCAGCTCCTGGGAGAAGCGCTCACTGCTGTTCTTGAAGACAGCAGCAAACTCTGGAGACAGTTTCAGCTTTGTGATGGCGAGCTCAAACATCTCTGCAAAGGTGTCGGTGCGCCCTGCGCCACCCTCCATGCCCAGGGAGTCCAAGAGGGGCTTGCAGGGGCTGCTGGCCAAGGACTCGCTCAGAGCAGCGTTTTCAAACAGCACCTCCAGCGCTATGTGGAGCACAGCCCGAGCAGAGCAGTTCCGGGGCGCCTCGTCGCCACCGTCGCTGACGTGGAGGAAAGGACTCAGGGCTGAGCGCAGAAGCTCCCACACGTTCACCTCGAGCACAGGCTGTAAGGATGACTCGCCCAACTCCTGCAGCAGGAGCTGCGTTAGGTTATAGACAGGGTTAAGTATTTCCTCGCTGGACGCACCACCAGCTCTCACTGAATGAAGGATTTTCCTTGCTGTCCTCAGAAGGGCAGAGAAGCGCTCCAGGGTTTTCTCGTCCAAACTGAAGAAGAGATCTATAGATTTTAATTTACTGACGTTGTAATTGAGCTGTAAGTCTTTCAGTATGTGCAGGGTCTTTTGTACGGCCTGAGCGATGAGCGAGAGATCCGCTGCGTCAGAGTTTTCCCCAAACTCCTTAAACACAGCTGCTATAAATTCCGACAGTTGATCCAATTGTTTGCTGAAGACGCCGCTGGAATTACTCTCCAGCTTCTGCAAATGGCTGTTTAATACCTCTAAGAACTGCCCATAGGCCACGATGCCTCTGCTGCTCCACTGCATCGACCGCAGCTGCTCCGCCACGCGCCAACAGACGTTCAGCTCATCCCACCAGGCTTCGCCCGCGGAGCGCTCCACCTCCCGCATCAGCTCAAAGACAGGCAGCAGCAGGTACTGGTAGCCGATGGTGCTGTTGGTCAGTCTGAAAAATATCTCCTGGAGAGCTAGGAGCTTCTCTGGGAAGTGTCTGTAGGACACAGGCTCCAGCAGATCATCGGAAAACAGAGCCCGCACTTCTCGCCACGCGCTCACGCGCTCCTCAGAGCCTTCCGGAAGCGACGGCGTGAGGAGCAGCGTTTTGAGAGCGCCCGCGGTTTGGGCTGCGCTAAAACTGGAGTCGTTTACCAGAGCAGGATTCCAAATCATCGCAGCTAATTTTAAAGCGCTCTGAATTTCTTTCCACTGGGTCATTATAGCGAAAATGGAAGTCCCATTAAAGTCCCTCTGTAATTGCAGTGATGTGAAGTTATAGATTTCATCAATTATTTCCTTATTATATGGTTCCTTTAATTTATAATCGCGATGTGGATTCATTCCCAGCTCAAGAATTGCATACAATTGCTGTAATGTTTCCTTCTTCACTTTTCTGAAGAGATTTAAGCTTTTTAATTCACTTCTATTCATTTTTTCCTCAAAGCCTTTTAAACGACGGAGAGACTTTTGTGTGGCTTCTACATCATCGGAATTAATGGACCTCTTGGAGTGTTTTGCACCGGTCTCTGGAGCCCTTATTTTTCTGGAGCGGGGGGGAAAAGAAGCATTTTAGTGAATATGAAATCAATGCAAGTGGAAGTGTAAAGTGATTTAGAGCAAAGATCACAGGTTTGAATTACACTGTTAGTGATATCCCTTTGGCTAACGTCTTACCTCAGAACTTCATCCACTCCAGATCCTAAAGTGCGATCGTCTTCCCAGTCAGCAAAGAGATGACAGATGTACCAGGCCACTGGATTTTCTTCTTTATCTACAACGAGTGTAAAATGTACCAAGGGTACAATACACAAAGGAGATGTCAGCAAAGATGACGTTAATTTGGATGCTACCAATCTGCTAAGGACATCACACAGGTGAAGTCAGGCACAAGCTCCGGTTAGAGATGTGGCTGCTCTTTTGGGGTGGAACTCCTAGAATCATTCAGGTTGGAAAAGATCCCAGGATCATTGAGTCCCACCATCAACCCTACTCTACAAGTTCACCCCTAAACCAGATCCCCCAGCACTACATCTAAGTGGCTTTTAAACACATCCAGGGGTGGGGACTCCACACCACCCTGGGATCTGGGTTCTTTCATTTCAGCTTATTAGGAGCCCCTAAGACTCGTCTGACTCACGTGGGCAGCCCACTTACTCGTTAACATCACCACGTCGTCAGCTAATCCAACCCTCCAAGAGCACGTGTGGCATTTACTAATCCCTCCTGTCGATGCTGCACCTTTCCCCTGCCCCTTCACACAACCTCTGCTGGAGGTGGATGTCAAGGACTCATCCTCTGCCGTGAGCTGGCAGGGGTTTAGGGACGGCTAATCCTGATCTATTCACCTTCTAGGGCAGCTCAGCCCCAGCCCCTACCTAAACTGAGGTGAGTTTGTCAGACAACCAGAAGCACATTTTGACACCCCCCCCGGCCCAAATCACGATAATAAATTACTTCTCCCCATCCCCACTGGGCCTGCAAACTCATGTTAATTCATTGCCTCCTGCCAAACCCAAGTTTCTTCACTTTTCCATTTGAAATGAGGTGTTTTATTCACATTTGGAAAACGCTGCAAGAAGACTTCATTATGCTGAGCCCTGAAGAGTCTGTGCAGCCTGCATGGGAACTTATAAGCCTGCCGTTCGCTTCTCCTCGGCACCGCAGGTTTTCAGCAGAGATAGGAGCTTGTGGAGGAGTCTTACCTTGCTCCAAGCACTTTGGGGAGTATGGAGCATCTGCAACCCCGTTCCGAATGGTTTTGAATCCATCATCAACCGTGAGCGATGCAGAGACGTTCTGAGCTGCCAGCACAACCCTGAAGGGGAAAAGACCAAACAGCAGGGAAAACAATGTGTGGTCGCAGGTTTAGGAGAAGAAATAAAACAAGTGTTCAAATAGGAAAGAGCTGGAGTACAGCCCACTGTAAAATGACTGACAGATGAGACACAGCCCCTACTTCTAATTATTTGTTTGATCAAACACAGAATCACAGAACATTAGGGATTGGAAGGGACCTTGAGAGATCAGCCAGTCCAATCCCCCTGCCACAGCAGGATCACCCAGACCCAGTCACACAGGGACATACCCAGGTGGGTTTTACACATCTGCACAGAAGGAGACTCCACAACCCCCCTGGGCAGCCCCTTCCAGGGCTCTGTCACTCTCACTGGGTAGAAGGTCCTTCTCCTATTGATGTGGAACCTCCTGTGTTCCAGCTCACACCCACTGCCCCTTGTCCTGTGAGTAGATGCCACTGAGACAAAAGACAAACACGAAGGGCATTGATAGGAGAGCGAGGGTGCTGTGTTGGGCCCATTACACACATGTGGCACACCGTGCTGATCCACAGTGAGCTTTGTCAAAGGGTTCTGTAAAACCTACAGGCACCCAAATCCTCACAACAGTCTTAGAAAGCACTCAGGTGATAGCCCAGCCCAGCAATCCAGTGCTGCAGCTGAATTGCCTCCTCAGAGAGACCAAGAAGCAAGCAGACAAGCTCCAGGGAGAGCAGAGATCCCCAGGGGACGATGTCTGCGGAAGGAAGCAGCAACCACAAATAACTGTCACTATTCCCAGTTCTCCTGCTTTTCCCTCTCAGCAGCGCGGTGTGAATCAGGCTGTCATGGGGTTTCAGTCTTGGGGAAGAGCAAGCTGAGCGTCGGGCTCATTGGATCACAGAGGAAGTCATGTGAAAGGCTCTCTGGTCCCTACGTGCGGGTTACCAAGAGCTTTGCGGCGATTTTTAGTCCCTTTTACTGCTGCTGCACAAAGAGCAGCTCTTCAGTGTCAGCACGGGGTCACTGTGAAACACACAATCTCCCACCCGCCTCACATTCTGCAGGAGATACACAAAGAGCCCCACTGAGCTGATTGCAGCGGCGTGAATACATGCATACTGGTTTGTGGGAACAGGCTGCTGGTGAGAAAGGAGCACCAGGGAGCTCTCATCTCCTCACTCAGCAGAGCATCTCCAGGTGGGTTTTGTGCCAGCTCCATTCTGCAGAGGTGCTTGTTAGTAAGAGCAGGGAGAAGCTGCAGTTGTAAATGACACTTTCAGATGAGCAGTGGCCGAGAGGAGGAGGAGGGAAGCACAGGCTTTGCCAAAGGTGGGCACGTATCACAGAGTCATAGCATGTTAGGGGCTGGAAGGGATCTCTACACATCATCTAGTTCAACTCCTATGCCAGAGCAAGATCATCTAGGACAGGTAATACAGGGCTGCATCCAGGTGGATTCTGAAAGGCTCCAGAGCAGGAGTCTCCACAACTTCTCTAGGCAGCCTGTGCCAAGGCTGTTACCCTCACAGGAGAGGTGCTTCTCCTCATGTTGAGGTGGAAACCTCTTGTCAGTTTATCCCAGTTACTGCTTGTCCTATCACTGTGCCCCACAGCAAAGAGACAGGCCCCTTCCTCAGATATTTAGAAGATAATAGGATCCCCTTTCAGCCTGCTCTTCTCTAGATTAAACAGCCTCAGTCCTCTCAGCCTTCCTCATGGTGGGGGATGCTCGAGTTCCTTCATCACCCTTGTAGCTGTCCGTTGGACTCTCCCCAGCAGATCTCTGGCAGGACAGAAACTGGGGTTGTCACTGCCCTTCTAGCTCAGTCTTGCAGGGCTTTTGCAGACACTGGCTTCAGAGATAAAGCTGAGCTCCTGTTCACAGCTGAAAAGCTGCACTGAAGCAACAAACAGGAGCATTTGTGAATCCAGCCCACAGAGCAGCTTTGTGTGGGTAATAAAATTTGCTCCTAACCTTTCTGCAGGCTCCCTGGCTTTGAAGCTACTGCTTCACAGCAGCGCTGTTCATCACAAGGTTGGTACAGATGCCACAAGGAGCAGAAGTTCTTTCCTTCTGTATCTTTGTAAGACAAGCCCACCGTTTCCTCGCACAGCATTTCCTCAGGAGGTCAGTCCTGCCTGAGCAGAAGGCACGGCCAGGCTCGCTGGGATGTGCCTCTGTGAGCATCATGAAAAACACAACTTGTGCAACCATCTCCTTGCAGTAACTCCTCCCTCACGTGCTCGCTCTGCCGGGCGCTGGCCAGAAGAGCCCCGCGCAGCTCCGCTGATGAAATTCCGTGCAGCTCCTCGTTGTGCCTGCGGTAACTCTGCCCAGCTCCCACAGCTGCTGGAGAGCAGAGCGGAGCAGCACAGTACATGCTAATCCTTCCCTGGGCACTCGGGCACTGCTGCTTCCCGGGCTTGGTTGGGCAAACCACTGAAAGCAAACAAGCACGATGATCCCCCAGCTGAAGCAGCAGCACGGAGCACACGTCTCTGGATAAAATCAGAACTCCTGCCATGCTGCAGCTGACTCCTTTAAGGATAATCACAGAGCATCAGGGATTGGGAGGGACCTTGAAAGATCTGCCAGTCCAATCCCCTCACCACAGCAGGATCACCCAGACCCACTCGCACAGGAACATGGCCAGGGGAGTTTTAAATGTCTCCATAGGACCCCTGGGCAGCCCCTTCCAGGTCTCTGTCACCCTCACCCTGAAGAAGTTCCTTCTCACATTGATGTGGAACCTTCTGTGTTCCCACTTACACCCCTTGTCCCTTGTGCTATCATCAGATATCACTGCGCAGAGCCTGGCTCCATCCTCCTGACACCCACCCTTCACATATTGATCAACATTCATGAGGTCACCCTTCAGTCTCCTTTTCTCCAAGCTCAAGAGACCCAGCTCCCTCAGATGTTCCACTCCATCATCTTTGTATCTGCTCTGGACACTCTCCAGCAGCTCTGTGTTGTTCTGGGCCCTGAACTGGACACAAGATTCCAGATGGGGTCTCACCAGGGCAGAGTAGAGGGGGAGAAGGACCTCTCTCGATCTGCTAACCACCCCCCTTCTGATCCACTTCAGGATGCCCTTGGCCTTCTTGGCCACAAGGGCACACAAGGATGATTTTAAGCCAACAGCCTTTTTCAAGATTAGGTGTGTCAGGTCTTTAGAGCTCAATACACAAACCCAGTGCCTCTCCTGGTATTTCCTGTGCTTGTACCTGCTGGGATCCTGAAGGAAGTCGACTATGTCCTGCAGCTGCCTGCTGCCCTGGAGCAGGTCTGGGGCCAGCAGGAGGAGGTGCCACAGGGAGGTGTCATTCTGCACGCGGGAGATGAGCGTTAGGAACGAGAGCACTTCGCTGACGAAGGCTGCCTGGTACTGTGGGTCGTGCTGCACCTTCACAAACGAAAACACAAGGGATTCTCTCAGAACGAGCACGCTCGCCGCTGCCGCCGGTCCACTTCATGTTTTCCAGCTGGCACCACACTCGTACACAGCTCTGCAAACAACACATTCCGCGGGCTCCGGTGACAGGCAATAACAGAGAGAGTGACTGTGCTTTGCCTTCACGCCCCAGACTGTACAATAAATTCTCTGCTCAGACAAGCCCTACGATTCGCAATGTCCCAAACAGTCCACAGACTAGGAGCAGAAGAAAAATGACTATCAGTCCTCACCCTGGCCAGAAAGAAGGCATTAGCTTTAAAGGGTTCATTTGCTCTAATTATGTGGCTTTCTCAGCGACAGCTTCTGCTTCAATCATGACTAGCTGGATCAGGTGCAGGAGTTATTGGATGAAGCTGTACGGCTGAGGTAATCTACGATTAAATTTATCGCCTCCCCCAGCTTTAAACAGTCTTATTTGCACCACATCCTCACACTGCTCTATTTACCTGTCGCTGCAGCAGGACAAATAAAGAGCAGAAACAAGAGCTGCGCATGGTGAGAACTCTTAGTGGCCACCAGCTGAAGTCTTTGCCTCTCCAGGCTGTTCACTCAACCCTGAGGTCTTAGAGTCATAGAATCACTCGGGTTGGAAAAGACCCTTGAGATCACTGAGTCCAACCATCAAGCCTACTCTGCAAGGTCACCCCTAGACTGGACCCCCAGGTCCTTCTCTGCCAGACTGCTTTCCAGCCACACTTCCTCAAAACCTCCCCAGCTACCACAGCTATGAGCTAAAGATCTCAGGGAAGGTCCCAGCCACTTACCTGCGTGAGCTGCCTTCGGAACTCTTGGGTAAACGACTCTAAAAGCGACGAGTCGGTGAAGCAGAACGTCTGGTGGATGTTGGCTGCCATCTTCTCTTCAGTGAGATTGGGATGTGCTATGTATCGCGACAGGATCTCACACACGATGACTTTGAGGTTGGCTGCAGTTGAACGATGGGCCTGGCTCTGAAAGCAGGGCACAATGTTGAAGGTACCCTTAAAGCAATAGCTGGGTGGGATGGCTTCACGTGCAGTGAAGGGGGGAGCAGTGCAAGCACTTGTCACACAACATTGATGAAGGGACCTCCAAAGATCAGCCCGTCCAATCCCCCCAACACAGCAGGATCACCTAGATCAAGTCGCACAGGAACATGACCAGGTGGGTTTTAAATGTCTCCAGAGAAGAAGACTCCACAACCCCCATGGGCAGCCCCTTCCAGGGCTCTGTCACCCTCATCATGAAGAGGTTTCTTCTCATATTTATGTGGGCCCAGCTCCCTCAGCTTTTCCTCATCAGGGAGATGCTCCACTCCCTTCATCATCTTCATGGCTCTGCGCTGGACTCTCTCCAGCAGTTCTGAGGGGCCCAGAACTGGACACAACAACTGTCTTCTTCCCAAAATAAACCATACTGACATAACAGAGGGGATCCAAAAGCTCTACAACCTGTGTGTTGGGACTTGGAGCTTCTAACCCTGTGATGACACACAGATGTTCCCACTCAGCAGCTGTTCCAGCACAGACCTACCTTTCCAAAAGTGAGGATGTTGCTGAATGTGTTGATGCTTGAAGTCAAGTTGGATGATGAGGAAATATTCTGAAGGGCTTTGTCTCCTCCATGTGATAGCAAATCCCCAGATGCTGCAATAAAGGTTGGAAAGACTGTATTTTACTTGATGTGTTTTAACCCCCCCTCTGCATCATCAAACCACGACAGCCAGTGACTGTTTTGGGAAGACCATCATTACTGATCTGTTTCCACAGGTACAGCCGATGGCATCCTGCACTTAATTACTGAAGGGTTTATTCTGCTGTAATTAAATCCTGGATTACATGAATTCCTTCTGCAAGTTCTTAAAATGAAAAGCATTTAGGCATCCATTTGCAGATCCACATTAATTTCGACCTCTTTTCTCCAGTCCTGAGTAGGAAGAGAGATGGGAAGCCTCCTGAGGAACCCCCTGAGGAAGCCTGTATCGGCACAAGCTGATTTGGTTTGATTTTATTTAATATAAGCAGCAGGGCTGAATCCCTTCCTGGCCAACCAAGGCCATTAGCACGAGCTGATGGCTCCCATAAAGCGCTCATCGATTTATTTCTCCCTACGCCTCCGCGTTCGGCTCCTGCCCATGCAGTGTGGAGTGAGAGCCCTGGCAGGAATGCTAATGGGCGCAGCGACCGGCTGGGGCAGAGCTCTCCGGGAATGCAGAGCTGCATCGGTCACTTGGCCGCGAGCTCGCTGCAGGAAGGCCCATCCATCGTGACGGCCCGTGCGCGGTGCCAGCCGTTACCATCAAGACACAAGAGCTGTGACGGCTCGGTGGAAAAGCTAAGACTGAGATGATCCTTCAGGAAAGGGGATCACGACAGAGGAGAACCTCTGCGAACCACAGAACATTAGGGACTGGAAGGGACCTCGAAGATCATCCAGTCCAATCCCCCTGACAAAGCAGGATCACATAGACCAAGTCACACAGGAACACATCCAGGAGGGTTTTCAATGTCTCCAGTGAAGGAGACTCCACAACACCCCTGGGCAGCCCCTTCCACATTTATCAACATTAAAGAGGTCACTGCTCACTCTCCTCCAAGCTCAAGAGACCCAGCTCCCTCAGCCACTCCCTCTACCATCTCTGTGTCCTTCTGGAACTGAGGGGCCCAGAACTGGACATAAGATTCCAGCTGTGGTCTCACAAGGACAGAGTAGAGGGGTAGGAGAACCTCTCTCCATCTGCTAATCAACCTCTTCTGATCCACTCCAGGATGCTGTTGGCCTTCTTGGCCACAAGGGCACATTGCTGGCCACTAGGACCACCACCACCAACAGTAGACATCCTCTGTGGTGCAGAAGAAGAGTTATTTGCCGGGTAACTGTGTGTAAGTTGTTTGGAAGAAAATCATGGGCTGTTTATGGCCAACTTGTAAGAAGTCCATGGGCAACATTCCACAGATGAGGAGGTCTTTCATTAACGTCCACACAGCCTGACATCTCACACTGCAGCTGTGAAGCACGACAGTGCAATCCTGCTTTCCTGGCCAAAGCCTGTCCTACACACAGCTACCTGCGGTGGTTCCCAGGGACTTACACTACTGTGACGGTCACGCGCCTGCACGGAGGAAGTAAATCCCTGCAGCAGCGCTCCCTGTGCAGAGAGCTTCCAGTGATCAGCCCTTCAAGGCCAGAGCTTCCCAGAGCACTGAGTAACCTACCTGGTGAAACATTCCTGCTCCTAAGAACCTCCGCGCTCCGCGGGGATGTCTGGGTGTCCTTAGCCACACTGGACGAGCTCCTCCGCTTCCTGGAGGAAGGAAAAGGAGAAAGAAAAAGCTGACACCTGTAACAGCTCACAGAGGTGTTTAGGATGAAGCTTAACCGCCGCGTGACTCAGAACAGCTCTGCAGCTGCAGTTCATGAAAGCTGTGTTGAAATCGGGCTTGCGCAAAGTTCTGGCTCCTTCTAGAGGGCTGGCACATGTTTGGAGAGCGCTCGGAGACACTGAACAGTCTGAGGGTACCTCATTGGTGCCTGGTCTGCAAGGACATGGAGGACAGGCAAAGTCTTCCACAGAATCACAGAACAGTAGGAACATTCAGTTCCTACTCTGAAGAACATTTTGCCCAGCATGGTGGTTGAGTCTCCATCCTCGGAGGAGTTTAAAAGTTGTTTAGATGTAGTATTGGGGAATTTGGTTTAGGGCTGAACTGGTAAACTAGGATTGATGGTTGGACTCGATGATCCCAGGGGTCTTTCCCAACCTGAATGATTCTATGATTCATCTAGTCCAAGCTCCCTGCTAGAGCGGGAACCCCTTGAGAAGATTCCCCACAAAGACCTCATTGCATCAAGTTCTGTCCTATTTTCTCCTTAGTTCCCTTTTATTAAGGGAAATCTCCAGACTGCACCTTGGTAAATGCTTCTGAGGAACAGAATCAAAGCTGTGAACTTTGCCCATGTTCTCTCTAGGCCGCTGGTGAGACTCACTTTTAGGGCAAATGAGGAAAGTTTAATGAGAGCTTCAGTGAGTTGCACAACGGGAGGGGAAAGTCAGCCCACCTGGCTCAGCTGAACATTACAAACTCTAGAAAATTACACAAGAATAAAACCAGAGAGTGAAGGGTCACAGCTCAAACCCTTGGCCTTTGCGCTGAACTCATCCACAGTGTTGCTGCTCCACCTATTCACAGAATCACAGAACATCAGGGATTGGAAGAGACCTGGAAAGATCATCCAGTCCAATGCCCCTGACACAGCAGGATCCTCTAGATCCAGTCCCACAGGAACATGGGCAGGAGGGTTTGAAATGTCTCCAGAGAAGGAGACTCCACAACCCCCCTGGGCAGCCCCTGCCAGGGCTCTGTCACCCTCACTGGGAAGAAGGTCCTTCTCACATTGATGTGGAACCTCCTTTGTCCCAGCTCACACCCACTGCCCCTTGTCCTGTCATTAGATGCCCCTGAGCAGAGCCTGGCTCCATCCTCCTGGCATCCACCCTTCACACATTTATCAACATTAATGGGGTCACCCCTCAGTCTCCTTTCTGGAGCTTTCCCCTTCCCAGCCAACCTTCTAGTGAGGTTTTACACCCTGCTGGGTTTCCTGTGACTACTTAGCAGTTGGGTGAACACATTTCTAAAGCTGATACTGACCCCCCAAGGGTGGGCTTACCCACACAGCTGTGTGACACCACACCCAGACAACTTCCAGCATCAACAGCAATCAAAATGCTTCTTAATGATTCATGTGACTTGAGCTACAGTTTGGCCAAACCCTTGAATTTTGGGCTGGCAGGAAAAAAATTGCTCTTTCCTAAACAGCTGTACAGAACTCAAGCCCAGAAAAAGCACGGAGGACTTGGAGCCATCGAAAGCCATGGAAGGCCTCCAGCTTTGGTGCTCTACGCTGCTATTTCTTCCCTTCAATAACCCAAATGAACTATTGTTTCACAAGCCCAGGGAGAAACAATGACACTGAGGAAGCACGTGGAGGGTGGTGAATCCAGGCACCCGGTCGCTGCGTGGCTCTGCCCTCTCCTGCTACACGACCTTGACACTGATGACGAGTCACCTTGTGTCACTTCACTCCTCCACGTAGTCACTCAGGCTCTTTCTTACCAATGGAAAGGTCCCAGGCTATTGGCCTGGCCTGGGAAATGCCAGTCTCTCTGTGCTGAGAGGGTCCTTGAGGAGCCACCAGCCCCAGGGCAGACTCACAGAATCAAAGTGAAACTGCAAGAGAGATCTGGCCTAATAAAGCAAGTATCCTATTCGTTCTCCTGACGGTGCACCCTGCTCCCTCATTCACCCATCAGAGAACCACCGAATCATCAAGGTTGCAAAAGACCTTCCCCTAGATCCAGTCGCACAGGAACATGTTCAGGCAGGTTTGAAATGTCTCCAGAGAAGGAGACTCCACAACCCCCCACCCCGGGCAGCCCCTTCCAGGGCTCCGTCACTCTCACTGGGTAGAAGGTCCTTCTCAGATTCATGTGGAACCTCCTCTGTTCCAGCTCACACCCACTGCCCCTTGTCCTATCACCAGATGACATTGAGAGGAGCCCGGCTCCATCCTCCTGACACCCACCCCTCACATATCCTGCCTGCTGGAGGGCCAGGGGCCATCTTAGCTCTTTGGAGTCTTAAATTTTGACCCAGGGAGATTCTGAGGCTCTGACAGGGACTATGGAGCAGCCTCTGAAGCAAAAGCAAAGCTGAGCAACCAGGGACCTTGTATGTGAGACCTCCAGATTTCCAGCTCTCCAGTAACCAGCAGTATGTACCCCAGGGTTGTGCCAGAACCAAGTAGCCAAGAGTAAAGCCAGCCCTGGCTGGCCTGTCTCCAAGCAAATGCTCCTTGGCTTCAAGGATGGCCAGTCTAACCCTCCCATTGGAGGTTGAAACCCTTCCCTCTGGTTCTGTTGCTAATTACATGAGAGGAGACCAGCACCGACATCTCTACAGTGTCCTTTCAGACAGATGTAGAAGAGCGATGAGGTCTCCCTTTGGCCTCCTCTTCCTCAAACTAAACAGCCCCAACTCTCTCAATCCCCCCTCACCAGACGGATTCTCCAGGCCCTAAACCAGCTACCTGAGCTCTACCTGCTGCAGACATGCATGCACATGTCTCCCTTCCCCCCTGCTCTACAGCTTGTGTCACCCAGAGGTACCCAGAGTCTCTTACGGTCTGAGAGACGAGATGTCATGGAGCCCCGGCAGCAGATCTTCCGGTGTGTACGGCGTGCCCTTACACCTGGCATCTGAATCGCACAGCACGGTTTGCAGGAAGGGGAAGAAGCCGGCGCTGGGAAGGTTTCGGGGTGCAAGATAACCTGGAGGGAGGAGAAGAAACAAAACTCCATTGCTAAGATGCAGGCACACCCTCCTGTGCTCTGTGTTTCTACCAGCAGGTGCTATTTTCTCTTCCCAAGCCACAGGACTGAGTCAGCCAAACCCCACTGGAAGCATCTTTCTTTCCCAAAGCCAGAGCAACATGAAGCCCCCATAAGAGCAGGTTCTCTACGTTCTCCAGTTCCGGTGCAAAGCCACAAGCTTCAGCTTCAAGCCTGGTTCTTTTACCACAGAGGGGACAACGGCTCCAGGACCAGGCAAAGCCCTTTGTGTTTTGTGCAGGCCTGCCCAGGGAAGGGAGAAGAGCAATCCATCACCACCACTCAGAGTAGCTCCAGTACCATCTGGTGACCTGTGATGCTGGCAGCCAGTGCTGAGGGGTAAGATGCATGTCCCTGCCTTCCCAGATCCCAGCAATGAGAGGCCTGAGTAGTTTATGCACCGGTCACCCCGTGCTGCTGCCCACCAGCCCACAGAGTTCACCGGCTGCTTCTCTTCCTGGTGACAAACACTCTAATAAATCTCAGAGCTCTCTTGCTGGACCACAGCAAGGTATTCTTTAAAATAATCATTTGGAAAATTACCTGGCAAAGGACATTGCTCTTATTTCTGCTATGGAAAGGAGCCAGGTTTGCAAAAGGCCTGCGGGCAGGCTTGTGGTAATTGATTATCTTGCTCGTTAGTCTCCAGAGATGGCCTGTGACTCTTGCCCAGGTAGGGCTTGATCTCCAGCCCCTCCAACAAGGACACTGTGCTGCACTTGTACTGATTTATTCATTGCAGAGGCAGTCAGAACCCAGATGTTCCCAGAGGTGAAGGACATGGCTCTCAGTCTCCTCAAAGCTTTCCTCCAAAAAACAGGGTTTTGGAGGCAAAATGCAAAAGCTCATGGTTTAGCACAAGGAGTTTCCACTGCTTTGGGTCAGATGGCAGCTGGAACCCACAGAGTCCAAAGTGTCCATCTGGAGTGGTATCACAGAACATCAGGGACTGGAAGGGACCTCCAAAGATCATCCAGTCCAATCCCCCCGCCAGCGCAGGATCACCTAGGCCACGTTGCACAGGAACAGGCATTTTGTCCCAGATTGGCATCTCCCTCTTCTTCCTGCTCTCCCGCACCCTCGTTCCCACCTGCACACCAGTCCAAAAACACACAGCACAGCCCTCACCTATTGGTGCCCCTGCTGAAACAGAGCTTCAGAGAGCTGGAAATCCTTGAGCATGGAGAGCATGACCACAATGGGGTGAGGCAGGCAACAGCAAGGACAGAGATGGCTACACCCTCTGCAGCCAGCCGTATCTACCAGGGCTAGGAACCAAGCTCAAGCCTCTCAGTAAACCCTGAGCAACCAAAGCTGTGTCATTCCTAGCTTGAGAGCAGAGTGGGGAACACCAGCACGAGGTTGGGACCTTGGGGAGCATCAGTCTTCTCTGGGAAGATGCAAAATGTTTACAGAGACAACTGTGCAAGAGGTCCTGATAAAGCCAGTGCAGAGCTACCTGCTCCCTTGAGATATGAGTAGGGATAATAAAATGTAACCCTGGACTCAAGAGCAGTACCCCAGGAGCTAAGTGGACAATCAGCTGTTGTATCACCAGGGCAAGACCATGGTGATGACACCAGCTCTTTCTTCTCTTTCACAACAGCAGAGATATATATAAAGAGCCAGAAATTTGTGACCTGAAGTCTGGAAGTGCTGCTCCTCACGATGCCTGTGAAGGTACCCCTGACTCAGTGTGGTTGAGGTGTTCAGTAAGGCTCTGCCAACTCACATCAGATGCTGAGCGGTTTGCTGGCTCCTGGAGACAACCATGGGGGGGCTGCTCCACCACTGAATCACTGCAGCCATGCAGAACTGGTATAACCTCACCTTGACCTTGGTGCAAAAGCAGGGGCGATGCCAGAGAGGACTGTTCTGGAAGAGGCCTCTGACAGCAGACAGAGAATTCAGAAGTTTTTCAAGAAAGACCACAACTCAAGAACAGGGCGACCAAGCTGGTGTGACAGGTCTGTCACTCCTGGATAACAAGCCCTGAACCTCACCACCACCAGAACCACCAAGCTCTTGCCCACCTGTTCATGCTGTCTGGTAAATTACATTCTTCAGTGGCCCCAGAGGCCAGCAACTTGATTTATTAGAAGCTGAGCCACGTAGATGCGAGCAGCTCAGCTTCTGGCTGCTGCGCCTGAGTGCAGAGCAGAAGGCACCACGCAGGAAACACGGCTGCTCGGGGAGCCCAAACCCCACACAGGTATGGTGTAGCTTCAGAGCTCCTGGAACTCCCTCTCATCCTGGGAAGGATGGAATTCACTGAGGAGGTGACTAAAGAGATTAACATGCTCCCTGCTCCATCCTCCCACCCTGCATCCATCTGCTCATGGCAAGGAGACGTGACTCCACACAGCCACAGGCCCTGCCCACACGTACCAAGCTGTTGCCTGGGTTGGCCCCACGCAAGGAGGATCCATCACACACAGCAGAATCTTTCCTCGTCCCCACTGCCTTCAGCTTTAAACCTTTTCAGTTCCTAAAACAACTGTGTGGGGTCCCACTACACTGTCCATGAGCCAAGGAGGAGAGACCTGTACACTGACTGGGCTGCCCAAGGTGGTGGTTGAGTCCCCATCCCTGAAGGAGTTTAAAGGTCACTTAGATGTAGTGTTGGGGGATCTCGTTTAGGGCTGAACTGGTAGAGTAGGATTGGTGCTTGGACTAGATGATCCTGGGGGTCTTTTCCAACCTGAATGATTCTATGATCCTATGATTCCCTGCTGCCCCACATTTTGAGTCAAAAGGGCACCCCAGCACGTTTCTCTCCAAATCTCAGCCCAGGCCTGTATCCTGCTAGCAAAGCCCACCTTGAGGGGTTGCCAGCATCAGAATCCCAAGCACAGAGGTTTCTGTTCTCTGATGTTCTGTCACCGCTGAAAGAAGGGCACCAGGCCCGAAGAGAACAAGGCAGCAGAGGCTGCACGGGCTGGCTGGTTCTCCCTGCCCAGGCAGCCTCAGCTCCAAGAGCTGGAAAGAAACGAAGGACGCACAGCAGAGACAACACACGATACCTGTCACACAGCCACGGCCGCTGGCAGCGCCGGCAGCTCCGCGCTGGCTTTTGTGAGGGAACAAATGGCACAAAATTAATTTCCTCTTTCTTTCCTGAGTGCTGTAAAACCCAACATCCTTCAACACGAGCGAAACCCTTTGTTTTCTTCAGGTGAAGGTGCTTGGTGCAATGCTGATAAAAAATGGTGGGGTGGTAATAAAGAACACAGAGGGAAATTACTGCTGCGTTGCCACCCGTGAGATTAATGGAAATGGACTGAAACATTTGATTCCTGTGAAAGATGTGGGATTTCCATTATGAGTAGAACCACAGAATCAGCCAGATTGGAAAAGACCCCTGGGATCATCGATTCCAACCAACAACCCTACTCTACAAGGTCACCCCTAAACCACATCCCCAACACTACATCCAAGTGTCTTTTAAACTCATCCAGGGATGGGGACTCAAGCACCTTGGAACAGGCTGCCCGGGGAGGGAGCTGAATCCCTGGCTGTGTTTCACAGTCGTGGAGACCTGGAGCTCAGAGACAGGGTTTAGCGGTGGCCTCGGGACAGTTGCATTCATGGTTGGACTGAATGATCCTGAAGGTCTTTTCCAGCCTAAATGACTCCACGATTAACTGTGTTTTCTTTCTGTTTAAACCACTCATTCAAAAAGCCATTATGAGTTTTGCTGTCTATCCAGCCCCCAAATCCTCTTGGCTTCAGTTCCATAGTTCATAGAAAAAATAACCCATACAGATCTCAACTCCCCCTGTGCCCCCACTGGTGAATTAAAGCTGTTAATGAGCAAACGAGTTCATTAGGCAGTATTGTGTTTGATTGAAAATGCAGTCAATCACTGCTAAATCACACCAAGAGACTTCTAAACCGCGACTCTGCGGTGGGGAACAAGGTGGCCAAAAAGTGCTTTGAGGGAGCGGTCAATGAAATCATGATCGGTGATGAGAAGGCTGGGGAAAGGATCACAGCACAGGGACACGGAGACACGACGAGCAGCAGGCCAAAGGGACAGGAAACAATTTAAACCTATTCTAAGCTATTTACAGGAAAAAGAAACCCCAGAATCAGAGGCTGGCCCAGGTTGGAAGAGATTATCTTCTCCAACCCCTTGCCATGGGCAGTGATGGCTCTCAGCCAGGCTTGGTTGCTCAAGGCCTCATCCAATCTGTCCTAGAACACCTCCGGGCAGGGGGCAGCCACAGCCTCTCCAGGCAATCGATTCCAGAACCTCTCCGCCCTTGCACTGAAGGTCTAGTCTAATCCTGCTCTCTTTCATAGACTCATAGAACAGTTTTGGCTGGAAGAGACCTTCAAGATCACTGAGTCCAACCTCTTCCTAGCCCTATCAGCACTACTAAACCCTGTGCCCCAGCACATCTACCCTTCTCTTAAACTCCTGGGATGTTTCCTGGGATGGAGCATCTACCATCTCTCAGGGCAACCTGAGCCAGTGTCTTGCTCAGTGTGATTTCACCCAGATGCCCAGTGGGGCTGGGTGAGATTCAAGAGCTTCTCTTTTCCATCCTTAGAGCAACAGCCTCCTTGTTCTCCTGAGCATCCCAAGAGCATGATGTCTCCAGCTGTCTGCCTAGAACAGGGAGATGGAAGCAGAAGACAAGGCACTAGGAGACTCCTCCCTGTGTTGATGGCCTCGATAGAGGAAGCATTTCGTTGCCTAATTCTTCCCTCGAGCATTTCAGGCTCCGCAGATCAGACAGCACCGACTTCCACGCTTATTAGGACTAGGCAAGCTAGTTTGGCTCGCCCACAGACCTTCACCTTACACCCCCTTATTTAATACATTAATAATCAGCAGCTGGATTGGAATGCATCGGGTTCACGCACTGATCAGGCAGATCACGAAGACCAGAGAGCACTAGAAATTGCAAAGGAGGGGGAGAAGCAGCTGCAAAGGGAGGAGAAAGAGCCTCCGAACCAAACAGAGAGAACAAAGGAGGGGAGATGGAAACCTTCTGAGGGGTTTTGCAAATTGAGGTCAAGACGGGCAAATTACAGAGCTGGTGTCGGCACTGCAAGGCAGAGCTGATGGGGAGGGATGGCACTGGAGGCCGACTGCGTCGCAGAGGGATGCTCCTGCCTGAAGCACAAACACATCGAGAGAGAGAGGAGGAACTGCACAGCAGAGCTTCTCCTACAGGGCTTTTTAAAGCAGTACTTAAAGCAGGCGAGGCTAACTCGCTCTCGCTGTGGTGCAGCACCGGGACACACAGGGTGGCTGCCAAGCAGATGGAGGCTCCCTTCTTACAAGGAACCTCACAGAAAAGACAAGGGGTGATGGATACTACTTGCTCCTGGGGAGATTCTGACTGGAGCCAGGCTCTGCTCAGGGGCATCTCATAATAGGACAAGGGGCAATGGGTGTGATTCTGTGACTCCAGAGGAGAATGGTTCACCAGGAGAATAACTAGACACTGGAATGGTCTTCCCAGGGAAGAGGTGGATTCCACAACTTCAGACAGTTTCAAGGCTCAGCTTGACAGGGTGCTGGGCCAGCTCATTTAAATGGGATTTCTTGAGCCTAAAGGGTTGGAACTGGACGATCCTTGCGGCCCCTCTCTGGGACAAAGTTTTTCCTGACATCCAATCTAACCCTCCCCTCTTGGAGCCTGAAGCCTTTCCCTCTGCTTCTGTCACTAATTACCTGTGAGAAGAGCCCAGCACCAACATCTCTACAGTGTCCTTTCAGATAGTTGTAGAGAGTGACGAGGTCTCCCTTTGGCCTCCTCTTCCTCAAACTAAACAGCCCCAACTCTCTCAATCTCTCCTCATCAGATTGATTCTCCAGGCCCTCCACCAGCTTCGTTGCCCTCCTCTGCCCTCGCTCCAGAACATTTCCCAACAAGAAGCTAGAACCTAAAAGCTAAAATCTGTACCTAGATTCTTAAAAACCCTCAAACCAGCACAAAAGCTGAGTTTACTCAAGCAAGTGAGGGCCTCCAAACAGTCTCCAGAGTCCAGGTCTAGATTCTTGAAACAAAAGTGAGCTCCTTCCCAGACACACCACCATCAACAACAGCTGCCCTCAGCACCTCTGGAAAAATGCTTCTGCTCTTCTAGGTCCCAGCATCTGCATTGAGATGCTTCAGGAAGTCAATCAGGATTAAGCGACTGCCCCACGGCCCTGTTGTAATTCAGTGGGGAGGGGAAAATCCATACTGGTAAGTCAGGAGTTTCCATCTCCAACCCTAAACACCCTTCAGCCACACCTCCTGAGTGGGAAGAGTCTGTAGAGAGAAATGGAGGTGTGGAGAGTTACACAAAGGAAGGCATTGTGAACAGCACAGGGCTCTGGTTGGCCTTTGGAGGCTTGGGCACCGCTTACGGACGAGAGGAGGTCACGGATACAGCTGTTCCAGCCAACGTGGAGATAACCAGCAGAATCTGTGCCCCCTTACGCACTGTTCCCGCGGGCAGTCTGCTCCCAGGCATGGCAGCAGCACCACAAAGTTCATACCAAAGCAAAAGGACCTGGTGAGGCTGGTTGAGCTCAAAAATCAACTGTTGGGTTGCCTAGAAAAGGGCAGAAACTAGACAGAAGAGGAGAGGTGGCTGATGAAGCAACGGATGGGCAAAACAGGAGTGGGGCTGCTGCACCACGGGCAGATGGAGAAGGCAAGCTGGTAGTCTGATGCGTGCTTGCGGGGTGAACCCCTCGGGTGGATTATGTCTTGCATAAATCCCCATGACTTACCCAAATGAATGGAGTGGCCTGTGCAGCTGAGGCATCATCTCAATGTAATCCCTGTAATTAGCATAGGAACCTATGAATTTTTCCATGCTGCTGGGAGAAGAGATGAGTTCAGGTCCCTCCAACTAGAGGGCTACTTTCGTGGTGAGCCTCTCTCCAGAGCTATCTTATGTCCAGGAGAGTGTCTCAGAGGAAGGACAGTGCCATAACCCACCTTGCTCCATCTGGAAGGGGCTGCCCAGGGGGCTGGTGGAGCCTACTTCTCTGGAGACGTTTAAAACCCACCTGGACACGTTCCTGTGTGACTGGATCTAGGGGATCCTGCTGTGGCAGGGGGATTAGACTGGATGATCTTGTGAGGTCCCTTCCAATCCCTAGTGTTTTGTGATTCTGTGATGGACCTGGCTCAGCTCTGAAGAGCTGCTCTTTAGTTACACAGACCCATAGAGCAGAAGCCCCCTGAACTCATCTCAGAAGCACAAGTGGGTCTCATAAGGACGGAGGGCAACCAGCCTCTCTCCTGAGGCACCTTGCTCTGTGATTCACTCTGATCTTTCCAAACAATTCAGGACCTGGCTACCAGCCACAGTGAAACTTAGAGCGTAGCTTAGAGACCTTCCTACCCCGCACCCTCTCCCAGGAGCACTGGAGCAGAGTTCTGCTCCTACGCAGTGTTGTGCCACGCGGCTTTGGCTCCAATCTGGAATACTGGGCAGAGGTAAAGGATGAGATGTGTCTCACTGAGGAGGATTCTGGCAGTGGATCCCCCCTGACAGAACCTGATGGATTCCAGACGTCACACAGGATCACAGCAGCTTCCCACAAAGAAGCAGAAATACCTGTGACAGAGACAGGGCTGCCCCTCCGTAGCAAGAGAAGGGTTTGTGAATGCCTGGACAACTATCCACACCGCAGAGAGCCTCTGGGGAGAGTAAAGATGAGGTCAAACTGACAGGAGGGGAGAGAAGGTTGGCCAGAAAAGGAAGAAAGCGGGTGGGGAGGGCAGGACTGGGTGTGACAGCACAAGGAGTGTAATTGGGCTTCTCTATAGACTGAGTGGGTTGAGCCCCGAGGGACAGATGGTATCTCATCCACAATTCCCATACCTTGCAAAAACCTGTGCTGATGGAAAGGGGCTTTTGTCCCTCCTCACTCTAGAGAACAGGTGACAGAGGCATGAAAGACTGGGCGATACCATCAAACCCAGTTCACTCACTGGCTTTCACGCTGCAGGCTCCCAGTCCAGAGCTTCCTAGCCCACACAGATGCCAGGAAACACAGGCCAAGTCCCCCCAAGCACACACAGGCTGTAATGAAGGGTCAGAAGCCAGAGCTGCCATGTGCACAGGGAGCTGGACGGGGATTTCGCCTGGTTAGACTCAGATCATGGCAGCAACTGGGTTTGCAGAGAACAAGAGATCTCTTCATTTCTCCTGACAAAAGTCTCTGCTGACCTGGAAATACAACATCAAACAGATGCCTGGCTGAAAGAGGAGAGGGGTTTTTTTCCTTCCTCTTAGATCCTCCATGTTTTAGTTGTGAGGAAAATGAAGTCTCTGATGGATTTCAGCTCTCATTGCTTTCCTCAGCTCTTAGTTCTCCTCCGAGCACCCTCCTGGCTGGTGACATTTCACTTGGCACATCATTTCCCTGCAGAGCTCAGTCTGGCACAAGCTCCCTTCGCATTAGGTGCTGCACAACACCCTTCCAGACAGGCTCTTCACAGCATCACGGAACATTAGGGACTGGAAGGGACTTGAGAGATCATAGAATCATAGAACATTAGGGACTGGAAGGGACCTCGAGAGATCATCCAGTTCAATCCCCCCACCCCAGTAGGATCACCTAGATCCAGTCACCCAGGAACCCATCCAGGCAGGTTTTAAATGACTCCAGAGAAGGAGACTTCACAACCCACCCTGGGCAGCCTGTTCCAGTGCTTTGACTTGCAGGAAGCTCCTGCCTCTTGTTCATTCCTGGTGTTTGCTAGGTAATTTCTCTGCATAATCCTCACCCTGTTGCTGTGTATTAGACGTCCTCCACAAGAACTCGCTGCCTCAAATTTGAGCTGTTTTAATTGAGCAAATAATAGACTCGATGACATTTCTGCGGCCCTGAATACTTGAGATAAGCGTAAAGACCTGTGATTTTTCTGCAGGGTTATCGCTAAGGTTTCAAAAACTCGGCACCTGAGCCGCTTATTCTATCTCTGTGGCACTGATTCAGTGCTTCCTGGCTGTATTTTCCTGACAGCAGAACTGGAAGTAGCTTCTTGTCACTGCGTAATGACTGTGTCTTTTACAGGGAGGCTCTGGAACTCAGCAGAAAGGGGATTTTATTCCTGTTCACAATGAACAAAACGGATCCTTTCCTACAAGTTTGTCCTAGATGTGTTCCCTCAGCCTTCTTTTTTTTCTATCAGAAAGAGGTTCCCAATTATTTCAAGCAAAAAGTAGATAAATTTTTACAGCTTATCAAATAAACATGAAAAAGGAGGGTGACTGCCAAGTGGCTGTTCTTATTTAACCAGAATAAAGCAGCACAAACTGCTCTGGTTAATGTTCTTCTCTATCCCTCTGAGATTCTTGGATGGTGTCTACATCGAAGATGATGGAGGGAGGGGAGCATCTCCCTTCCTGCTGAGGACAGGCTGAGGGAGCTGGGTCTCTTCAGCTTGGAGAAAAGGAAACTGAGGGGTGACCTCATGAATGTTGATCAGTATGTGAAGGGTGGGTGTCAGGAGGATGCAGCCAGGCTCTGTTCAGGGGCATCTGATGATAGGACAAGGGGCAGTGGGTGTGAGCTGGAACAGAGGAGGTTCCACACCAGCATGAGAAGGACCTTCTTCCCAGTGAGGGTGACAGAGCCCTGGAAGGGGCTGCCCAGGGAGTTGTGGAGTCTCCTTCTCTGGAGATGTTTAAAACCTGCCTGTGTATGTTCCTATGTGACTGGATCCAGGGGATCCTGCTGCAGTGGGGGGATTGGACTGGCTGATCTTTCGAGGTCCCTCCAATCCCTAATGTTCCGTGATCACAAGAAAACACCACAACCATTACTTTCCACTTTTTTGCAGTACAGAGCTGCTGTCACCCACTTGAAAGACAGACAGACACCTACTCACATCCTTCTAAGACTGATCTCAAAACACAACTCTTCTATGGAAGCAAAGGGAACAAATCCAAAGGTGCTGCCCAATCCACTCCTGTCCTGCAGAGCACGACTGACCGAGCTAAGTGCTGTTCCTGAGAACATTCCTTTCCATCTGCTAATGCAGAGATGCAGGCATCCAGAGCCAACACACCCCAAATAAACAGAGACTCCAATTCATAGCCATGCAGAGGAAAAAATAAGTCTTTTACCATCCCTCACTGGGTCAAATGTTTCCAGGGAGCAAATACAACGTCATCAAGTCCAGACCCCTCACAACCACGTTTTACACATCTGATAGCTACAAACTCTGGAGGCCAACCGCTGCCAGAGTCTGCCTTCCAAAATTAACACTTTGAAAGGGAAAAAGGCTTCCAGTTGTGTAAACTCCTGGCTTTGTTTTACCCTGTAGCTCATGAACACATGTGGCCAGTGTGTTCTGAGGGTGGTAAGGACTCAGCAAAGCAGCAGAAGCTTTTCAGAGCGGATTCAAGCACACCCAGACTGGTTCACTGTTCTCCTGACCCAGGATGCAAGGCTTGCAAGCAAAAACGTCTTTGTGTAAATTCCTCACCCACGTAACCACCAAAAATGATTCTCCCACCCAATGCTGCTCGCTGAGCTGCTAGACAAGGCTCACATAGAACATCAGGTCACACGTCACCTCCCTTCACCTGAGTCTTAGCAACAAGCTGCCTAAAGAAGTGCTTTGTGCCTGCAGCACACACAAGGTAAAAATACCTCATGCTGAGAAAGCTCCTGTTTGTGTTCTCACCTCACAACCCCACTTGAAGCCTCTGGCCTCACTCATTTTCTTGATGAGATCTCCCCCGGCTGCCCTCTTGTCCCTCGATGTATTGTGTCAATTTATATCGTTGTCTACAAGATCAGTCCCTAAGTGCCTCTTGATGAGATGGTTCTTTAAAGCTGTTTTCTAATTACAAAACCAATTTGGGAGAAAAAAAACCCAGCCCAAAAGCCTAGAAACTGAAACAACCTGAGAGGAACACAGACGGTTTATTTCCAGCAGGCTGCGTCCCAGGAAAGCTCCACTGGAAGCTACGTGGAACCAAATGGGGAAGAGCAACGCAACACATCAAATGAACCCATCAGTCACCGGAATGAGACCTGAATCCCAAAGACATAAAAACAACCCAGTTACTTACAGTTTGGCTGCGGTTCTGGAGGGAATTTGAGACGGATAATGGCCAAGATTATGAAAACAACCACGGGCCAGGAAATTAAAATGAACGACCATACCTATAAAACAGCAATGAAAATAGATCGGTTACGTTTGTCCTATCGCCGCGGCTCGGCGCTCGTCTGGAATGCACAAGCGCTCCCCTAAATGAGGTGCGGGACGCGCTGTAAATCACACGGCCTCGCTGCACACACCATTAAAACCCAACCATTATCTGCGGAGGAAGAAAAACTACCAAGAGGATCCAAGAGCAAATAACAAGGCTGAAAAATAACAGCAGTCCTCCTGCATTTCGGTTTGGCTGCTAATTACCAGGACAGCGTTGACACAAGCGGCAAAGCACCAGAGCCCGGGACACAGCCATCGTGAGACAAAAGAGCTGAAGGGTGAAAGATTGGTTTCCCTTTCAGTAAATGGCTCTGGGAGAAGGTGACTTTGATCTGGTGACACCTCAATTCAAGGATCTGACAGGTGAACTGACAGCTCTACAGCACTGTTGGGTCTCCCCCCACCCCACCAAGGTTTCACCATTCTTCACGCACAGTGGTTTGGTGGAGCTGGAGGACAGGATTTTACAGCACCCTTTGTAGGATGTGAAGCTCAGGCAGTGAAGGGGTTTATGGTTCTGCTACCAGTCAGCTGGAGGAATCACAGAACATTAGGGATTGGAAGAGACCTCGAAAGATCACCCAGTCCAATCCCCCAACCACAGCAGGATCACCCAGATCCAGTTGCACAGGAACATGTCCAGGTGGGTTTTAAACACCTCCAGAAAAGGAGACTCCACAGCCTTCCTGGGCAGCCCCTTCCAGTGCTTTGTTACCCTCACTAGGAAGAAGTTCCTTCCCATATTGATGAGGAGTCACATTTGAACACCAATCACCAGCAGCTTCTGAGCACAGCAACCCAACTCCCTAGTGTCTTTCCTCTTCCAGAGGACCTGAGATGGAAGAGTTGACACAAAACTTCCCCGATACGTTGGAAAAACCCATGAACATGTATAAAGCTCTTGTCTCCAACACTACGGTTGACCACTTCAATGGACAAGAATGAAGAGAACAGTCTGTTCATCACCTTGTGTAGTTAGACTACTATACACAGGAGGTACAACATCAGTCTTTAAACTACAAGAAATCAGTCTTAGAATGACTCAGCTTTGGGGAGGCCACACCTCGAGTTCTGTGTCCAGTTTTGGGTCCCTCACTACCATAAGGACATTGAAGGGCTAGACAGCAGGGAGAGGTGGCTATCAAGCCAGTAAAGGGTTTGGAACAGGTGTTGTATGAAGAATGACTGAGGGAGCTGGGGCTGGTTAGCCTGGAGAAGAGGAGACTTTACTGTTCTCTACAACTTCTTGAAAGGAGGGTGTAGAGAGGTAGAGGTTGCTCTGCTCTCCCCAGAGGCCAGTGCTAGGACAGGGGGAAATGGCCTTAAGCTGCACCAGGTTCAGGCTGGATGTCGGGAGGAATTTCTTTCCTGAAAGTGTTGTCAGGCACTGGAACAACTGCCCAGGGAGGGGGCTGAGTCCCCATCCCTGGAGGTGTTTAAGAAAAGGGTAGATGTTGGGTTGTGGGACAGGGTTTACTGGAGTTTCTAAGGCTAGGAAAAGGCTGGACTTGATGATTTTGAAGGTCTCTTCCAGCCCAAACTGTTCTATGATTCTACGACAGGCCTTGGAGCACGGTGAGCTAGGCAAAAGCAATTATTCAAATAACCAGCTGCTTCAGCACGAGCTGGCTGGCCAGAGCTGGCTGGCCAGAGCTTGCTGCCCCGCTCATGAGATTAGAGTTCCCATCCATCAGCAGTTAAGCTCAAACCACCCTGTGCTGCAGAATTCAATTTCTGAATGTCTTTCATCAAAATCATCCCATTTTTCAGCCCGGTGTTGCTATTTATTTCTTTTTCAGATCAGCACATATCACCCAGAACTATTCTTTCCAAAGTAATTGCCAGCCCTTAACAGTGTTTTCATTTCCTGTAACATTTACTGGGACGCAAGAACAAACAGACAGACAAACAAATCCCAGAGAGCAATTCAGCTTAACGATGGCTGTTACACAGCAGCAGCATCCCTATCATCCCAGATGAGATGACCCAGCTGTGAAAGCAGGAGCAGGACTGGATCAAAAGAAGCATCACCAGCAGATCAAGGGAGGTGATTCTCCCCCTGCACTCTGCTCTTGTGAGACCTCACTCGGAGTCCTGTGTTCAGTTCTGGAGTCCTCAGTATAATCATAGAATCATTAGGGATTGGAAGAGACCTCGAAAGATCATCTAGTCCAATCCCCCTGCCACAGCAGGATCACCTGAAGGATGTGAAACTGTTAGAGTGAGTCCAGAGGAGGACACAAGAATGATGAGAGGGCTGGAGCCCTCCTGCTCTGGAGATAGGCTGAGGGAGCTGGGCTTGTTCAGTCTGGAGAAGAGAAGGCTCCAGGGGAACCTTACAGCCACCTTCCACTAGCTCGAGGGGCTACAGGAAAGCTGGAGAGGAGCTTTTAATGAAGGACTCTAATGACACGACAAGGAGAAGAGTTTCAAGCTAAAAGAGGGGAGCATAAGGTTAGGTTCCAGGAAGACATTCCCCCCCGCAAGGGTGCTGAGGCACTGGAACAGGCTGCCCCGAGCGGGCTGTGACTGCTCCAGTCCTACAAGTGTTCAAGGCCAGGCTGGGTGGGAGCTCTGGACACCCTAGCCTGGTGACAGGTGTCCTTGCCCACGGCAGGGGGGTGGAAATAAATGATCTCTGAGGTCACTTACAACCTAAACCATCTTGTGCAATTTGGTCTAGGTGATCCTGCTCTGGCAGAGGGATTGGATAGCTGATCTTTCAAGGTCCCTTCCAATCCCCAATGTTCTGTGATTCTATGAACTACAGCCCCAGACAGGCAAGTGACAGACATCAAACCAAGAGGCACCTCCCCGTGCATCCCTTTAGAGCAGCTGCTCATGGAATTTCAGCATCCAGCAACACTTGAGCTTTCCTCTGCCTTTCACACAGCCTTGTAATGAAATCCATCATCCAAACAAACACCTTTTCCCTATTTTTTTAAATCACCCCTATAATCTGTCCCCAAACACACTCTTTAACTCCCAGCCAAGCACTATTATTAACGTATCCTCCTTGGTTAGTTCCACAGAGGCTCAAATCAAATTACGGGGTAACAGCACAGAGACTGATGTTAGTCAGAAGCTGCCTAAAGGAAGGGCAAGAGATCCACCTCATTCTTGAGGCAAGTTATGAGCTCTGGTTGTTTCTGGTGCAGGGAAGTCTTTGCACATCCCCATTCTGAGCTAAACTGGTGCTTCGACATCCCAGTTTCCACACAGCTCTTCCCTTAGTATCTCTGTCCTGTGAATTAATTGGATTTAACAGCAGCTGGGCAGATTGACTGGTAGCCAGCAGCATCCATTGCCTTGCAGGTGGGACCTGGTGACTGGAATGGAGCCATAACCAACCTCAGTGTGGCTCATGGGCCACAAAGCCCTGTGGTGGAGCTTGCATAATCCTTCAATTGCCAGATTATTTCACCGTTAAAGGTAGTTTAACTTCTCAGACCTCAGCAGCCCTGGATGCAGGTTCATTTTCTCTCCCTCCTGCCCCTGTGCAGTAACAAAGCTGCCTAAAAGTGACAGATGGAGTCATGGAACAGTTTAAGTTGGAAGGGACCTTGAAAATTATCTTGTTCCAATCACACAATCACAAAACATTATGCATTGGAAGGGACCTCAAAAGATCATCCAGTCCAATCCCCCTGCCACAGCAGGATCCCCTGGATCCAGTCACACAGGAACACCTCCAGGTGGGTTTTAAACATCTCCAGAGAAGGAGACTCAACACCAAGTTACCCAAAACCTCGTCCAACCTGGCTTTGAAGCCAAGAGGAGCAAGAGGCACTGATTTTTCTGGTTCCCCTTGGTTCACATATTGCTCCTGAGAAGGTTGTGCCTGAACTGTCTAGGAACAACCTGTGTTGAGGCCCTCCCTGGACACGGCTGCAGAGCTTCAGCTGATTTCAGCTGATTGCAACACATCATGAGTAGCTGTAGCTCTTCCTGTACTGCATGGGTAGAGATGGTCTCCCCAGGGGCTCTGCAAAGAGCCTGCAGATGAAATACAGTGTAAAGCAAGAGGCAGGAGCAAATGAATTAGCCTGGAGAGGCTGATAAACAGAGCAGACAGGCACTTGACTCTGATGGGGGGGTGGTGGTGGCTGTCTGCTGTCAGACCACTGCGTGACCTACCAATCAGTCCCAGAACAGGCAGCCAGGACCACAGCAGGGGCAGGACCCACCTGCACTGGTTATCAGAAACTGCGAAGCACAGAGAAATCAGGGTGTGTTAGAGAGCAGCAACCTGGATTTATTTCCTTGCACCCTCTCCACTATGAGCCAGCCCCCTCATTTGGAGTGAGACTGTATGACCAGAAGTACAGGAAGGACTTAGGTGAACACTTACGCTGGGCTGTAAGGGACTAAAACCTTCTGCTTTTAACAAGACTACTACAATTTCTCTTGATAAATTAAGAGATAATTTACTTGGATTCCTTTGTATCCAAGAAAAGGGTGTCCTGCCTCCCTCACAGCAGTGAAGGATGCTCTGTGGTGCACAGCACACACACAGCTCCTATAGAGGATCATATGCAGCCAGATCATTGAAAGCTACTGCTTGAAGGTACCTCCAAAGATCATCCAGTCCAATCCACCTGCCACAGCAGCATCCCCTAGATCAAGTCACACACAAACATATCCAGGAGGGTTTTAAATGTCTCCAGAGAAGGAGACTCCACAACACCCCTTGGCAGACTCTTCCAGTGCTCTGTCACCCTCACTGTGAAGAAGTTCCTTCTCAGATTGACCTGAAATCTCCCCTGTTCCAGTTTATACCTGTTGCTCCTCGTCCTGTCATTGGATGCCACTGAAGAGAGCCTGGCTGCACCAGATAAACTCAGCAGCTCTCAGAATGAGGCTCCATAACTCAGAGGCAGGACAGGGCAGGCACAAACAGACCATGCAGGAGCACACGGTGACACGACGCCTCTCACTCAATCCTCATATCACACCCTCCGTGGACATTTCTCTTCTGTCAGCATGTCCTGCACCTGCTGAGGCTTCCAATCAAGCACAGCAAGTTTAAAGCCATCACATCTGGATGACTAGGAAGAGGACGGGCTGCAGTACAACTCCGTGAGCTGCAGCACGCTCCTGCTGAAATCAGAGCAGCTGTACTGAACCGGACTGGGACTAAGGCAGTGGACAGGCTTTGCCTGCACACACAGTGCCACCCCAGTGCAATGGTTTATCTTTTGGAAAGACCATTTAGGGTGTTTGATTTGCCACACACCGGACTGCACTGGAAATCTGTCCTACCTCCATCTCTCAGTGCTATCTTCTCTGATCCCTAGAATCGTTTGGGTTGGAAAAGACCTTCAAGTCCATTGAATCCAACCATTAACCCAACTGTCCCAAGGCCACCGCTAAACCCTATCCCTAAGCTCCAGATCTACATGTCTTTTAAACCTCCACTTCTTCCTCCCTGCATCAGCCTTCAAAATATTTCTAACACAGTGACCTTCCACTTCTGCCTGTGCCCCACTTGCTTCTCAGCTCCTGGGATTCCCAGGTTCCCCCTCCTCTCTCTATCACTTGGTTTTAACACTCACCGGCTGCCTCTTGACACTCAGCCAGTTCTTCCACAGCAGGATCCTCAGGTGCTGACAGAGCGCGGCCATCCTGGGCCAACCCAACCGAAAGCAAACGGGCTGCGAGTTCCTCCTGCCTGGGCTTAGGAGGCAAAAGCAGAGGCTCTAACCCACAAGGGCACCCAGCAGCCGATATCCGAGGGTCCCCACAGCATAGCGCTGGAGCAGCTACTTCACCCACTCGTGGCTGCAGTACTCCCAGGAACCGTAGCTCGTGTCCTGCTACCAATAGCTCCTAGCAAATTCAACAGGTTCTTCCTCTCCAGGCAGGCGGGCAGACGCGGCAGCCTGCCTCCACTTGCGCTAATTACAATACCCAGCCTCTGCTGCCTGCTCAAGCCCTAGCTGATAAAATACATGGCATTCTACAAAGATGCTGCTGCTCAAACAAAAGGTGATGCATGCCTCCTCCTCCTCCTGATGAAACCACCTCTCTGCCCACACACTGCTGGAGAGCTGTCATCAGAGGTGAAGAGCCAGGCTGCTCGCCAGGCCAGTCCGACTTCCCTGAGTTCACAGGGAATGGCTGGGAAGAAGAAAATATCTGCAGCCACAGCGTGTGTCTTCCTGCCACTGCTGACTTGGAATGAGTTAGGGGTTCTGTTTGAGTATCTTAGAGAGCTTCAATCCAACTGACCCATCCAGTGAAATTAAATGGCAGAGGTAAAAAAACTCCTCACACACAGAAATGAAAATCCCAGGGATGGATCTAAATGCTCAGCTCCCTGCAGCTTCCCTTCCCACCAGCAGATCAGTCCTGGGGCTCTCCCTGCCTGAATTTAGTGCAACACACCGAATCCACTGGGAATGGGATGGCAGGATCAGACTTCACAAACGTTTCAGAGCGCTAGTGTGGCGCTAACACTTACTACTCAACTGTTCAGGGAACCTTTCAAGCTCAGGATAAAACATGCAGAAAAAAACCAGCTAGAGATGAAAGGGAAGAGTAAACTACAGGTAGGGGGAAGCGATGACAGCAGGGACTGCTCATTGCACCAAGGCCTGTAACAAATCTGAGTCTTGAAGCCAGGTACAGACTGGTTTGATGAGCTCTGGTCACCCTCAGGAGAAGAACAGGTACCCTAGGGTACCCCATCGTTAGCACCAAGATCATCCTCAAAGTACCAGGCAAGGCCCAGAAGACTTCACTGCTCCCAGCACACAGCACAAAAGAGATGAAAAAGAAGCTTCCCCTCCTTGGCATTTCTTCCAGCCACAAACTTTGGGCCTCAAAAAGGAGAAACGTGGCAGCTGAGTCCTTGCCCAGCTTCACCCAGGGACCAAAGCAGAGCTGGCAGCTCTGCCACAGTGGAATGATCCTGGAGCCAGGAACCTTGGTCTCAGGGCTACCAAAAGCACTGACAGAGATGTGGTACTTGGTGAAGAGAAACAGCTTCTCTGGCTTGGTTGGGAAATATTTCAAAGGTGGGAACAGCAATAGAGATGGAACAGTCCCTGCCCCACATACCTTCAGTCTGGACATTCCAGTGGTGGGAGTGGAGCTGGAGCTAAAAAGGGCCTAAAAGGCTTCCCTGGTGCAGCTTTGATAGCAATGGGAGGAAACCCAAATGTCACAGAATCATAGGACATTAGGGATTGGAAGGGCCCTCGAAAGATCATCCAGCCCAATCCCCCTGCCACAGCAGGATCACCTAGACCAAGTCGCACAGGAACATGTCCAAGCAGGTTTTAAATGTCTCCCAGCTCTACGTACACACATTTCCTACTCAAGGTAGAGAAGTGTTCCTGCTCTTCACAGAGGTGAACCTTGTTTGGGTCTGTGAGCCAAGCCCTGCTCCCGAAGACAACATTCTAGTGGGGCTCCAAGAAGAGGCACAGCTGGACTCACTGTGTTGGTTCCAAACATCACTTACAAACTCGATTCACTTCCTCTCCCGGGCTGTAAAAAGAAATCCAAATATAGATGATTCTGCAGCGAGGGGGTAGGAGAGAAGAAACATCTAATTTCACTGCTTTGCCAAGGTCTTTTAAGGCAAAAGCCTGATTGCTGCTGTTTGGGATTCAGTCAAACAAGTGTTTCGAAAGAACACTGTGATTTGGATAATCATTTTCCTCAGCAAACGCACATCCTTTGTGAATCAAGTCAACAAACACTCCCCTTGGGAAGTACCCAAAGGCTAATTTGTTTGAGTTCACCACTATAAAACCAGAATAACTCCATGTCAGCTGGCTCTCAGAGCTCAGACTCCCCAACCACCACACAGATCCAGTTCTGGAACACAGGATGAGGACTTTATCTTTTGGCTTTTTAATTCCTTAAGTCCTGCAGATGGCACAGAAGCCTTTGCAGCCACAAAGGACCAGAGCAGAGAGCTGTCCCAGGATGATGTAAACAGGCACAAAGGCAGACAGGGGAGAGGAGGGAAAGGCCAATTTTTCCTTCTCACAATCAATCCTCAGTTGGTTTGTTCCTCTGGTTGAAGAAGTAGGGCTCTTCTGAGCTGAAGGGCAAATTGATGGTTCAGATCACATGGAAAGAAAAGTAGAATCTGCTTCTGTGACCGTGAAGCTGAGGAAACCCTCAGGGGACCTGTGAACTGTGATTTCATTCAGCACAGGTCACAGAATCACAGGATCAGAGAACATTAGGGATTGGAAGGGACCTCAAAAGACCATCCAGTCCAATCCCCCCCACCACAGCAGGATCACCTAGATCCAGTCGCACAGGAACATGTCCAGGCGGGTTGTAAACACCTCAAGGTCTGTATAGCCATGACTGCAGTGGCTGTTGTGGCTCATGAAAACACTGAGCAAGGGGTGCAGACTCCAGGGCCAAAAGCCACTGTGCCCATGCACCAAGAACTCACAAGCTGGGTGCCACTGTATCACAGACAGCAGCTGGGGGTGCCCCAGACAGCAGCACGAGGGAGGAATCCAGGAGTGGAGAAAACTGTCCTGTGCTGCACAGGGCAAGACCAGGGGCCAGGCCTGATGCACTGAGGAGAAATGGCCAACATGGTTAATGTTTCACTAGTTGCATGGTCAGAACAACAGGTCCCCACAGCAGAAAGCTAACAGCACTGTAAAACACAGCCCCCTGTCTGCTCATCAACACTGCTGGTTTGGAAACACGGGGAGCTGGAGCAGATCCGACAGCACAGAACATTCACTCCCTTGAAGTCAGTGCCAGACAAGAAAGAGAAAACCCATTCTGCTGGCCACCAGGAAAAAAACCAAACAAAACACTGATCTTGCTGTGACTGTGCGTGCTACAGCCAACCCACAGCAGAGATTTCCATAGACAACCCTGGTTGGGTGCCCTCAGGGACCTGGAGGAGGAGAGATCATGCCAGCAGTGCGTGAAGAAGCAGAACCAGTAGAGAAGCAGAACCAGATGCACTACTGTGCCAGGGAAATATACACCAGGCAGCATGACCCAGAGAGATCTGCAAGGGGAGCAATGGGGTAATGCTGTGACTCATGAAGAGGCAGGACTGATGCGGTACTTCCCTCTTAGAGTCTCAAGTGTCTTCAGTTACTGGCCCTGGGTCAAGAGCCAGCTCAAACTGCACAACAGATGGGCTTTCCTGTGAAAGCCAACGCTGACCAGGTGTTTGCCCTGCTCTCCTGGGAGATCCCACAGATCTCAGCTCCTTCCAAAGGCATGGCAGGAGCCTAGAGATGTGAACTCCTTGCGGTGCCTAATTCCAGGGACCTGAATGAGGTGCGGGATTTGGAGAGATGCTCGCTCAGCATATTGGAAAAAATCAGAGCCCTCAGAAAAACTAAAGCAGGCAGTGCTATTTTCAGCTGCCATGGAAACAGTGGTGATGTGGCACCACCACAGCACCACTACACCTCCAATAAAGACATTTCCACAGTTGACTCGTGAGTTTTCCCCCCTTTCAATGATCTGTAGTCATCAGTCAGCTTGGAAATAGATGGTCTCACGCTCCATAGAGTTCAAGGAGGACTGCACTGCTGATTTTTGGCTCAAAGCTCTTGAACATTAAACTGCTCATTTCTCCAGAGATTGCTTCCAGGAACGAGCCCCCCAAAACAAGTTCAAGTTTTGGGATACTCTGCTATCAAAGCAGTTAAGCACCACAATCAATGTCTGAGCTTCCTCCAAGTGAATTAGAGGCACCACAGGCTGAAAACATTTAGGGTAGGATTTTCAGAAGAGCTCACAGTTCAGTTTTTTTCCTTCTTGCACCAACAAAGATTGGCAGGAGCAGATTTCAGGAGCTATGGGGGAGATGGAACTTTTAACTTTAAAGCTGCGGTGCCTCTGCTCAGAGGTGCAGCCTCACTAGCCTGCCCTTTCCCCCACTCATTTGCTGCCAAGGTCACCTTCATCCACATCTGGTCCTCACAAACCAGCAGTCCATGAATCATTTCCCACCACGCCCAGCAGCTGAGGGCTGTATCTCTGAGGTTCCCACATGCAAATCTACCTCAGAACAGGCTGCTCAGACTTCACGCTGCTCTTTCTCCACTAGTTACAAACTCCTGTGATCCCATTCAATCACCACACTGAATTGGGATTGATTCGTCGAAAAAGAGATCACTTCTGATCAGTGAAAGGCAGCTGATAGATCCTGGTAGTCACCAATAACCCCACTTTGGTACAGTAGAAGTTCACAGACTCACAGAACATTAGGGATTGGAAGGGACCTCCAAAGACCATCCAGTCCAATCCCCCTGCCACAGCAGGGCCTCCTAGAACAAGTGGCAACAGGAACATGTCCAGGCAGGTCACCAGCAGACCAACCACCCTTCCCAGGAGACATTCAGGGTCAGCTGGATGGGGATCCAGGCAATCTGGCCTAGTTGATGATGTTCCTGCTTGTTGTAGGGGGGTTGCACTGAATGACTTTTGGAGGTCCCTCACAACTCGATGGTTCTGTGACTCCATTTTGCTCACTTTAGTCAGCAACGTGCATCTCCTCACAGGAGGCACTCAAGCTCACTACACTGAGGTCCATCACACTCACGTGTGATGCACCCCTTGTTAAAACCCTTTCTCCTTGCAGCCAGGAGAAACCTTCCATCTACACAAACCCACCGAATCCCAGGGCTTGCAAGTTCAAGCTGTACAAAGTTAAGCTGTAGTCACCTGCACACACTGCGAAGATAAACCCTCAGCCATGTGGATTTAGGAAAGCAGATTGCCCTTTGATCCATGATGAATGCGAGGTTGGCTTCACAGCTGGTTGACTTGCAGAAGCAGAAAGAAAGAATACCGGGAGCTTTTATTCTGGTAGACCCTGCAAGGCAGAGCATGAAGCCAGGATCAACAGAGGCAAGCACATACCTTGGTGATGGACCACCTCAAAGCCCCACGCAGCTTCAGCAATAGCCATGGGGCCTTAGCTGACACACACTGAAGACCACAGACGCCTAGCAAAAGGGAAGACAGCACTGAGCTGCTGCTAAGAGAACACAAGAACAGCAACAGGAGACACTATACATCCCCTACTTAGGGTCCAGTTTGCCCAGCTTTAGTCACAGAGTTGGAAGCACCATTTCACCCTATAGCTGGGACATTCTCCCCATTTCCTGGTACCTAAACATTCATGGGATTCTCAGCTCAGGCAGTTCTTCCATCAGGTTGCTTGTTTCTATCATCTGTCTACAGGCCTGATCACTTCTCTGGGGTTTATCCACCAGCATGAATCAACCAATAGGTTTGGAAGCTGCAAGGAAGAGATGGGACAACCAACCTTACAAAACCCATTTCTAGAAGCAAATGACAACCTGAGAGAGGACTGCAAGGCCATGGAGACACCACGCTCCTTTTTAATAGGTTTCCAGGGTGTCTCTCCATCACCAAGTCACCGGGGTGTTATTACAAAATTAGCTAATTAAAACCACACCCTGAGATCTAAACGAGCGTGGGGAGTGCTGGTGAGTAATGACAAGTTACACAAGGCCTGTCAGGCTCCTACCGCTGGGAACTCACCTGCTGTGGAAGAAAAATAAGTGTTGTAATAATCTCACACAAGCACTACAGTGGCTGATGGAGAAGCAGAGCTGGGTTTGCTCCTCTGCAGATGTTTTGCAAAGCTCCTTATAGCAAAGGAAAAGGTAAAGAACCCTTCTCCCTCTTCAGCTCATTGATGAAGGGCAGGTGTCCCAGAAGAGGGTTTGATTATCTGACTCATGTAACAGAGAAGAGTGAGGGAAGGAGAAAGTGCTCACCCCTGCTTTCCCTAATGCTTAGCACCCCAACACCACTCCCCAGAGAAAACTCTCCGGTCCTTCAGGAAGCCTCCTGCTGTGATTCACTGAGCTGGAGGCACATGGGAAGGGCTTATCACAAGGAACACCCTGAGTTTATGGCCTGTGCTTCAAAATCCCTGTGTGCCCGAGCACCAGGCACACAGCATGGCCCTCGGAGAGCAGGAGTGAGGGACACGTGCTGGGGAGCTGCTGACAGATGGGCTGCCGTCTGCTCGGGCCTTGACTGCAGACGTAGAGCTGCCACCAGTACGACCTCACTGGGGGAGAAAGGGGAGAAGTTAACTCAAATACTGTTGGATACGCTTGCATTATGGGCACAGCGAGTCTAGCACCTTCTGGATCACCACAGTCAGTCAATCACACCCAAACCAAGCTGTACTTGGTGGCCATGGAGCGAGCCACCACACAGGACCTTCTCAGCAGGTCAGACAGGTCCTGGTTGTACTGGTCCTACTGTAAGTACACTGCAAAGCAACTGGAAAGCAAGTTGTCTAGAGCCATTAGCCTGGATGTCTGTCAGATCCCCTGATTGTTAGCAAGGTTGTCTAGTGACTACGTCCTGGGCTACTTGGTCCAAAGTCCCAGACATCCCAAATGACTTGTTGGGTTTTGCAGAACCAACCAGAAAACCAGTCATCTCCAGCCTGGAAATCTCAAATGACATTGTGGCTTCACAGAATCACAGAACATGAGGGATTAGAAAGGACCTCGAAAGATCATCTAGTCCAATCCCCCTGCCACAGCAGGATCCCCCAGGTCCAGTCACACAGGAACACATGCAGGCAGGTTTTAAACATCTCCAGAGAAGGAAACTCCACAATCCCCCTGGGCAGCCATTTCTTGGGTGGTTTTTTTTCCTTCTTGTCCAAACAAAATTTCTGTCTGCAAAAAACATCTAAATTACCCCCAAAAGCCCCAGGCCCCTAGAGGTGTGTCCTATGGCACTGCAAAATATGTTCCACAAGAGATTTACAGTCACCAAATGCAGCTGGAGCAGTGGTAAGAGAGGAGCACAGGACAGCCAGCATGAAGATGAATTCCTGTAGTCAGAAGTTACAGTTTGTCGACAGAAGGCCCTGAAGAGCTTCATTATTTATGGACAGTGTCATTATATTTAGACTCCAAAGGTCTCCCCTTTTCCTTCAGCTTGTTCCAACAGACATCAAAGGAGGGTTCATCAGTGTCTCCCTCTCCACTGCCAGAAGGTAGCGGTAATAATAGCAATTGGGGCTCTTTAAGGTCAAGATGCTTATAAACCCCATTCTCTAATTACTTACTAATGAGACACTGGGTGATGCACTGGAAGCAACATTCATTGCCTCCAAGAAACCAGAAGTAGCATCTGCTGCCTGCTTGAGGATAGAACACAGTGAAGAAGTGCAGTCTCTGCAGACACCAAGCTGGGTGAACGGTTTGTGCCCGTCGGAGACAGCAGGAAGGACTTGTGAGGGCAAATGGGATTGTGATATTTACCTGGGCTCTAAGTCCTTCCTCGAAGTTAATGCAGAGGACAAACGTGGAGATAATACCCAATGTCAGTCAGGTAGCACAGCAACCTCCTCACCAGAGCAGGCTGCTTGACTCGTCTGAAGAAACCTCGAGAGCGCAAAGAACACAATGTGTAAGAGCAGAAATCATCGACCAACGCATCAGCTCTTGGAAAACCACCTCTCAGCAGAGAGGCTCCCCCAGAATGCACCGTTCTGAGATGGGCAAGATCTTTGGGGTTCCATTAATCTAAAACACCACAGGTACAGAGGCTCTCCTGATCCCATATACTAGTGCCACTGGGATGCAGTCTCTTACAAAAGTCCAAATGGATGGGTGTGGAGTCACTGCCCCCCAACACACACACTGTGGTGAGACCATACATAGCATCTTTCCTTGAAGAAGCTCATGAAAAAGCCCAGAAGAAATCTCCTTAAAATGTGCAGCCCTTGCGTAACCCTATTCCAGCAATCACTTCCACACCTCCTTACTCCACAGACAGCTTCACTGGTGAGCTGCTGCCCACATACAGGCAGAGAAGCCTGCAACGGCACCCTTGTAGGGCTGGGGCACCAGACTGTGGGAGCCAGAGGCCTCACCTTGATGGTGGGAAGGCACTTCACATGCTGTGGATGCAATGCAAAGCACCACAGAAGTCAGACCTCAATATAAACATTACTTAGACCTAGGTTTATTAGTCAAATCTCTAGGAGGTGGTGGAGTTGAGAATTTTCTCCTTTTACCATGAGCAAACATGAAAACCCCACAGTGCCTCCTTGCTTTGCCCTGCACTGCGAGTTGAGGACTTCCAGACAAGACTCTGCTGCACATGCTGCCTCCAAGCCTTTATGTTTTAATCTCATGCACAACAAACTTTTCTTGCAGGGTTCTTTCTCCCACAGACAACAATCATAGAATCATCCAGGCTGGAGAAGACCATCAAGATCACCAAGTCCAACTACAAACCCAGTTGTCCCAAGGCCACTGCTACACCCTGTCCCTAAGCTCCAGATCTCCGTGACTGTGAAACACATCCAGGGAGGGCGATTCAACCCCCTCCCTGGGCAGCCCGTGCCAAGGCCTGATGGCCTCATGGCCAACCTAAACTTCCCTTGGTGCAGCTTCTGGCCATCTCCTCTTGTGCTATCACTTGTGCCTCCTGAGACAAGACCAAACCCCACCTCTCTCCTTTCAGGTAGCTGTAGACAGCAATAAGGTCAACAGCTACAAAATCAATTCCAAACGCAGCTTGGACCAAGTTTGAAAAATCCCCTGGAACTCTCTGAATAGTTTGCTCCAAACAACTACAGAACCACATTGGTAAGGGCTGCACTTAACTCTGCTTCTTTCTTCAGTCTCCCAGACAGTTACCTGGTGCTGGGACAGGACACCACCCCTTGCAGCGATTGCACAAACCAGCCTCCTGCCTTAACAAGCTGCACAGCCCAGGGATCTTCAGCGGGACACTCCTTCCAGTTTACTGCCAGCTGGGAAGGTTGGTTGGGAGCCTCTTTCAGTGCCAGAGGTCTTCATTGCTAAACAAGCTCTGGCTGTTGGGTAACACATAAATACAGTGTGCTCATGCTGGAACTCCTGCTTAGGAGGGAGTGGAAATCCAACTTAAAGCTGCAATCAGCTCTTGTGGTTGTGTGTGTGTGTGTGTGTGTGAGCTCTTTTCCATTCTGTCTTTGCTGCTTGTAAACTTTTTCATGGACTTGAGGTCCTGGTAGACAACAGGATGACCTTGAGCCAGCAATGGGCCCTTGTGGCCAAGAAGGCCAGCAGCATCCTGGGGTGGATCAGAAGAGGAGTGATTAGCAGATTCAAAGAGGTTCTCCTCCTCCTCTACTGTGCTCTGGTGAGACCACATCTAGAATCCTGTGTCCCCTTCTGGGTCCCTCAGTTCCAGAAGGACACAGAGCTGCTGGAGAGAGTCCAGCGCAGAGCCACAGAGATGATGGAGGGAGGGGGGCATCTCCCTGATAAGGAAAGGCTGAGGGAGATGGGGCTCTTGAGCTTGGAGAAAAGGAGACTGAGGGGTGACATCATTCATGTTGATCAATATGTGAAGGGTGGCTGTCAGGAAGATGGAGCCAGGCTCTGCTCAGTGTCATGTAATGACAGAACAACGAGCACAGGGTGTCAGTTGGAACACAGGAGGTTCCACAGCAATCTGAGAAGGAACTTCTTCCCAGTGACGGTGACAGAGCCCTGGAAGGGGCTGCCCAAGCAGGTTGTAGAATCTCCTTCTCTGGAGACATTTAAAACTCGCCTGGATGTGTTCCTGTGTCACTGGGTCTAGGTGATCCTGCTGTGGCAGAGAGATTAGATTACATGATCTTTCGAGGTTCCTTCCAATCCCTAATGCTCTGTGATTCTGTGATCTGTTCTCTGTGCTGTGGCAGCTCTTTATGAAGCAGCCTGTCACCTCAGGCCTGCTCAGGCACATAAAAGAGAGGATCTAGAGGAGGGAGGGGGAGTGACAAGTCACGTAAAAGCATCCTCCTCCTTGCGCTGCTTTGGTAAGACATGAAATAGCCCCGGTCTTCCCGACCACTTGATTTACACCCACGATCCAGGTGCAGAACAAAGCAGTGCTGGCAACATGTCAGCTGTCTGTTTGGCAGGATGCACGTGTGGAGGACATGGAAGACTTATGAAGAAGAGCATCAAAGCCCACGTGGGACTGTTTCACACCTGGCAGAGGTCAAGGAAGGTTTCTGAGGGCCGGGCTTTGGAGAGGGAACGGAAATATTGCTTTTGAATATGCTGCATCAAAGCTCTCTCACTGTTGCCTCTGGTACTCTCTGCTAGGAAACAAAAAGCTCCTGTGACAGCTACCAGCAGTTACAGGAGTGGAGCTGTGTTACTGCTGGAGGAAAATGGTGTAAATGTGTACCTGAATGTCTGCTGGTGCTCTTCATGGAGCTTTTCAGCCAGTACTTCCAGCAGCAGCACTGACAGTTTATCTGAAAGAACAGCTGAGGTTTGGTGCTCTCAGATGTTTCACGTTCCTCCTAATGTTCTGGAGTACAAGTGATGGACGACCATCTCTCTTTAAAGCAGAAGATTCATTTTCAGCCCCCCATAGCTGCAAAGAGATGCTGAAAAGCACAGACTCTCTGAAGATGTGGACACTGGATCTAGGGGATCCTGCTGTGGCAGGGCGATTGGACTAGATGTTCTTTCGAGGTCCCTTCCAATCCCTAATGTTCTCTGAATCAGTAATATGCTGTCCATGCATCTCCATTGCAGGGGCAGGCTATAGAAAAGAAACAAGAGTGCATCAAGCACAGAAGCCTGTGGTTACAAGGTGGTGCTGGGAGGTGGCACCTCTGGCAGCTCAGTGTGTGTTGGGATGTTCCATCCACTATCAAGGCAAGTCTGCTCAATGTCAACGCAGCCTGTGGATCAATGTGAAAACAAGACACTCCCCAGGTCAGTGCCCTGACTCTTGTACACAAACAGCTGCTGCTAAAATGTCTCTGCCCATCCTGTCCCTGCACTCCATGCAGTTGACCCTCCTGAGCAGAAGCCACTGTGCCAGCACATGGTGGCACCCATCTCCACTAGCAGCCCACGTGCACTGGCCAGCCTGACAATGAGGAGCTAGGGACACCAGGATGTGTTGATCACTCTTGGTGGTGTCAGCAGCTCGGATCCCACAGCTGGATCTGCCAGGAAGCCCTTAGATCAAGTTTTAGCCTTGTGCCTCCAGACCATTAAAGCTGAGCTCAACAGGCAAAAGGGTTTAACAAATGAACACTGACAAACCAACTGCCTGTGAAAGAAGCGTCATCATACTGCACTGGTCACAGCCTCCTGCATCAGCAAAGCGTGAAGCTATCACCTAAGTGAGCAACTACCCAGCAGCCCTTGAAAACTTCAGGGCCCATTCTCAGCTACTACTGAGTGCTTTGAGAAGTTTCTTTTTGATGGCTTTCATGTGGAGCTCAGAGGATCTTCCTCACTGTCCTGAACCCAGGGGATGCTCACTGGATGCAGCGAGTGAGGTGCTCCCACTGCCTGGTTTGAATGCCATGGGTTGCTACACTCCCTTTCTTCTGGGACTTGCCATGTCCCTGGGTGTCTGCTTTGATCTTGGCTGCTCTGGGAGGGAAGGAGGACCCAGGCAACTACCTCCTCAGCTAACCACCACAGACACAGACTGCAGAGCACAGATGAGTCACCACCAGCTTTGCCCTGGGACCAATGTGTCCAGGTGCTTGGTTGCATAAGCTGCAGTGGGGATGGATTTTTGATTTCTACATCCATGAGAAACCAGAAACTGTGTGAAAAGGAAAAATCAGAGAAGAGTCAGAGATTTTGCTTCAACCCCTTCTTCTGAAGTGAAACAACCTACAGACAGCTGCTGCGCTGCAGCTGAGGGAAACCCTTTCCGAGTTGCTGGCGAATTAAAGAAGAACAAGCATGAAGACTGGCTTTGTTTTACAACAAACATGGGCCACAGGCAGTTCAACTGTGCCAAGAACAGAAAAACAGGGCTCTGAGCTGCCATTTGCTCTGCAGGAACTTAGGAGCCTCGGCCCAGAAGTGACTCTCAAAGGCTCCACAGGAGCCCTGGCTGGTGAAGCTGGTGTTTCAGGCAGAACCCGGCCTGTTCCACAGCCTTTGAACAGGCTGCTCTACAACACAGTGACGGGTTAGGCAGGCAAAGGGTTCCCAGTGAATGGCCACCAGCTCTGCCTGGGGGGGGGCTGTAAGAGGGAAGGTGCTTTCCTTTGGGCTACAGTTTGCTCTGGCTGGAATCAATGGTCATTTGTTACGTTAATTCGGGGACAGACATCAGCTACACTGCATCCATGCTCTTTAATTGTCCGGCCGCAGAAATCGATGTTCTTATTGAATTAGCCAGTTGCCACAGCAAGCTTTCTTTGATTTCTAAGGCTCCTACGAATCAATAGGAGTCTGTCACTGCCTCTAAGTGGAGCAAAGTCAGACCCCAAGTCACGCTGGCAGATGAAAACACAAACAGGCCTGCAGAGTTCTCCTTGTTAGGTAGACATAAGACTACTGGGCTGGAAAAAACCCCTCCAATCCCTTCCTCCCTTGCTCCATCACCTACCCTCAGCTCATAACTCCACGCCTGCCTTAGCAATTCTCACCTCTCACACTTAGCGCTCTGTTATCCTCCTTCCTCATCGGCTTTTCCTGTCCATTAGGCAGGACCTGCTGCTGCTGCTCCACATTGCCTCTGATGCAGTTGTCCATGCCAGAAACACCTTTTCCTAGCCAGGCCTGATAAAACCTAAACACTTCTCCAGTACTCCTTTCCCTGTGCAGTCAGCAGAGAGTCATCTTCCATCCAAGTTCTGGTCCAAACCTTCTGGGGTTTGTTTGGGTTTGGGGGGGTTTTTTGTTTGTTTGTTTATTGTCACAAAGGTGATTTTGTGGTGGTTGTTTTCCAGCCTTCCCACAAAACTGGGCATTTTTTATCGATGCAGCTGGCTGGGAAGCAGGATCCACACCTAAATTACCACTTTTACTGCCTGCCTTCCCTTTATCAGCCCTTCTGCTCTCAGGGCAGGACCATCATTCTTCGGTGCTTAGCAAACACTCCACACCTAATGGGCAATACTCTGCCTAAATGAAAATAAGAACTGAAACGAAATGGAGTGACTGACAGGGCTTGTGCGGAACCATCACAGCTTGGCAGGTGTTTCCTTGGCTGTGCTGCACTCTTACACAGCCCTGCCTCACTTCTGTAGGGTTAGATGGGATCACAAAGGGATGAAAAACTTCCTCCTGGAAAGGGCCATCAGGCCTTGGAATAGGATGCCTGGGGAAGGGGCTGAATCACCATCCCTAGATGTTTCACAGTCATGGAGATCTGGAGCTCAGGGACAGGGTTTCATGGTGGGTTGGGACAGTAATGGTTGGATATGATGAGCTTGAAGGTCTTCTCCAGCCTAAATGATTTGGTGGTTCTAAGGGATAATCTGGGTGCAACTGAAAATCAGGGGAAATCAGCTGAGCAAGCTCAAAGGCCTCCAGCATTTCAGCTACTAACTAGGGGGAAACCTGTTTAAAACCCACTGGGATGTGTTCCTGTGCAACTTGATCTACGTGATCCTGCTGTGGCGAGGGGGTTGGACTAGGTGATCTTTCGAGGTCCCCTCCAATCCCTAACATTCTGTGGGTAGCAAGAGAAAACCAAAACTGGTGGACTACATGACACAGCCCCAGCAGGGATGCCAAACGGCTGTGGACAATCCTATGGGGCATTATCTGTGGGAGAAAGAACAATGTTCTCACAGCACCAACAGCAAGAGGCTTGTGGCCACGTGTGTGTTTGGAAGGGGAGTGGTTTGTGTAGGATACCTACCCCAAACACTCCCAACTTTCAAGTGAGGCTTCTGTCCCCAGCACATTGCTTCACTTCAGCTATCTTGAATTAGTCCATAAAACACAGCAACATCAAGAGACCTGCTACCCTGACCTTCTTAGTCACCCAAGTCTTTTAAGACCATGGGATGAGGCTGTAATTAGTGATATTATCAGTCATTACAACCAGGGCTGGAGAAAACATTAGTTGGGCAAACTGAAGAAGAGGGCTGATGGGCAGTCAACCACCACCCTGGGCAGCCCAGCCCACTGCCTCACCACTCTCTCCTGCTGTCCAATCTAAACCTCCCCGGTTGGAGCTTGAAGCCCTTCCCTCTGCTTCTGTCATTAATAACCTGTGAGAAGAGCCCAGCACCAACATCTCTACAGTGTCCTGTCAGATAGCTGTAGAGAGCGATGAGGTCTCCCCTTAGCTTTCTCTTCCTCAAACTAAACAGCCCCAACTCCCTCAATCCTTCCTCAGAAGATTGATTCTCCAGGCCCTTCCCCAGCTTTGTTGCCCTCCTCTGCACTCGCTCCAGCACCTAGATGACTCCCTTGTCCTGAGGTGCTCAAAACTGGCCCCAGTACTCAAGGGGCAGCCTCCGAAGTGCTGAGTACAGGGGGACAATCACCTCCCTCCTCCTGCTGGACACATGGTTTCTAATCCAGGCCAGGATGTCATTGGCCTTCTTGGCTACTTGGGCACCCTGCTGGCTCAGATTCAGCCTCTTGTTCAATTAGAGCCCCCAGGTCCCTCTCTGCCAGACTGCTCCAAGCCTGTAGTGCTGCAGGGGGCTGTTGTGACCAAACTGCAGGACCTGACACTTGGCTCTGCTGAAACCCACACAATTACCCTCAGCCCATCGATGCAGTTGACACTAGTCATTCCTAGCCACAAAGTTTCAGAGAGACGATTCTGCACAGGCAGGATTTGTCCTGTTGCAAACAGAGACTCTGAGCTGAGAAGGTCAGAAAAGAAAGAAGGAGCCACAGCTGATTGTGCATGCAGAGCATACAGGCTTCCAGCCTTCCAGAAAGCACAAGGAACTCCTGGGGAATCCAAAGCCATCGAGTTCTGAGCACAGAAAAGAAACAACGTTCTCTTCTCTCTGTTTTCTTATACTGTCCACAATTCTTCATTCGAATGTTATCCACGTTTCCAAGGCCAAAACACAGTGACCTGGTGCAGTTTCTTGGGAGGCCAAAAAAAATCCAACAGTGATGAGAAAACATTTTGCTCGCTCTCCCTCTGGTTCTTTATTTGTTGTTAAATTAGACTGTGTACAACCAACACAACTGAAACCGCATCACAAGGTCTTGCGGAAAGGCCTAGCTTTGTCCTCTTTTCCCTGGCTCTCGGGGGTCTGAAGCACAGTTAATGCACCTCACGGAAATACCCACCACTTTAAGACTCTCCTTCCAGGAGAGGCTCCTCGTGCTGTCTTGGGCAAGCTGATGTTTTTTCAGGTCTGCTGCAGACTGGCAGCTCCATCTGCATTTGCTCTCAGGTCTCCTACCAGCCTGTTAGCAGTTGGAAATGAGCACGGGGTCACAGCATTTGCCCTTCCCTGGTAAATCAGCACCTGGATACTGGCTGAACACCAAGTTTGATGGAACTGTCATGAGGTTTGTGCCTAAACCCCTCAATGCCAATGTTGGCTGGTCTTCCACTCAGGGAATGACTTTTTCCTGCCTGTCTCAAGTCTCTTTCCTAGACAAGTGTCTCAGTGACTGTGGGCCAAAGCTGCCTGAGGCTGGGTTGCTACAGAAGATGCCTGCGTTTCTCTGCTGCAGGCTCTCTCACTAGGCTTTGCTGATTTGCAGGTGCCTCTTGACTCTGGGCAATCATCCCTGACTCTGTTTGCATGGTGCACTAAAGAAAATGCCTTGATGACGATGGTTTTGCTTTGCTTTCTGCTTTTACTTTGCATTTTGCTCCAGGTCCCTTACGTTCTACAGCAGATGGTGCCTGGTGGACAGTAAAACTGTGTCACTTGTCTCTCCATGCTGTTGCTGGGAGACAGGGGAACACCCCACCCAGGGAGCGTTTCATCATCTCCCAGATCCTGCCAGAGCAAATTACAAATATCTGGGGAACCACAAGGACTTAGCAGGCATGATTGAAGACTCAGCCAAGACTCATGCCCCTGTCATCCTTAAGATGTACTGGCCTGCAGACCATGAAAGGAATCACAGTCCAGCTGCCTAATGAAGTAAACATGATGCAAACCTGCAGAGCAGACAAGGGCTGGGGTCTAGGAGCCTGGGTTCAAGTGCTGGCTGAGGCAGAAAGCACTCGTGTGATGATGGACAAGTTTGTTAGGGGCAGTTTTAAAATGCACAAAGGACAAGAGAATGGGATGGCCAAGCACAACCAGATTCCCTCTTCCTCTGTCATACTGAGCAGTAAGAGGAGACAGAGGGACTGTGAGATGAGACAAGTAAACTAAGAGGCTCGAGAGAAAGCTTCTCCAGGCTGGGGTCCAGAATCACAGAACATTAGGAGTTGGAAGGGACTTCAGAAGACCAGCTCTTCCCAAAGGTCTTTCCCAGCTTTCCCCCATCCAAAGCTCAGAGCACTCCGGCAGCTATAGCTGGCACCAAAAGATGAGGATGCCCTGAAGTGAAACCGGAGGGTGCCATGTCTCATCGAGGCTCCTCTGCTGGTTCCACCCTGACATCACAAGCAATCCATCCCCATTGGAACTGTCCTAGCGCGCCCTAGTGGGAGCCCGTTCCCCGCGCAGCTCTCCCAGCAGCAGCCTTCTGCCCCTAGAACGAGAACAGGTCCCACGCTGGTGTCCAGGGAGCTTGAGGTGCAGGGAGACAGCTCTTAAACCAGATCCACTGGGATAGGGTCAGTGATTTAAATAGAGAAAAGGTAAACTGGCCTGGTATTTGAGGATAAAGTCGTTTCTTCACAACTAAAGGAAAAAACCACCAAGTATTTCCCTCTTCTCTGTATGAATTCTTCCTCTCTTGTGGTGGCAGACAACAGAGCAGGCACCAACAGGAGAAACTATTTCTTACCTTTATATTGTTATCATTCTTTCTCTGCTTGGGTGGGAACAAGCCTCTGTGATGAAAGGAATGGGAACAGTTGGAAAATAAACTGTTGTTTGGTTCATGCACCTTTGGGTCTCGTTTGTAAGGCAGAGCATTAGGGGAAGAACTCAGGGTGAAACAGGCTGTATTTATTCTGTTACAAGGAAATGGTTTTGTTTGCAGGAAAAGCATCAGACAGTGATACCAAGGTCTGAGAAGATGCTGGTGCTTGAACAGGGGATGTAACCTTCAAACCTGGGGTCAAACTGCACATGTAAAGCTTTCTAGTGGCTCTGAACCTCAGGTAAAAGAATCATCATCTCTGCTGCTACGTGGGACCCTGACCCAGATGCACAAGGACAGCTGACAGGCTACGACAGACCCATATTTGTGATTTAAAAGGGACCTTGGAGGAGCACAGTAAAACAAAAGCTGCTCCAAGCTGATAAGGGCTGAAAGAGAAACTCAAAATGCATCAGAGCTCTTGAGGCTCTCAGTTACTGCAGGGCACTCCCAGCCTGTTCAGCAGCTCAGCTGCTTGAGCTACCCTGGAGATGTGGTAACATTTTCTTTCCCCTGGAATACACCAGAAGGGCCTAAAGCAAAAGGCTGGATGCAGCACTACCCATTGAGAAACAGCCTGGACTGAATTCCACCCCTAGCTCTGTGGTTGTGTAACACTGCAAACAGGGCATGTGAAGCCTGCACCAGCAAGTGCCCAACTCTGAGGGCAGTGATCCCATCAGACCGAGTGCTTGCTAGACTGTGGTCTCTGTAAAACTGCAGAAACTGAGGCTCAGGGACTGAAGAACAGCCCTGGTGAGACAACATCTGGAATACTGTGTCCAGTTCTGGGCCCCTCACTTCCAGAAGGACACCGAGCTGCTGGAGAGAGCCCAGTGCAGAGCCACAGAGATGCTGGAGAGAAACATCTCCCTTATGAAGAAAGGCTGAGGGAGCTGGGTCTCTTGAGCTTGGAGAAACGGAGACTGAGGGGTGACCTCATTCATGTTGATCAATATGTGAAGGGTGGGTATCAGGAGGATGGAGCCAGACTCTGCTCAGTGGCATCTAGTGATAGGACAAGGGGCAATGGGTGTGAGCTGGAACAGAGGAGACATTTAAAACCTGCCTGGATGTGTTCCTGTGTGACTGGATCTAGATAATCCTGCTCTGGCAGGGAGGTTGAACTAGATGAACTCTTGAGATCCCTTCCAATCCCTGACATTCTGTGATTCCGTGAAACCCAGGGCATGATCTGCCACATCCAAACCTATATGCAGACAGAACAACCTCTTCTCATACGTCAGTCTACGAGAGGGCAACGCAGTAAAGCCCCAAACCACCCTCCAGCCACGCAAACCCCTGTGCAAACCAAAATCCTCTCTCACACGCCCAGGGACAACAAACTGCCGGACAAGCCAGAAAAAACAAACCGCGCTATCAACGCTGATAACCCCCCCCCCCCCCCCCGTTC